>OZ038477.1:138356671-138369171 GCA_964036315.1 Acanthosepion esculentum
TTAACAACCTGGCTGAACTGGATTGTAATTGTCTTTCCTTGTATGGATCAGCTTCCTTAGAGGCTCTTGATCGTAACTGGGGTGTACAATCAGCAGGAATGGTCAACACTGTGGTGTTCAACTTCATTGATTTTGATGAGATTGTGAAACATGTGCACAAATTAAGATCCCGCTTTCCAAGCCTTGCGGTAAGTCTTGTTTCTGATAGCTATTATACTGCCAATTTTACCAGCCTTAATTCCAGGCAATAGAATACCTTTCTTCAATACATTTTTAATTAAATTCAGTTGCTTTTCTGTAATAAAATTATGAACATTACATTTACATTATACATATAATAGCCTTATTCTGTCAGTAATGGTTGCCTTTCATACTTAAAAGACAGAACAAATACATTGGAAAACTCTTCCACAAAGGAAGAGGAAAACCTTCTGTAATGAGAGCATGGGAAATAAATATTTATTTTCCCTAATACGTTTCTCTTGTTATGGGCACTGTTATATCCCTGATATAACAACACCAATATTTCACGGACAGAACAGAATAGCTGAATGGAAAAAGAATAACACACATGCTTAATTCACAGAGAGGTTTATAATGCTACATTGTACACAATTAGATGTATTCATATATACATGTGTCCCATGCAAAGAAATTATAACATATGCCTCAACAATGTGTAAGAAAGGGCAACCTTACCTGTTATATTTCCAAAAGGGAAAACTGGAGTTATGGCATTTTGTCTATGAACTGGGTTGGGCCATGTGCTTTTCCCAGTAAAACCTATCGCTGTGGCCTAAGGATGTCCTTTGTCTCTGGGCTCTACATGACGACTGCTCTCATCAGTCTTTCCTGATGTCATTCACCAGCTGCCACATGATCCTCATGACTATCTCAATAAAAGGGAGATAATCCGCATTTGTAACCCAACACTACACAAAAATATGGAAGGATTAGAAATATTGATTGAAGTGAAATCAACACTAGCCAAATTGATAAAAAACAAAGCAGCAGATTTAGATGGAATTGTAGTTGAGCCGTTGGCAGGTTTGGGTGATTTCAGCACTGAGAAAATTGCGGACATAACAAATGAAATGTATGAAAGTAATGATATATCAGAAGACCGAAGCAGATGTGTTTTTATAGCATTGCCTAAAAAGCCTGTCCTGGGTATGACGATAAACTACATCCGCGTCCAACCATTTATAGCTTTATGTAAGAGAAAGTATCTGTAACATTCTTTTTTCCACCCTGGGTATGACCACAAACTGCATCCGCATCCCAGGTAAGACTATAAACTGTGTCCAGCAGCAAGGCTCCTGATCAGGAGGTTTTGAGGAGCATGGAACCACCTCTTAATTGCTGGTGTTCCCAGGTCCACTCTGACCTGGGGTGGTAGCACCTGTTAGGGTCCCAGCTATGGGCAAATATTTGACCCACAAACTGGGGTCAAAACTCTATAAAAGTGTAAAAATAGGTTTTAATACCAGAAATACTTTGTAAAAAAATTATTACCAGCAATAAATTTTTGAAGGAAAAAAAAAATATTACCAGAAATAGATTTTTGACAAAACAAAATATTATCAGCAATAAAAATATTTCGGCATTAAATAACCCATTGAGGTTGATATGCTGTAAAACAAACCAAACCAAACCTAAAAAGCTAGATGCAAATGAATGCAAACTCCATTGTGTAATCAGCTTAATGAGCCACATGACAAAGATGATGATCCAAATTCTGATGTGCATAGTGAATTTAGATGGGCCATAGCACAAGAACAGTGCAAGTTCGTTAAAGATACTGGAAAAAGAATGATATCAGAAAGAGAAATATAAATCAAAAAGGATGTATTTTATAGATTATAAAAAAAGTATTTGATAAAGTACGTCACAAGGAACTGCTGTGATTGCTAGTTAACCTTGACATATTCAGGAAGGATATTAGAATAGCCAAGAACCAATAATGGGACCAAACTGCCTGCATATGGATAGAAAATGAATTCAATAAATATACAAAAAATGAAAGGTGGACTTATTCAACCTTTAGTGAGGCAATCCTAAGAGAATTAGAAATCCTACAAGGATTCATTATTGGTAGCCACAATCTTAACACCATTAGATATGCAGATGACACGGTGTTGAGAGCAGGAAACTACAGGAACTCCTGCAAAAGGTGGTAAAAGAAAGTGAGAAGAAAAGATTAAATATCAATTGTAAAAAAAGAGAATGTGTGATTGTGTTGTAGAGTATCTTTCCTCAGTGGAAACTGTATTTGGACTAAATTCAGTCCTAAATAGGTTCAACGTACAAAAACGTTAGGAACTTGTTATAATAAGTATTACGCAGAGTAATCTAGTTGCGGTAGCTGACTACTTTCGTATTCGACTCCCAGTCGACCCTCACTGACTCCTACTTATATTAGGTGGGAGAGTCTATTATCTATAGACTAGGTGTGTTTCACCATAACACCCCACTCCTAAAACTTTACTCCGTTGGGGTAAAACAGTTTTCTTAATTTTTTATTTTATTTTATTTATTTTTTATTTTTATTTTTTATTTTATTTTTTTTTTTACAGAAAAGGAAAAAATAAACTTCATTTTTTTAGCAACATCGTAGCGTATCTCCAATGTTTTGGATCCATTTTTAGTTGAAAATGCATTTGTCTGTTGGAAGTTTCCTCTTGTAACTTAACAAATTCCTGTAATAGAATTTTGCATTCCTCCATTTTGGCAAAAAAAAAATTACACACTGATTAAATACTGTAGAGGGGGTCCAACGAATTTGCAATTCATGCCCTATTTGAGCAAACTGTCTTATCACGAAAAATATTTCTTTTCTCAATTGAGAATACTACAGATTTTTTCGTCACTAAGTTGACATCTTGGCTTACAAAAAAAACTTTGCCAAGTTTTTTTTTTTTAAATGTGAATCCGAGACTTTGTCGCCCACATTATTGTGGTGAGCAAATTTTTTCTTCCTCCGTATGAGTGCGAATTTTGTCACCAAAGTCATTGTGGCGAACAAATTTTTTTCTTCCTCCGTATGAGTGCAAATACTCATCGCTAAAGTTGTAGAGTAACTTTCCACAGTGGAAACTGTATTTGGACTAAATTCGGTCCTAAATAGGTTCAACGTACAAAAACGTTAGGAACTTGTTATAATAAGTATTATGCAGAGTAATCTAGTTGCAGTAGCTGACTACTTACGTATTCGACTCCCCCGTCGACCCTCACTGACTCCTACTTATATTAGGTCTATTATCTATAGACTAGGTGTGTTTCACCAGAACAGATTGTCAGCCATAGAATCAGTCCAACATGTGAATTACAAATTGGAGATATCAAAAGTAAGCAAGTACAAAAATTTAAATATTAGGGAAGTATTTTAACAGAGGACAGAAACTGAAATCCAGACACGGAAATCCAAAGGTGCATTGGGATAGCAAAAGATGCCTTCCAAAAGCTATGCAAAGTATTTAGAAACTGAAAAATGTCATTGGAAACAAAGAAAAGAATACCAGACTGTTATGTAATATTGGTCATCCTATAAGGCAGTAAATGCTGGACAATCTACTCAAAGATGAAGAAACAAAATAATGTGGTTCTACAGGAGGGGGTGCCTAGAAGATCATGGGCAGAACATGTTAGCAACGACAAAGTTTTAGGCAAACTGGAAATGAAAAGCACACATAGAAAGAATTGAAATTTCTAGCATGCATAATGAGGAACAAGGGCTTAGAAAATTTGACACTCACAGGACATTGATAGCAAGTTGGATAGAGGAGGACAGCACCTAACTGACCTAATGAGTTTGTGCAAATGGTTGGTAGGACAAGAATTAGGAGAGTGTCATATAGGAAGAAAATGAGTAACTACTGACACCGATGTTCGAGCATGACACTCTGGACTTATGAATATACGTTTTTCCCCCCAGGTGTATAAATAGCAGTGTCAGGCTACTGACTGCAGTGATTATTGAATGATTATTGAGTGGAACTATCAAGTCGAATTAGTGTGCGTTGAGGATTTGTGTTTTGATTTAGAATTTATCAGACATTAAGCCAAGCCGTGCTACTAACAAGGTATTCACTGAAATGGTTAATTATCTTTGGTTGACATTTTTGTTCTTGTTAAGTATTTATTTGCGGTTGTAATTAAATACTGTTTTATTTAATATTGAAGTCTTGAGTTATACTTAATTATTAATGACCACTGTACATCACAAAACTTTCTTTCTCTCTTTCTTTTTTCTTCCTTTCTTCTCTTCTTTCCCTCTCCTTCCTTCATTCTTTTCTTTCTCTCTCTTTCCTTCCTTCCTTTTTTTCTGTCATATAGGAAGAAAATGAGTAACTACTGACACCGAGGTTCGATCATGACACTCTGGACTTATGGATATATCTTTTCCGCCAGGTGTATAAATAGCGGTGTCAGGCTACTGACTGGTGTGATTATTGAGTAACTATTGAGTGAAACTATCCAGTCAAATTAGTGTGAATTATTGTGCGTCGATGATTTGGGTTTTGATTTAGGATCTACCGGACGTTAAACCGAGCTACTAACAAGGTATTCACTGAAATGGTTAATTATCTTTGCTTGACTTTTACTTCTTTTATTTATTTGCGGTTGTAACCAAATACTGTTTTGACGTTCACATTGAAGTCTTGACTTATGGATATATCTTTTCCGCCAGGTGTATAAATAGCGGTGTCAGGCTACTGACTGGTGTGATTATTGAGTAACTATTCAGTCAAATTAGTGTTTTGACGTTCACATTGAAGTCTTGAGTTATACTTGATCATTTAACGGCCACCATACATCACAAAAGAGGGATAACAAAAAACATTTTACTAAGACCTACAAAGTAAAAGAAGTCATAGATATCCTTGATTGGTTTTCAAAGCATATCTACATAATAAAACATTTGTAATAGATTTACAAGGAGGTACTGAGTAGTTCTCAACCCAACTAAATCTGGTCAGGTTGAGAACTTTTCAGTATCCTTTCCTTCGTGCATGTTAAACATAATAATGATAAACTGTCAGTGGTTATCATCAATGTGCAGTGTCCCTTTAGGATATAGATGATCATGGCTCGCCACATCTTCCTATTCTTTGTACCTCTTAGTTATGTTTGTCATGTCATCATCTCTCCCACTCCCTGTTTTGCCATCCATTTGCATTAGGTAGTTTACTTGCTGTTTCTCTTACCTTCATTATGCCCTGTCAGTGTCAAATTCTCCAAGCCTTCCTTCCTCATTGTGTGTTCTAAAAATTTCAATTGTCTCTTTCTGACATTATTTACATTATTCGGACTATTGTCCTCAACTTGTTGCCATATTTATTACAACGTTTCAGCCATTGTATGCTCCAGCCTTCTCCAGGTGGTTGGAATGTTAAACTGAACCCTTTATTTCGCTCACTGGGGTAGACTGTTCTAGTTCCGCGTGCCATGTTTAATGGATGTCAGTTGTCAGCTATCCCCTGTTAATTAAGTTCTCCACTGCCTTAACCAGGTATTGAACTCACACTCTTTGGGTCCTATCACTGGATCTAACTAATGCCTTTATCCACTGTGCCATGTGTTCTTCAACATTACAACAACCTGAAGAAGGCTGGAGTGTACAACGGCTGAAACGTTGTAATAAATATGGCGACAGAAATGAGGACAATAGTTTGAATAATGTAAATAGTGTACATAATACCTCATCTCAGAAATATAGACAGATACTGAAAGGCCGAAACGTTGTAATAAATATGGCGACAAAGATGAGGACAATAGTCCGAATAATGTAAATAGTGTACATAATACCTCATCTCAGAAATATAGACAGTCTCTTTCTGATTCTAAATATAAGTGCACTTTTTTCGATTTTCCTTAAAATGTCCACATCGTTAACATGTTTAGTACATGGAATTCTCAGCATCCTTCTGTAGAACCACATTTTTGTTTCCTCAAGTCTGTTCTTCATCTGTGATAGATTGATTTTGTTTTTTATGGCTTCTCAACCTTTTGCAGAAGCCAAAAACTATTTTAGATTGTAAGACCTTTTTTTTTCTTAAGATAATAATGGTTTACTCTTCATCTGAGAGGAGATTGAAGGGTTGATATTACATAACAATTCAGCACTATTTTCTGTTTCTTCTACTTCCTGACCAATAACAATCACTTTTGCAGTAAAGTTCTATAATAAAATCATTGACAATAAACATTTACATTCTACATATTCTCCTGTCATTGATTCTTATATTAATTCCTGACCAATGACAATCCTTTTCTTTCCGATTTTCCAATGCAGTACCTTTGAATGATTGGATGTCAGATTTCCATAAACAAATTTTAAAGTTAAAAATTCCACCCTGTAATGGTTAATCAGAAATTTTCATTTTTTGGCATTCAAATAAAAGAAGAGGCTTCAAGGAGACAGAAGATAGCAATGTTGTATTTAAAGTTTTGAAGGTCATAGTTGATGAGAAAGCCAAGAGAGAGATTCACAAATGAGATGAAACTATTTGAATAAAATTCATGGTTGCACTTAGCAATTTTAACAATAAAATGCTGTGTTTTGTCAACTATGATCTTCAGAAATATAAATGTAATATCAATCGCCATCTATCTCTTTATCCTGTTTTTTATCATTTTCTTTAACTCTCAGTAACCACTTATTTCTTAGTCGGTTTATCACTGTGTTTGGGGCAGAATGAATAAAAAGAAAAAAAAATGATCTAATACTGTACTTAAATTCATGAAGCCAAGGTACCAAAGAAGAAAACTCCTCAGAACAAATACTATAAAAATATTTAGAGAAAAGGCATAGGGAAGTTATGTTACAGTGATGGGAAAGTGATTGTAACCAGGACTGATAACATTGAGATTTGTCATAAATCTCGATATACATAGTAGAAGAATCAGAAGCCCAACACCAGCATTACCCATAATAGGTGAGCTCTCAGAAGAAATGAATATTATCACATTTGTGTTTCCGCCATTATGGGCATTATATCTACAATAACACCTTATTAATGGATGGAACAGTATAGCTGAAATGCTTTGTTCTCAAGAGAGAATTTTATACTGCTAAGTCATACAAACCTATATGCACATATTTATATTTGTTCCATGCAGAGAAACTGTAACATGTATGCAACAACAAGCAGAGTGAAAGGGAGTGAAAAGAGAGAGAGCCTCACTTGTAATAATTCCAAATGGAAATTGGAACTGCTGGAGATTCTTCTGTGTTTCTGGGGAAGCAATATTTAGGATTCCAGATTTAAGCAAGCAAGATTTATCTGCTATGACACTAGTGAGGACATATTCCTCTCAAACAGAAAACGGCAAGTCATGGGTTTTTCCCAACATGAGGACTGTGAGCTGGAGGTAATTTCTTTACCTGATGAAGATATATTCCCAAAGGGAAACCACACCATGGGGTTGTAAGTGAAAGCTGTCTGGGAGCAAGCGGATTTAGTCTCTATCCAAGCAAGGCAAGGACCTCACCCATGCTAAAAAAGCAACTGCTCGGTTTGACACCTGGAAGTTGACTGAAGGACTGACCATTTTTGTCACTCCAAGAAGTGACATCAAATGACCTATGTGACTTCACCATGCCTGCAAGGAAGATAATCACTTTTTGTATTCCTACTCCCAGTTAGGCCCAGTTTTTTGATTACACACCTGTAACTTTTATATTTAATGAACGTCCTGGGTATGACGATAAACTACATCCGTGTCCTGGGTATGACGATAAACTACGTCCAACCAAAAGGCTGTCGATCCGATCAATCGGCTGGTCATGTCATGCCCCATCACATCTAACCCATCCCAAAACAACTACAACTTACAATTAACTTTCCCACCCAAACCCTACACTAAATATACTAACACCTTACCCCTAAAATGTGATGGAAAGCGGAGGCTTAGGGTCAATCAGTAGAAAAAAATTTAAACAATGATGTTGCCAGCTATACGTTTTTGAAACAATGATGTTGCCAGTCATACGTTTTTGAAACAATGATGTTGCCAGTCATACGTTTTTGAAACAATGATGTTGCCAGCTATACGTTTTTGAAACAATGATGTTGCCAGCTATACGTTTTTGAAACAATGATGTTGCCAGCTATACATTTTTGATATATTTAGTAAATACTGGATCTGGCATTAAATAACCCATAGTGGTTGATATGCCATAAAACCCCAAACAAACTATATTTAATGAAACTACTGAAAAGAGAGTTAATTGAAAAACCAATTGCATCTAATGGGTCCTTTGGGATAGGAGGGTGGGTTACTTTTTATTTAATTTTCAACTACCCTCATTATCTGTCTTTATTTCTTGAGATGAGGTATTGCCACTATTTACAGTTTCAAATTCAAATGTATATCACCTGAAGTAGGTCAGAGCATCAGTCAGTTATGTGCCATATGTGATACATACTTAGGCGATCATGTATCTTTCGATACATGACTGACAAGGCAAATTTTTTTGCAGTAGTTTGCCATTTCTTTCTGCGGTAGACCAGTTCTCATCCAAGGCTATAGAACCCGGTCTGTCCTACTATTTACCCACAGCTGGGGGGAGAAGAAGAGGATTCATACCTTTCCCAAGGGTATTAGCACATAAGTGAATGTAACAGATTCATCTGGAATTCGAACTTGGCTCTAGCATATGACGGCCAAAAAGTCAAGAATATTGCAATAAAGATAGGGACAACAGTCTGAATGATGTAAATAATGTGAATATTTTCCTCATCATTGTTATTGTCACAATATTTTGACCATTGTGTTCTCTGGTCTTCTTCAGGTGTTTATTAATTGGGGTAATTAATCTTCAAGGAATTTCTTTACTGAACTCGTTATTTAATTTTTGGGAATAGATTTTCCTCACCCATATTTAGAAATATTTAGAAATAACTCGTCTTGTTCTTATCTAGTACTGCTCGTTTATTGCTTGTCCAGTTTCCACTTAGTCTAAGACTGCAATATTCAAATGATCGAAACGGGACAAAGCAATAATTGAGTGGGGTACTGAATAAGAACAAGGTGAGACATCACAGAACATGTACAGTGGAACAAGAAAAATCTATTTTCTGTAGATTAAATATTTCGGTTTCCAAACTTTCCAAACATTACCCATATCAACAGAAACCTGGAGAAGGTTCTTGAATGTAAATACTATTAGCAGTAACGATAACTCCTCATCCCAGAAATTCAGACAGAAATCCCCACCCCCAACCATTTATAGCTTTATGTAAGAGAAAGTATCTGTAACATTCTTTTTTCCACCCTGGGTATGAAAATAAACTACATCCGCATTCCAGGTAAGACGATAAACTACGTCCAACAGCAAGGCCTCTGATCAGGAGGTTTTGAGGAGCGTGGAACCACCTCTTAATTGCTGGTGTTCCCAGGTCCACCCTGACCCGGGGTGGTAGCACCTGTTAGGGTCCCAGCTATGGGCAAATAGTTAACCCTGAAACTGAGGTAAAAAGCATTATGAAAGTGTAAAACTAGGTTTTAATACCAGAAATACTTTGTAAAAAAAATTATTACCAGGAATAAATTTTTGAAGAAGAAAATCTATTACCAGCAATACGTTTTTGAAAAAAAAAAAATATTACCAGCAAAACATTTTTTAAAATTATATTACCAGCTATAAATTTTTGATGAAAAAATATTACCAGAAATAGATTTTTGACAAAAGAAAAATATTACCAGGAAAATAAAGTTGTCGGCATTAAATGACCCATTGATGTTGATGTGCCATAAAACAAACAAAACCATTCCTCTTTTTTTTTTTCCAGAATTTAATTTTTAACTCCTGCAACATCCATTCATTTTCACAACTAAATGGACTTGCTAATCTGCGAAGGTTGGATTCTCTGACAATAGATTCTACAAACCCAGTGACCAAATTCACTCTTTGGAAACCATATCTTTTGTTTCGTTTGGCCCACCTGTCTCCAAAGAACATCAACAATGAAGATGTATGTACCTTTTTCTTTTCCCTTTTTTAAACTTGAACTTTTTCAAGAAATATTTAATGCTCAATAACTCTTTAAAAATAATAGTGCATATATATATATATATATATATATATATATATATATATATATATATATATATATATATATGTACTATTATTTTTAAAGAGTTATTCAGCATTAAATATATATATATATATATATATATATATATATATATATATATAATTAGCATTATAAAGATTTTTAAATCTTTATAGATATTTCAGTAGTTAAACCAAAAATTTTTGTTAGATATAGTTAAAAAATTTTTTAAACAACATCTAAAATATTACTACAGTTAGATTTACGTTAGAAATATTCGAACACAATTGCATTCCATATCACGTGACGTCCGCGTCTCGCGACGGACTCTACTTAATGTAAACAAACTTCTGAAAACAGCCATTTCTGATGAAAGATCAGGGCCGATCTGAAATATCAAATATATATATAAAAAAAAATATAAATAAATACTTTCACAAAAAAAATTCAATTTTTTTTAATTTGCAACTTTTCAGTTGTTTTTTCTATATTATATATATATAATTATGAAATAGACAAAGTCCGACAATTATTTTAAGACTTTTTTTTTTATAGATACAAAAATTTAAGTAAATTCTCCGTTTAAAATAAACAGTATTAGCAACATTTACCGGCCTGAATATCCGAAAAATTTTCATAGAAAATATGTGTCCTCTGACAGGAATCAAACCTGTATCTGATACGGAACCGTCATATAGCCTGACATGCTTTTACCGATTGAGCCACAGAGGAGCGTTTCGGTTAGCAAGGTTGATTTTACTGTTTTTAAACTACAATTCTCCATGATTTTCTCTCGTATATTCATATCTGCTCAATGCGTATCCAAATGTAAACAAATGACGTCACATTATGAAATGGACAACTCCAACAATTATTTTAAGACATTTTTTTTTATGTTTATACATTCTTTTTATAGATACAAATATTTCATTAAATGCTCTGTTAATAATAAACAGTATTAACGCATATTTCATATGAAAATAACGATAAAAAAAAAAATACTACATTACTTAAAAATATATAGTATAACAAATAAATAATAACAAGTAAAATAAATTGATCTAAATTCATCCAAATAAATAAATAAACTAACAAACCGATCCCGATAATCAATCCAAATAGATACACGAAATAATAAACAAATTAAAAACTGTTCCCGCCAAAAATAATAGTTAGAATAAACTACAACAATCAACCCCAAAATTGAATAAATAGCTTTAATTATCTTCCCAAACCAAAACAAAACTATTAAATAAGCGATATAAACAAATTTTTACTATGTTAATAAAAACACTGATTAAAAAAAAAAAAAAAATAAGACAAGAAATAAAAATAAAAATAAAAAATAAATAAATAAAAACAAGCAAAATAATTTAACCCAAATAGATAAATAAATGACTTCCGGTAAAATAACCGCCAAAATAGACTACCTACAATGCACCACTGACTCGTATATATAAATAGCCGAGAAAAATAACAGCCCTCATGGTGTGACGATTGCATCTAGCATGAAACAGACTGTCGCCTCTCAGTGTTGACTTCTATGTTCACTTATATATATATTAGGAGGCACGGTGGAGTAATGGATAACAGCTTGGATTGAGGAATCGGAGAGCCGAGTTCGAATTCCAGTCGAATCCATTACATTCACTTACGTGCTAATACCCTTGGGAAAGGTGTGAATCCTCTTCTTCTCCCTCCAACTATGTTCACTTATATATATATATATATATATATATATATATATAGTCTGTTCTTATTTATGTTTCTTGTTAGTCAAACTCATTGCAGACTGAGTGACATTAGTTCTCTCTCACAAAGAGACCTCACTCCAGAACTTAGCTATGAAGGTGTGCAATGCATTTGTCTTTGTGGCCAGTGAAAGCTGTTAAGATTGTTGAATAATTCAGAATGCATCTGAAGTCAGGACTAAGAGTGAATTTCCCGACTCAATATCAAAGTCAAGTACTAGTACATTCCTTCTGTGCTAGTAGGATGATGTGTTGTGGTCATTTGAAGTCTCGGAATTTTTCAGTCATTTGGTTGTTTTGGCGAAATTTAAGAATGGGCCAAATTTTTTTAAAGTAATTTTATATTCATACAAATAGGTAATACAATTCCAATATGTGCAGATCATAAGAAATATACAAATTTTAAATTGTCGATGCTGAATAAGTGAACCTCGTGAAGAGTTTGTCTTTGATTTATTAAACATTGTTGTCATGATTTGCAATGCAAAATGTGGTTCTTGCTGTGGGTCATAAAAAAAAGTTTGAAAAATGCTGGTTTTAAGGTATACTATATTTTTGGGGAAACATGCTCAATATCAAGGATAGAGCATATGTAGATATAAAAGTCGACACTATGCAGTGACAGTCTGCTTCAAGCTTGACTGTAATTTTCAGCATTTGTGTGTTGTGTTTGAGCTTGATTATTTTT
>OZ038477.1:138374171-138581671 GCA_964036315.1 Acanthosepion esculentum
CTGGCACGATCAACTCTGACTTATTCAGTTTCTGAATGTAACACAGGAAAACAACAGGTAAAATGTAGAGGAATTATTATTTTATCAAGTCTCATGTTTATTACTTTCTTTTTTTCTCTTCTGCTTAAAATATACACATGTACAGATATAACAGATAATTCAAAAAATGTGTTACTACATCTTTCGTACACTCTATGTATAAGGTTCTACTATTTGTGTATATTTTGTTAAAATTTAACAGCAAAAATATGCCAATGACACAACACTCTCAAAACATATAAAAAAACTCAAAAATAAATTAAAAAACAAAACATGCCACAAATAACATGAAAAATAAGAAAAACAGCACCAGTCTATGACAAATACGTCAAAGTAAGAGGAGAAAATAACAATCATCACCTGTCGAGTTAAAAATGTAACAGTTAAATACTGAGAATTGTTATGACAGTATTGATGTTAAAAGGTTCAATTGTTTTTAATATACTTTAGCCAATAATTTTGTAAAACTTTGAAGTTGGTTAAAAGATAAGTTGATTGAACTTATATTCATTTACATTATTCAGACTATTGTTTCCATCTTTGTTGCCATATTTATTACGTTTCGGCCTTTCAGTATCTGTCTATATTTCTGAGATGAGGTATTATGTACACTATTTACATTATTCGGACTATTGTCTTCATCTTTGTCGCCATATTTATTACAACGTTTCGGCGTTTCAGTATCTGTCTATATTTCTGAGATGAGGTATTATGTACACTATTTACATTATTCGGACTATTGTCTTCATCTTTGTCGCCATATTTATTACAACGTTTCGGCCTTTCAGTATCTGTCTATATTTCTGAGATGAGGTATTATGTACACTATTTACATTATTCGGACTATTGTCTTCATCTTTGTTGCCATATTTATTACAACATTTCATCCATTGTCTGCTCCGGCCTTCTTCAGGTGCTTGGAATGTCAAACTTAACCCTTTATTTTGCTCACTGGGGTAGACTGTTCTAGTTCCACGTGCCATGTCTAATGGATGTCAGTTATCAGTTATCTCCTGTTAATTTCACTCTGAATGTTCTCCACTGCCTTAACCGGGTATTGAACTCACACTCTTTGGGTCCTGTCACTGGATATAACCAACGCCTTTATCCACTGTGCCATGTGCCCTTGTTCAGTTCGACATTCCAACCACCTGAAGAAGGCCAGAGCATACAACTACTGAAACGTTGTAATAAATATTGCGACACAGCTGAGGATAATAGTCCAAATAATGTACATAATATCTCATCTCAGAAACATAGACAGATACTTATATTCATTTGTTGACTATTATCACTCTATTTTTTGAGCACTTTCTTCACAAAAATTTAAACTGTTAATTTCACCCATCTTGAAGTGACTATTTCTCTTTTCTATTTGTAGAAGCTACTTTACAAACAGCGATTGGCAAAGAATTATGTGACTGAAATCTCCAAGAGCATTCTTTACGCTGATAAAAAGCGGACAGAAGTTTACAAGATTTGGCCTCAGTTATTCCAAGAACTTTTGATGATGGCAGTGAGAGACATGAATGATATTCATGCTTACAAGAAGAAATGGTTGGAAAATATCGAGAAATCTCTGTGAATATTTTAACCAATTTACTGTAAATATAGATGTCCTAATTTCTTGAATTTAAAATACATTCTTGATTACCATAAATATTTGTTCAGTGTACACACGTTTTTTTCCCAGATTTTTAAAACGAAAATGAGTGTATATCACACATGAGAATTAAATTTTTTTAATTGTTGGTAAATTATTTATATCTGGCATTTTAGTCTGCTTCATTTCTGTTGGTGTCAAAGTTTGGTGTCATGACAGTTTCATCTTATTTGTTGTCATCATCATCCAGAGAGTCGTCAACTTCCTCAAAAAAGATGTTTGTTCATAAATTTTGAGATAGATGTCATGTCTGTTTCATCTTTGTTAGCAGCTTAGATGCCTTCATTATCTTTGATGTCACTGTTGTCCTCAGAGTCATCTGTTCCTTCTTCCTCAAAAAAGATGTCTGCTTCACTACTGTCCAGTCCAGCGTGTTTGTCATAAAGCATTTTGAATAATTTTGCCACAATGGTTTCGGGGATGATTTACTAGACTTCCAATATCCATGTACATACACCCTTGTGTAAATTAATTGAAACAACTGCTTTAGTTTCTTTTCTTTCACCATTCGGTCAGTTTTAGACCCACTGGAGTGACAGGGTGTAATCGATTTCTATTTTTTCCTCAGATTAGGTCATTAGGTGTGCAGTAATATGAATCTATTTTCGGGGTGTATGATAAAATTTGTTTGGCCTTGAAAAATATTGCATCATGCGTGATTGCATCAGATTTTTATCATGCTCAGACACTATTGCCTCAACTGTCGATTAGTTGTCCTACAGTTTTTGTCTGTGATGGATGTTACTCCAAGGAAGTGTACAAAATTTGTAATGCTGCACAAACACACTGACAAGCCTTACCAGTGAGTAAATCAAAGTACTATAGATTGGCCCGGAAACTCTCCTGATTTAAATCCAATCGAGAATCTGTGGTCAATCTACAAGGAACGACTTCATGCATAAGACATCTATCTTTTACTGATCTCTGATAACAGATTGAAGAGGCATGGGTAGCAACAGTTGGAATTAATTGCAATTAGTATTTTTTTCAAATTCAAAAGGCATTCAATATTAAAAAAGATAAATAATCTTTTTTAAATCAGTTAATCTTTATCACTCTGTATTATTCATTGACTAGCTTAAAAGCCACCCTATCAAGTGGTGTTTAAGCTAGCTCCTGTTGAGGGCTCTTGATTGGGCCTTCATCACCATAGGTAGGGAGGTGTAGATGTGAGAGGCAACAATAAACTACAGAAGAACTCAAAATGCATTTAAGTACTGCATTAATATTTAAGGTTACCTATTAAAAGTTCGATTAATTCTTCTGTTGCCACTTAATTTAAAGACATTTTGATGTATGTAGGTCTTTACTTTCTGTACAAACAATTATTTTTATTTCATGGGTGACTTTTGCTGAATTTTGCAATTAATTTTGATTATTCCCAAATTTATTTCCAAGTTATAAAAATTATTGTACAAAAAAAATTTGTTGCAAAAAATCATGTACAAAAATCGCTAGAAACCATCGCGGTAATGAAAACTTGGGAATCAAAAATTTCAGGATTGCAGGCCCAGATCCGACCCGGAATGTTAATTTGCTCACAGAGTTGGCCTGATTCCAAAATGTTGGTCTACAGCCTCAAGGAGTAAAGGTGAAAAAGTGTGACATTTATATTTACTAATATATATATCTTGACCGTGTTTTGAAACAAAAAAATGAATCACTTTATAAAACACACACAAACTATTTCTAATTCTAACAGTTGAAATATAATCCTTGATAATGGCTAAAAGTATAGCCGAAAGCGCTCGGAAAAGAACATTCGGACAATTTTTGTATAATTTATCCTCTGAAAAGAAAACCTTTATTAGATCGCACGAGAAATTATATAAAAAACTAAATAAAAGCACCTTGTCAGTCGTTTTTAATGAAATGTGCTTGAAAGAAGGATTGCTGCCTAAATACACAAATTTTAAATTGCATGACATGGCAGCCAACAAGGAAAGCGACACTATAACTTTCAGGAAGAATCTTGTTTTGCGACAAATAACTAAAGCTAAGAATGAAACTCAACATATAAATAATGAAATCCAAAAACATACTACAGTACTAAAAAACGCTTTAACTGAAACTGAATATAATGAAGCACAATACCACATCAATATCAGTATTAACAATGATGAACTTGACCAGCGACAATTAATTACAAAAAAACTGTGCAACTTATACCAAGGAAATATTCTACTTCCCAACAACCAAGATAAATACATAAACTTATCAGCTCACATATTAACGGATGATCAAAAGGAATTTTTAAATCTGGGACCAAATTGCCACCTCCAACCTAAATTCGACCTTCTCAAAAAGAAGACTGAAATTGAAATATTACACCAATCATTATGTCAACTGGAAAAAGACAAATTGATAATACTCCATCCAAACCTCAAAGACCTTCTCAAGGTAGAAGGTTTAAAAGATTATATTCCACGTAATAGAAACAAGAACATTCCAACAAAACTCAAAATTGCTGCTACAGAATTAAAACACAATCCTAATATAGTAATCAGAAAGGCGGACAAATCCAATATTTATGTCATTTTGGATAAACTGGATTATCACAAAAAACTTCAGCACCTAATTGATGATCGTACTAAATTTACAAAATTGAATAAGAACACTACTGAAACCCTGAAGAAATATATTAATAAGCTTATAACAGCCAACAATGCAGCAGCAGGATCCTTGAAAATAAATAAAATTATTGGCGATTACCAACCCGGCTACCTATATGGTAATGTCAAAATACACAAAACAGGTAACCCATTACGACCTATCATTTCTCAAATTCCAACATGCATATACCAATTATCAAAATTTCTCAACGACATTATTACCCCATATCTCCCTACTAACTATAGCATTAAATCTACCCACGAATTCCTCCAAATTCTTAAAAACACAAAATTACAAACAAACCAAGGCATTCTTGCGTCACTTGACGTAGAAAATTTATTTACAAATGTTCCAGTCTCTGAAACTATCGATATTATCATTAATTCTGTGTATAAAAATAATTCAATTCCACCTCCATCAATCCAATCCAATATTTTAAGGAAACTACTGCTTGCATGCACTACTAAAGTACCTTTTTATAGCCATAATGGTACTATCTACACACAAACTGACGGAGTAAGTATGGGAAGCCCTCTCGGGCCGTGCTTCTCTAATTATTATATGGCCTATATCGAAAACAAGATTTTTACTAAAGTTGTTAAACCTAAAATATACGTTCGTTATGTTGACGATATTTTTATTTTGGCTGATAATAAGAAAGAAATAGAAAATCTGAAAACTACATTTCAACAAAACTCTGTCCTAAATTTTACTTATGAAATTAGTGAAAAAAATAAACTTCCTTTCTTAGATGTTCTCGTCGATTTTAGTAATAATACTTTTAAAACTTCTGCTTATAAAAAACCAACTAGCAAAGACTCTTGTCATCTTAATTTCTCTAGCGAATGCCCTCTTAGGTATAAAATAGGTGTTATTAAGAATTTCCTCACGCGAGCGTACGAGAACTCATCTTCACGCACGCTTTTCTTTAATGAATTAAAAAATATAAAGCAAACGCTGATTAATAACGGATTTCCTAATCAATTGTTGGATTTCCACATTAGGTGTTTCTTGTCCAAAGTAACTAATAGCAACGGCGAGAATAGAAACATAAACAATAATATTAATATTTTTTATAAAAATCAAATGAACGATAACTACAAACAGGATGAATGCCGAATGAATAACATTATAAAAAAATACATAGCACCAGTTGATAATAGCAAAAAAATTAGATTAATTATTTATTATAAAAAATTTAAAACTTGTAACCTTATAGTTAAAAATAATAATTCACCTCCTACAACAAAATTAAATAGAGCAAATATTATTTACGAATTCAAATGTCCATTAAGGAATTGTATTCCTCAAGAATCAACTTTCGTAAATAATTATATAGGCCACACTACAAATCGTTTAACACGCAGATTAACCCTACACCTTTCTGACAATAGCTCAATTAGATCTCATTTAAATATTCATGGAGACCTACCGGACACTATTCGGAATATACTTGTCGAAAACACTAATATAATAGCATCATCCACTTGCAAAAAAAGGCTAAAAATAATGGAAGCCTTACTTATAAAATTAAACAAACCAACCCTTAATAATATTAACTTTGAACATGGACATAATATCTTGACCGTGTTTTGAAACAAAAAAATGAATCACTTTATAAAACACACACAAACTATTTCTAATTCTAACAGTTGAAATATAATCCTTGATAATGGCTAAAAGTATAGCCGAAAGCACTCGGAAAAGAACATTCGGACAATTTTTGTATAATTTATCCTCTGAAAAGAAAACCTTTATTAGATCGCACGAGAAATTATATAAAAAACTAAATAAAAGCACCTTGTCAGTCGTTTTTAATGAAATGTGCTTGAAAGAAGGATTGCTGCCTAAATACACAAATATATATATATATATATATATATATATATGATCTCCACGTAAAATCAGAATGAATAGAGTCCAATTCTGATGTTCATAATATTCAATTTAAAAGAGGACTCTCTACAAAGTAGAGCAATATTCTTTGTCACGATATTACATCAAAAACATATAAAAAAAAAACGCTGCACAAATGCAATCATGTTTCAATGTGTAACGCCCGATGAGATGTGTTAATACACATTGAAACATGATTGCATTTGTGTAGCGTTTCTTTTTACATGTTTTTGATGTAATATCCTAAAATAAAGTGTGTGTGTGTATATATATATATATATATATATATTTAATAATTTGACATAAATAAATAAACAAATAAGCGACTTCCGGTAAAAGTACCCGCCAAAATATACTACCCATAATGCACCACTGACCCTTATATAAACAGCCGAGAAAAATAACAGCACTAGTCGCCTGACGATTGCACTAGCATGAAACAGACTGTCGCCTCTAAGTGCTGACTTCCATGTCCACTTTTATATTTACACACGCTCTATCTCTGATATTGAGCACTTTACCCCATAAATATAGCACACTTTAAGACTATATTTCTGCATATATATATATATATATATATATATAACTTCAATTTCCACTGTATATGGCAGTCCCTAAACTGCAGTAGGTTAGCTCTTTATTTTAGTCAGTCATTTTCTTGTCATAGCAGGACAAGACAACACAACCATAAAATTCAAACAGACCATTGTTTAGTTAATCATCTGAAGTGGCAGAACAAACAAACAAAGTTATGTTAAAATTAAATTTGTGTTGTTCTAGAATTACAGTCCCCTTTTAGCCGCACAAGTTTTGGGTGTGTCTATTCAACAAACTGTGAAAAAATTTGAAAAAAATATTTACCAATGTTCCAAAATGGAGAATGTGAATTTGCCACATAGCAAACACTAACATTAATCCAAGAGAACAAAGTAATACGTGTGTATGTCGTGTTGTAGCCGCCTAAAAGATGCTACCTTCACTTGCAGCAGATTGAACAGTGCATACACATTATGATTTTCAGTTATGGAGCTTCTTTCTTTTTAATTAGCTGATAAATCCTTATGAGCTTCTATCTGCTCATTGGCCCAATGATCAATGTCTTCTGAAGAGTTTTTTCTACCCAATTTGACTCACAAGGTTGGGTGGGTGGTGGGAATGGTGTAATGGTTAACGGCCCAGAATGAGAAACTGGAGAACCGAGTTTGAATTCCATTGGGTTTGTTACATTTATTTACGTGCAGATATCCTTGGGAAAGGAATTCATCCATCTCCTCCCCTCAACTATGGGTCAAATAGTAGGACATGATTCTGGGAAAAAAAAATCTGTTATTCTCAAAAAAAAAAAAAAAAAAAGTTAATGTTTGCAAAAATAAAAAAAATTATTCATACAATCCAAAATATGTTCTGGTTTTAAATAAACCCACAAAGGTGTTAAATAAAAAAAAGCAAAAAGAAAAAAAACAATCAATCACTCCCTAATAAGAGTTAGTTCAATGTGTGGTATGATTTTCTAGCTCTTCTCAATAATGCTGGAGTCCTCACCCCAGGACGATATTATCAAGTCTCATGATGAGATTCAAAAACCCTAATCTTGTGATCAGTACACTAACCTTTAGCTATTTAGTCTGTTGCGGCAGGTGTATACTAAAATCATGTCAGGAGGTCACCAAATGCTGTGGGTACTACTCTTTCTTAGTTTGACTAAAAGCAGTGGCAACAATACTTTTACACATGCAATAAATACTTTCATGGTAATTGTTCAGATAAGCTCTTCCTGATGAGATCTAGACTTGATGAATTTAAGTGCAGTACTAGTGTGACGAAATACATGACTTATCTCAGAATTCGAAATGAGCGCGAACATGTCTTGCCTGCAGAGTGATGACAAAAAGAAATATGGCCGCTATTGAAGACGCAATTTATGCGCGCCTATCTCGTCCAAAATGCGATGATATTTGCACACATGCAAATTTCGGCCGTATTGGAATAGTATAAAAAGCTGGGTGCCAGCAGTATGACAGAACCGAAGTCATTCAGCGGACTGCGTGAAATAGAGCTGAACATACGGACAGACAGACAGACAGATGGACAAAGAGTAAGTCGAAGTAGGCGCAGCTGAGTTGGTGTCTGTTTCACAACTGCCAAGTGTAACGGCTGGGAAAGGGAGTCACGCAATCCATTTCCTTGAGGCGACCGAAGAAGAAGAAAATAGCTGGCCTGCCAGCGAGCACCGTACCACACCTCACCGCACCTTTTGACCCCCTTTATCACCATTTTTCTCTACAATTAACTGGTAATAAGGTCTCACAGTTGAATTGCCTAGATGTAACCATAAATTTTATGCTAATAGTTTCTTTTCTCGCACTTCTCACTTGTGGAACTCTTTTTCGGCATCATCCTTTCCAGCCAATGTTGATCTTCAAAAATTTAAATGCAATGTCAGTTGTTATCTACTGTCTTCCTGATTACTCTTCTATTGTTCTCGCTCCTTCAATAATCCTTCTATTTTCTGATTCTTTCACACCCAGTAACCCCCTTGTGTCTTAGTGGCTTTACTGCCTTGCATGCAGTGATTTCAATTCAAAAAAAAATGACGAGTGTAAGGAAATGAAAAGAATTTCAACAAGGCGATATTTTATATATTTAGTTTTTATATAACTGAGTAAAAAGAGAGAGAAATACTCGTATGTATATAAAAAAAAAAAGGAAGACATTAAAAATGAGGAAGAGTGTGTGTTTGTGTGTAAGTTACAAAGTGGAAAGATATCTTGATGCTTCGGAACAAGGCCCAGTTGGTGTTATCACTAAATCATGCTGGGAGGAAAAAAGAGAAGAGAATGACAACAGGGAGTGTCCCATTTTTATAGGTGCTTAGCAGCACCTTCTGACTTCTCATCAAAATTGGTGATGCTGTGTTGGGGATAAGCCATATTGCCACATGCCCACACATTCAACCCTGTTCTCCACATGATTTCAAGATTCCCGTCTCTCTCCAACAATTAAATGTGGTCCATTTGCTACTTTTACATCCATTTCCTAAAGAAAGAAAAAATGAAATTTGACTTTTATTAAATATGTACTGAAAGTTTTATTAAAATCAGATATTTATCTGGGTCTTGGTGCATTTTCAAAATTGATATTTTTCTCACCTAAGAACATTGTGCTATTTACGCTTGTGGCAGACTGTAAACACATATTACATTCCGTCCTGGGTATGACAATAAACTATATCTGCGTCTTGGGTAAGACGATAAATTACGTCCAACAGCAAGGCCTCTGATCAGGAGGCTTTGAGGAGCGTGGAACCACCTCTTAATTGCTGGTGTTCCTAGGTCCACCCTGACCCAGGCTTGTAGCAACTGTTAGGGTCCCAGCTATGGGCAAATAGTTAACCCCGAAACTGAGGTAAAAACTATTTTGAAAGTGTAAAAATAGGTTTTAATACCAGAAATAGTTTGTAAAAAATTATTACCAGAAATAAATTTTTGAAGAGAAAAAACTATTACCAGCAATATGTTTTTGAAAAAAGAAATATTACCAGCTATATCTTTTTGAAAGAATAGTGTTGCTGGCTATACGTTTTTGAAAAAATAGTGTTGCTGGCTATATGTTTTTGAAAAAATATTACCAGCTATATGTTTTTGAAAGAATAGTGTTGCTGGCTATACATTTTTGAAAAAATATTACCAGCTATACATTTTTTAAATAATATTGCCAGCTATACATTTTTGAGGAAAAAAATATTACCAGTAATAGATTTTTGACAAAACAAAAATATTACTGGAAAAAAAAAAGTTGTCGGCATTAAATGACCCATTGAGGTTGATATGCCATAAAACACAACAAACCAAACCATATTATGTTTCTTTCATGAAGAATTTCCATCATTGTGAGTTTTTCAGGCCAATACATTCCCATAAGTGTCCAGGTTGCTAATGGATAAGTGTTTTATTTTTTTATTTTAATCAAAACAACATCTCTAGATATATTGTTAAACAAGGCTAATGAGCTTTTTTCTACCCCTGAGGGGAAGACTTCTGGCTTTGTGCTCACATAACCAGTGACAGCTTTCAAACAGTTTCATCTACTCGATTTCACTCTCAAGGCTTGGGTTGACCTATCGTATGGTTTTCAGGCAGCAGCGTGCATGGGGGGGGGAGAGGATGCAACAGCCTCAGGCATCCATGTCAAGATGGCATCCAATCAAAAAGTGAAATAAAAAATTTAGTTTATATTTAATTTGAATAAAGTGTTTTTATTTCATGTTTTATCTGTTTTTACATATTTAAAATGTCTTCCTTTCTCACATTTCTCAGTACAAGGCCCTATAGGCTCCCCTGACTTGAGTTTTACAAGCATACAATCAAGGAGTTGGTCATTACCATAACCTCTGTATCAGGTATTTCCCAATAGCTCTGCACATTAGGATCATCTCCCCCAAATTGATATTATCAAGAAGTCACCTCTTTGACCAATCAAACATGACCTAAAAATTTTCTAATGCAAAATTATTGAGACTATTTTATTAATTTTTGTGTGCAGGTAAACCTTTCACACTATCACTTTTCACAAATATATCCAGTTCTTTAGAATTTACACAAATAATTTTTCTGACAGAATTTTTCCAATCTTTCTTCTGATTAATGGCACAATGATTTTAACTAGAAATACCTGTGTAAGCATTCTGAAAGCAAAGGAAATATTTGTCGCAGATTACTTCCACAACACAGAGAACAAATCACTGTAAGTTCAGACTCAATTATCGGGGGCAGAAAGAAATGCCGAAAACTCGATTCGCAGGTACTATCTCACAAATCGCAATGCACGTAACCAGTCAGAAAAATAACTCACTCTCCGACGAACACAGTGGCCAAAATACACAAATTTTTGTCCCCCAGTTCGAAAACACCAACTACTTTTATCGGCCGAGCATTTTTTTCTATTCGTCAACAGCTGGGAGAGGACGCCCAATTTTTGCATATCAAAATAGTTTTATAGCAACTCCTGTGACGAACTTGATTTTTTTTTTTTTTTTAATTTAAACATTCTGTCTTCAGCATGTCATGCAGAATATGTGCCCTTGGTAAGTAATTTTCTTTTTCAGCACATTTTCCGTCATAGGATACACGCAATGTGTTGCCGCTTGGTTTGGCAAGGTAAGTCGACGTTTTCTTCACTATATCCTGTGAAAAGTTTATGGTTTTCCTATTTTTCTGTTAGGTGGTGTTGTTTCGGGACTATAAAAATTTGAATACTATCTTTCGCATTTTCTTTCCTCCTTTCAGCCTGGAATGCAGTAGGTAACAGCACTAACATAAATTAATGTTTTTATTGATGAAATATGTAAGATGGAGGAGATATAAGCTTTAGATTTGTCCCTGCTGAGGAGGGCTTCTTACTCCTGGCAACTGATGAGTGAACTTTTACACACACATGCACATCACAACACACATGCACAGCTAAGTTTTAATATTTTTCATTCCCTTGTCTGTACACATTAGTATATTTTCTCTTTTGTTAATCATTTATTAGTTTTATATAAAAATTACATGAAAATATCTCTGTATTGAAATTTATTTCTCCCACTTGGTCTGCCAAAATGCCACTAGATGGGACTGTTTAAATACTATAAAAGAAAGAACATAATCTTCCTCTTTCTCTCTTTTCAACCTAGCATGCAGTAGATAGTAGTGCCAACATAAAGTAATGTTTTTATTGATGGAATATGTAGGAGGGGGAGGAAATATAAGAGTAAATGGGATTTTTGTCCCTGCTGGGGAGGATTTGTTTCTCCTAGGTGACTTATGAGTGAACTTTCACACAAATGTGCATATGACCCACACACATATAGCTAAGTTTTAATGTTTTTCCTTCCCTTTTCTGCTCACAAGTATATATATTTCTCTTTGTTAATCATTTATCAGTTATATAAAAATGCATGAAAATATATATTGAAATTTTCCTTTTTTCTTTATACCTCTACAAATGATGACAACCCATCATTTAAACGGGAAAATATATTGGTTACCATTGCTTCTGCAACAGAAAAAAGACTGTAACACTAAAGAAAATGGCTTTACCTCCAGGATTAAAAACTAGTTCAGACGTGTCTTGCATGTAAAATATTTCCCAAAACAAAATGGCAGTTTCACAAGACGTATTTAAATAGAAGATGGATCTTGGAATTGGATAGACTTTTGCGAGAATCTTTTTTTAGTATCTGTCTATATTTCTGAGATGAGGTATTATGTACATTATTTACATTATTCAGACTATTGTCCTCATCTTTATCGCCATATCTATTACATTTTGGCAACTGTACGCTCCTGCCTTTTTCAGGTAGTTGGAATGTCGAACTGAGCCCTTTATTTCGCTCACTGGGATAGACTGTTCTAGTTCCATGTGCCATGTTTTTTTAGTATATTCTAATTTTTACTGTTACTCAATCTTTAAAAAAATTCTTAAAGAGACCAATTTATCCCCTTATTTAATTTAAAAGGAAATCAAAGGGCTCCTTTATTTAGAGTTTATCAGATTTGCTTGGTTATTTTCCAACAAATCTGTTCTCTAAATAACATTTTACAAAACAAAAAAGAAATGAACTTGATTTAAATATATTTAATTGGATAATTGAGTAACAAAAGGTAAAATAATTTAATTTATTGTATTTTGACTCCACTCTCTCCATATATAAGATTCTATTGATAAAAGCATTAGTCTGAAGAAAACAAAACGTTTTTTTGTTCTTCATTTTATCATTCCTGTTAAGGAAACTCTTTAATTAATAAGTCAGTTTGATTTATTCATGAATGGGACCCTCAACTTTCTAAAATGATAAAAATCAATAACTACTATTTAAATAGCACCAGTCAATTGCCAGACTGGATTACTCCCCTTGGAGTCTTAGGTAACCTGGATTACTTCCCTTTTTGTATTATAATTTTATACGACAGTGTGTAACAACCTCGTGTCAGATTGTTCTTTCTTTTAATAAAACGGCTTTGTGTTGTAAAAACCTCTAGGTTGTTGAATGTCGTATGATCCTATTTGTCTGGCGTGGTGGCAGCTTCTCACGTACGCACATACTCCATGCTTTTAAAAACGGACAGGAGGATTTGGACAACAACTTACTGACACAGTTCAGTACGCACGCACACACACACACACTAACGTTGCTCGCCCCCACTTGTATAAAAACACGATAGGCGTAAATTAAACTCTTTCCGCAACAAAGAAGGTCACGCAGTTTAGACACTGCTACTGGAAATACAAACAGTAACACTCTCAAAAAATAATGAATAAACAATAAATAGGTTGTGGCCTTTTACCACATTTATTTAATTTTGTTTAGGAACCCAAACTGATGTAAAAGAAAGGGACAAAGGAAAGCATAGGTATATATAATTGTATTCAATGAAACATACAATAAAGAATGTATACGAAAAGGAAGTGTCGCAGTTAGCTCCTCCTCATTTCCTTAATCCTTCAACAGGGGTCTCTATCCCCTGATTAAATACTGGCTGACCCTTCTCTCTTCCTCTTTTTCCGGCTTACGCCTCGGGCGGCTATCTCGCGGGGATGAGGTAAAATCCCTTTTCAACTCAGGCCTTGAGCCGCAAACTCGCGCGTGAGGCGAGGTAAAAAAACTTCTTTTTTTTTTATACTTATTCCAATATGTGACCTCTCACACATACAGCGTTTCCCATATTCTGGGAACACGCTAAAAAACAATATACGCGTTCGTACGGACACTCAACACACTCACATAACTTCTCGATACAAACACTATGTAACTTTTCATGTCTTCATGTCATTGTAATTTGTTATTAATATATATTTGTTGCATACATGTATATCCGTCTTGTTTGTTTCTTTATCTTCTTTGGACTCCATTAAAGTCCAACATTCCTATGTGGCTGGACCGGCCAGCAGGAAAGTTTAACCCAGAGATATCTCATTCACATTCTCCTCATATCACATCTTCATATTCAAACCCCGGTCCTCTACAGAAGCATTCAATGAGTCAGACGAGAGTAGTCTCTCTTTGACTATAAGAGTTTATCAGTGTTCTCTGAAAAGGAGATGAAAGAGTCGTTCATCTGTTATAAATGTTTTAGACAGTTCTGCCGTGCAAGAGGAAAATTATGTAAGTGTGATATGATATGTAATTTGAGACTGAGTTAGAAGATGGACACATGTCCAGTAGCAGCTGAAAGTCTCACGAGTGCGGCAATAAAACTGTCAAAATGACCAAGGGAATTCAGAGCAGCATGAATCCATCCAGCTCTTATCTTAAATAACAACTTAAAAGAGACTGTTTGACCAACACAAAGACTGACCAAAATTCATGTTAACAAAAATAAAAAAACAAATGAAAACTATAGACAAAAGTTCATTTTCTCCATCAAGACATTCATTTCTGCAGTTCACTGCTACCAGCAAGCAGAAAATCATTTTTCTCCTGATGATGGCCATGTTGGCCGAAACTAGTCGAGGAATCTAAATGAAATAATAATAAAAACGAAAGAATGTTAATATACAACCCAGTGTGTCTGAAGATTTTAATTTTTTAATATTTTTTATTGTTCAAAATACATAGTACTTCCCCATTATGACCAGAATTTGTGTGTTAAAACAATGGTGTGTCTAAGAAGCAATGAAACCAACTCCTCTTTTGAGTCTTGAAGGAATATTTTATTGCCTCTCTTTAGACTGCAATTTTGCCCCATTTCTGGAATGCACATGGGAGAAAAAATCCCGCTCTCAGCCTCACAGGGGCTTTACGGATGATGGTACGGAGATCCATAGAGAAGACAGACTCACCACCATTCAAAAGATTAACATGGTTGAGATGATGCTTGGCCAGGTAGCTAATTACTGTCCAGTAATCTCCAGAAATACCATTATTAAATGCTCCACATCACTAGCTAGCATGTGGCAAGTTATAAGACAGCACAATAGCTTCCAAACCAGTGGATCCCATTTCCTGGACGTTGACTTGGTTAAAATGGAACCAAATGAACGCCCGGAGGACTTATTCCAAAGATTGTACTCTTTCATTGAGGACTCCATGTTACACTCGGGTTCTCAAATAAGTCACCATGGTGGCTTGCTCACAGAGGAAGAAGAGATGACCACCACGTTGGAAAATTTCATTGTCCGCACATGGTTATGGATAGTCCACCCAGGCCGGCCAAAGCTAGTTAAGCAATGCTATGGGACAAAATTTAGGTTATGTACCTTAGCCTTAATTAAACCTGAGATTTCTCAGGCGTTGGACACCTTACTTGAAGAGCTGGAAAACAACAAGTCCACAAACCTGACATTTATATCGCCACAATGTAGACACCAGAGACCTGCCCAGACACACCAGAGAAAAACAAAAAACAAAAAAAACTGTCAACTTAAAGTAGCAACAAATGTCTGCAATATATTTCTTCCGTTTCTCAACCGCAACACTTGTAGCCAAATCACAGTTAAAACGATAGTCCGACGTAACAGTCCAACAAGCAACGTAGAAACAACAAAATGGGGTCACACGTCCAACCTTCACTTCTCACCAGCAAAAACGCGTCTTCACCCCAGCTCAAAAAATCATCATCTGTTATAAGCGAAAAACAACGGCTTCTGTTCACCGAGAGAATTTTCTGATTGGTCACGCCATTCAGGGGAGGGAAGAACATTAGCATAGATTCTAGTCATTGAAGTAGATTTTTGCTAACTACTTTTTGGTAATTTTTCTTCAGCAGATCGCACACAAAACACAAACCTTTTTTCGGAGTAACTGATTATCTCTTTCACTACAGGTATGCACCTTATGCAGCCAAGCAAAAAGGCCTAGGATTGACCATTACCCGAGCACATGCGCCTACTTTCCTGGTGTGGATCGATGGTACATTATCAGAGCCTGCCAGATCACAGACATTCTTGACAGCAAATCCACTGAATGTGCTGAGCCTCTGGAGGAAATGGACATCATTGAAGAAATTGCAACCACCCTGAGATTTGTGAAGACCAAACAGTCTCCCTACCCTGACATGTTCACAAACAACGAACCTATCATGATCATCCTAGACAGTGGAGCCACCAGTAATATGATCCAGCACGCTGCAGCTAGACGCATAGGTGTGAGGATTTCAAATTCTACCCAGTCAACAAGACAGATGGCTCTTCACCTCTCAGTGTTTTCAGTGAAACCAGGTTCACCTTGGAGAGGGTGGATTGTGTCACTTTGTGGGCCTTGTCATAGAAGACCTTGACACTGAGATCCTTGCCAGAGTTCTATTCCTGCAGCAGAATGGTATTTCTATTAGACCAGCCAAGGATGAGGTATTTATTGGGGACACCCGATTCAAATATCGATCAAGGGCACTTCAACCAAAAGTACAGGTCTGATGAGCCCACATTTTACGAGGCCTACCCCAATGGACCACTGTCTGGACCGGAGAATACCTGGATTTCTCCTTACCCAGTGGTGAGGATAATGAATTTGCCATCGAGCCCTGCTGAGATTCAAACCATCCCACATCAAAGAAAACTTGGCCCCAGCACACTGTTACCAGAAGTGGTGTAGGTAAAGTGAGACTAGTCAATACCACTGATGTACCCCAACTGGCAGCGAAGTCACAACATTTTTGCCAGGCTGTACCGACATTCCCTCCATCTACTTCTACCTCGGTGAATACACAACTAACTCCACAAGGCTCTCACCAATACACAAACGTAAATATTAACCCTGACGATGTGGTGTCCCCTAATGTGAAGGAGAAAGTCCATAAGCTTACTATGGAATCATCAGTCAAACACTTCAGTCCCTACATTATCCAGTCAGAGCACCACCCTACCGTACTTACAGATAGCAAGCCACACGAAAAACTTTGTTCTGGCCAGTTTTTGACCAGCTCCAGAGTAACGTCGTTCCTGTCAACCAGTGATTGTTACCAGGCTTCCATCCAGCACCTTGCAAGGAAAGCAAATATACCTGCTGACTTCGATAGCCACAACACGGCAGAGTGAACTCACGCTATATGTCATATTTGCTCCTTTGTGCGTCACCAGGAGGACGTGGCTGTCTTTTGTACATCTCTAGAAGACATCATCAGAGGATCGGCTAGACTGCCACGCACTAGTCATCCAGCATAGAAGGAAATATAAAATGAATGCTCAGCTTTGCTGTCTACTGAAGAGTTTCTACCTCAACCGAGCGGGTTCTATTTACACTCGCCCGGACATCACATCTGCTCCCTCCTTTGTATTCAGATTGTTTCCCTCTTCTTCCGAACTGCTGCCTGCATACCTTCGGGGTTTTCTTATATGGCGTTTTGTTCGTCTGAGGGCTATAGGGATATCTGATTCTTCCTTCTCCTCGTCCTCGCTTTCTCTCTCATGTTCTATATTTTTCTGCCCCCCAAGGTCGTCGTTGAAAGGGAAGTCGTCATCCCTTGGTTGTTGGCAAGTCCTGTCTTCGGGGATTCTTTTCATTTGTGATGTGTGTCGTAAAATAAGTTTGTCACCTCGCGTTATAATTGCAGATTCGCCTCTGCGTTCTTTTACTCTCCATGGTGTTGGGTGGTAAACTGGTGTTAGCTTGTTGTGTTTACTTTGTTTAAGTAGTATGACATCTCCGGGTTCTATGTTAGTTTGTTTAGCTTTATTTTTCTGATCTGTGCGATTTTTCAATCTTTCTTTTCCCTTTTTGTCCTTTTTTCTCCAAGCTTGGTTTTCAGGCCTCTTTTGTAATCCAGTTATGTTGATGTTTACTTCCCTACCCATGAGTAGCTTAGCTGGCGTTTCTCCCGTCATGGCATGTGGAATATTTCGGTAATACATTAGGAATTTTCCTAGATGTTTTCTCCAGTCCTTTCCTTCTGTGTTCATCGCCCGAGTGGCTTTCAACATGGTTGCGAAGAACCGCTCGATCTCTCCGTTAGCTTGGGGATGATAAGGTGTTACCTTTCGGTGCTGGATACCCCATTCTTTGCAGAAGCGCTTAAACTCTGAGGATATGAACTGGGGTCCATTATCTGAAACGATAATCGCTGGAATGCCATGTGTATAGAAACACCTTTGGATTGTCGATATGATTGTATCAGACCTGGTGGATTTGGTAACAAATGCCTCAGGCCATCTTGATCCCGCATCGATTATTCCGATTACATAATCCCTGTTAGGGAAAGGCCCACAGATGTCTACGTGGAGTATTTCCCAGGGGCCTTTCATTTCAGCCATATGCACCGGACGGTGGTTTCCCTTCGGGTCTAATGTTGTGCACGGGATACATCGGCTTATTGCAGCCTCTATGTCTTTGTCTATATTGGGCCATCATACCTTAGTTCAAAGTAGGGCTTTTGTTTTCATTATCCCAAAATATGTGTCTCATGCGCCAATTTCAGGATTCGTTTCTGTAGGTTTTGGGGTATGATAATTCTGGCTCCGCGTATAACTACGCCTCGTTTTGTTGTCAGTTCATTCCTCACGTGTTTAAAAGGTTCCGTTAACTTATTGGTCCAGTCGTTTTGTTGTATTGCCCTTTTCGCTGCTGTGACGTTTGGATCCCTCTGAGATTACTCCATTATTTCCGATAAGGTGATTGATTTTGGAATACTGTTAGCTACAACCGTGTTGATAAATCCTTCGGCAATCTCTTCTTCGGGTGAGACGATGTCCGCCGGGTTATGTTTACCGTTAATGTGTTTTATTGTATAATCATATTGTTGTAGACGTAAAATCCATCGCAAAATTCGTGCGGAGGGGTTACCTTTAGGATTGAAGATAGTTGTTAATGCTTGATGGTCGGTCATTATAAGAAAGTTCTTTCCATAAAGGTAAAAGTGGAATTTTTCGCAAGCCCATACAATTGCTAGGGCTTCTTTTTCTAATTGACAGTACCGGCGTTCGCCTTCCGTTAAAGTTCTGGATGCATAGCTGATGGGGATGAGTATCCCTTGTTTGTTTTGGCAAAGTATTGCTCCTAGTCCCACGGGACTGGCATCTACTATAACAGATGTTTGCAGTTTTGGATCAAAGTGCATGAGCGATTTGCTCTGAATGACTGTATTCTTCAGCATGAGAAAACAAGATTCTTCTTCCTCCGTCCACCGCCATTCCATGTTTGCTCGCGTTAACGTTTTTAATGGTTCGCTGAGTGTTGCTAGTCGTGGAATAAACTTTGCGAGGTAATTGATAAGACCTAAGAAACTACGTATATCCTGGAGGTTTTCAGGGTTTTTGAAATTTCTGATTGCTTTTATTTTCGAGTCAGTCGGTCTGATCCCTGTATTGGACACTATAAAACCATGGAATTCGATTTCTTCACTATGGAATATACTTTTGTGCTCTGCAATTGTGAAGTTGTTTTCTTTCAATGTGCCTAATACCATATCTAGGGTTCTGTTATGTTCTCTTGTGTCTTTGCCCCAGATTAGAATGTCGTCTGCCCCATTGCAGCAGTTAGGGATTTTCTTAAGGATTTGTTGAAGCAATCGTTGCCCTTCTTCGGCTGCGGATGTAATGCCCATAACCAGTACCTTATATTGGTAGATTCCGGAATTGCATGAAAAGGTAGTGATGTTTCTAGATTCAGGATCCAGTTCTATTTGGTGGTAATAAGAGTTTAGGTCGATTTTTGAGAAAACGTTTGCATTGCCAATTTCACTCAGTAACTGTTCAACTATTGGTATTTGATAGCGGGTGCGTTTCACTGCTTTATTTGCCAAGCGTAAATCGGCACATATTCTAATTTCTCCGTTTGGTTTCGGTACTGCTACTAACGGCGAGACCCACGGAGTGGGTCCTTCCACTCTTTCGATGATATCATTTTCTAGCATTTCATTGATTTTTTTCCTCTACTGCTTGTTGGATATGAAATGGTCTCCGTCTTGGCGGTTGTGTAACAGGTATAACGTTGTCGTCTATTCTAATTTTAAGTTGGAAATTTTTCATTCTTCCTAATCCTTCCAATGAGGGTAGGTGTCGATCTAGAATTTCTTTTGTTGATTTCGGGATATTTTTTTTGTAATCGATTTCACCTGTGGGGTGGTGATAAACCCTAATTCAATGCTGGCCGCTTACTTAATATGTTACCACCTTGATATGCCTTTGTAACAAATACTTTGTGGGCTTTTCTTCTGGGACCATTCGTCAGCGTTGCGAAAAATTCTCCTCTTAGTGGTATTGGTATATTCCCATAGGCTTTTGGCTTACAATTTATTTCTTTTAATGTTAAGTTTGGCCGTACTTTAAGGATTTCTTTGAATGTTTTGCCGTCGATAAGGTTGATGTCTGTTCCAGAATCTATTAATATTCCGACAGGTACGTCGGCAGTATGGACAATTTCTCTATCTGCTGAATGAATAGGTTTCACCTTAAAAACGAATGTCTGGCTGTCTGAATTATTCGGATTCGTCGATACTGGTTGGACGTAATTGTGGTCGTCTGACATCTTCGTTTTCTCTTTACCACTATTCCTTTTTTTAAGCGTGTTTTTTCGAAGTGATTTATTATTCCACAGTAGTTACATTTTTCCCAAATGCTGGGCATTTTGTTTGACCGTGTGTGTGATCGGAGCCATCACACCCGTAGCATTTTGTAACTGTTTTTAATGGGTTGTTGTCCCTGGATAGTTTCCTATACCCACTGTTATCTCGTTGTTGTTGTTGCTTGTAATTGGTTGTAATTTTGTGGATATCTGAGTGCTCTCTTTCATTCTCTTCTATTTGTTTAGCTTGTGTTTCAGTGGATTCAAATATGAATGCTCTTTGAAGTGCTTCCTCTACTGTTAAATCAGTTTCTTTCAAATAGGCACGGCGTAATTTGCTTGACGAGCATTTTTCTATTAATTGGTCCACTATAGCCTTATCCAGGTTGTATTCGCCAAAGTTGCATTTTACTCCTTGTATGCCTAGACGGGTGACATAATCAGGTGTTGACTCCCCGTTTTCTTGACTAAGCATCCTGAATTTATGTCTTTCAAAGACTTTATTTGATTTCTGGATGAAATATTCGTCCAGTGCTATTTTTGTTGTTTTGTATGTAGGCTCTACTTGGCCTGGTGGTATCTCCGGTGTTAAGGTTTTGAGGATATCTTTCAGTTTCTTTCCCCCGTAAAATCGAAAGAGTGATAGTTGTCGTTTATCCTCTGTTATATCAAACGCTGTAAATGCGTCTTCGATATGTTCACTCCATTCTCTCTATGCTTGTTCCTGGTTGGAGTGTCGCAGTTAGCTCCTCCTCAGGTCTTTAATCCTTCAATAGGGGTCTCTCTCTCCCCTGGCTATAAATACTGGCTGACCCTTCTCTCTCTCTCTCTTTTCCGACTCAGGCCTCGGGCCGCTACCTCGCGCGGAGACGAGGTAAAATCTTTCTTTTTCCACTCACACCAACATGTGACCTCTCACAGATAAAGTGTTTCCCAAATTCTGGGAACGCGCAAAGAACAATACACGTACGTACGAACACTTACAACACACACACACATAATTTCTCCATACAAACTCAATTTAACAGTTCATGTCTTTGTTTAACTTGTTTTGTTATTAATATATATTTGTTTACCCATGTATATCGGTCTTGTTTGTTTTCTTTGTCTTCTTTGGACTTAATTAAAGTCCAACATTCCCATGTAGCTGGACCGGCCAGCAGGAAAGTTTAACCTTCTGATATTTCTTCACATCTTCACCACCACGGTCCTCTACAGGGGTCTTCCCAGTCTAGGGGCTCTATTGTTGGCATAGAGAGAGCCATTTCTTTCGAAATAATTTGTTATTTTCGAAGTTTGTTACTCGCGTTGTTGTTGAATTCGAGTCTTTTCTTTGCTGTGAGGGGTAATGTTTCGTTAATTTGAGGTTTTACTCGTGTTGTTGTTGAATTCGAGTACTTTTTTCCCTTTGCTGTTAATTCGAAGCTTGTCAAATTATCTCGTCTTCGTCGCCAGGTTTGCTGTCTACTGAAGAGTTCCCTCCTCAACCGAGCGGGTGCTATTTATACTCGCCCGGACATCACACTCAGATCTCAGAAGAACACATGCACACCTTACCTAGGGGACACACCTGTCTAAATGCCTCACGGACATCAGAGATGTAAAAAGATACTTGCGCACTAACACAATAGCACAGGACAGTTTACTTGTGGTTCACCAAAACGACCCACTCTTTCCACATTGAGACGCTATCATCATCCTGCGACATGCCCTCCATGCGCTACTAACTGCATTGCATATCAAATTAGGTCACCCCACCAGCCACCAAATACACCAGATTGTGAGCCAATATTTTTATGTCCTAGTTTTAGGGAGGGGCATAGACGAAACGGTGTGCATCATTAAGGAGTTCTCTGTTAGTGTCAGTTCTTCAGTTCAGCGAGGAGCCCCTGGACGCCTTAGGTCTCAAGTTCGCTGTTGACATAATTAAAGTGAACTGCCAATTGATTTTTACTCTGAGAATGTGTCAGCTTGTACACGGTCACACTGTTTATACAAGATAAGCAAAGGGATACACTGTGAGATGCCATCCTTAGAATATGCCTACTAATGAGACCCATCAACGGCCCAACAGTCTCTGCTCCTGGGTTTAAAGCTCTCACGAGCAATAAGCTCCTACCCCACCATAAAATAGGCAGTTGCAAGAACCCTAACAGAAACCCTGTGGTAGAGAAAGCTGTTCATGATGTTGAGAAGGAGATTCTCAAAATGGATCCAGCCAGAGGACAGATCTCCTCAGCCTCCCTCGCACTAGCCACAAACAGATTGAATGCCAGAATTTGTTCATCTGGATTCTCACCTAAGGAGATTCTGTACCACATTAACCAGTTCACATCATCTTTGAGGATATGGGCCTGATCAAGCTACAACATCACAAGTGCCTCACCAATCACTGCAAGGCCCCTAACCACTCTCAGAGACACTGTATGGACTTGAGGGTAGTTGACATTGTTTATTTTCACGGAGACCTCACGAAAACTAGAGGTCATAAGCTTTATTTGGTGTCTGCTATACAAGATGGTTGGGCAAGTGTGAGGAGGTTTGCTGGTTCCCAATTAAGGGCAGGTACACACAAACGTGCGCCAGGAACAGAGTTACAAAGTTTCCAGTCACGACAGCCAAAATCTGAAAGTTCCTCGTGACTATTCAGATGACAGTGATGAAGATGATGATACAATCTTGCTTGTCACACCTATCTGCCCAGATGAACATGACCTTGTACTACCTGACAAAATACAAACAGGAATAACTCCCGTACACTGCTCCCACCCAAAAAGACACCCAACTTACCTGAATACCACGGACTTCTAATTATCCCACCCAATAATTTTTTTTTTAAAAGCTAGTCAATTCCTAGACTTGAATACTCCCCTTGGAGTTTTAAGTAACGTGGATTACTTCTCTTTTGTATTATTATCATTACAGTGTGTGAGAACTCATGTCGAACTGTTCATTCTATTAATAAAGTGTTTTTGTGTTGTAAACCTCAAAGTTGTTGAGTGTTGTGTAACCCTATTTGTTTGGTGGAGAGTAATCCACTCATAAAAAAAAAAACAGGGAATTTTTTTTCAGGGAAATAATTTTTTTTGTGTATTAACATTCTTTAGATGTTCCTTAGACCGCAATAATTTTCAAAATCAAAAATATTTATTTGTTATTAATTTAGAAAAGGATTCTGATAAAATATCAATACAGTGTCAAATCAATCCTAACTTTTTCAGATATTGGTCTTAACTGTTTTGCAGAAAAAAAGAAAGTTTATTTTAGGTCGTGTTACAAAGATACATTATAAACTAAGTAAAGAACAAAAATTTATATAAATTAATAAAATTATGCAACAAATTACTCATCACTTGTTTTACTTAATGGCGTTACTTAGAACGATTATTTCGCTACTTATATAAATGTAAAAAGTTTTAGCAATAATCTAAGTGACAAATGGCTATAAAAAGACACTGTTGATTATTTACAGCCAATTTGTTTAAACTAGAATTTTTTCATTGAAATCCTCACAGTATTTAGTAACAATTTTTGTCGAGATTTACAAACTCTACATTTCATTCAATTTGATATGTTAGTTTGTTTGTTTGGGGTTTTATGGCATATCAACCACTATGGGTTATTTAATGCCAGATCCAGTATTTACTAAATATATCAAAAACGTATAGCTGGCAACATCATTGTTTCAAAAACGTATAGCTGGCAACAGTATTGTTTCAAAAAAGTGTAGTTGGCAACATCATTGTTTCAATGTACTGGAAAAGACCTGGAAGTTCACTATTTTCCCATAGCTGGGACCCCGACAGGTGCTACCACCCCGGGTCAGTATGGACCTGGGAACACCAGCAATTAAGAGGTGGTTCCACGCTTCCTCAAAATCTCCTGATCAGAGGCCTTGCTGTTGGATGCAGTTTAACGTCGTACACAGGACGTCAATTTGATATGCAAAAAACAATATTGCATTTTTACTAAATAAGTATTTGTTATTTTAATCCTTAAATTGTTTTTAAAATAGTGGGAGTAAATAATTAAACTTTTAATTTTTTCCAAAAATTAATGAAAATTTATTCTAAGTTATGCACCCTAGTAAAACCAACTGTACTTTGTACCCACCCCCACCCTCTTACCGGTTTGCACTTCTCCCCAAAATTTGGTTTCAATCGGTCAATTTATGGCTATTTTAGAGGGTGTGATGGACGGATGAACTAATGGATGCCACAAAATTTTATATATAGATAATGCACTGACTGCGTCACATGGCAATAATTGTAAGTAAAATGATGCACTAAAATAAGTAAACAAGTAATCGTTTTAAGTTTTCTGAATATTGGTGCCATCACAAGTTATTTATATTGATCTATTTTTAATTTAAGATACACAATTGAGTTCGATAATTATTTATGTGCTTCTAGAAAAGTCCCATTAAAAATGCTTAAAAAAAATCATAAAATTAAAAAATGAAATATGCAGATATCATTGATATTAAAACACTTTTTGAACTGGATATTTGTAAATGACAGTTAAGTGATTGAACGAAAAGGGCCAATAACTCTGTAGTGTAAAAGTTAGGGATTGATTTGATACTGATAGCATAGAAGAGTGAGGCATCATCTTGTTGAAATCAATAATCATGCTGGTCAACGTTCAACCTGCTGGTTAACAGAGATCTTCGAAGAAATAGGATCCTATCAAGAGCTTACTCGATATGGTGGCCCAAATCATTACATGCAGAGGGGTTTTTTTTTTTTTTTTACTTTTTCTCTACTTCTTCATAAAAGTGCAGATTTTCTTTGCTCCAGAAATAAATATTCCTAGCTCTTCCACTCTGGTAAATTGCACATTCATTGGAGAAAAACACCTTTCCAGATTTTGGGATTATCGGAAATAAATTAAGTAATCGTCCACATGCCACGCGTCTGTTGCGGACCCGATAGCGATGCAGAGCTGGCCTACGAAAAGGTGGCCTTGTGCCAGACACTACACTCGACTACCGAATCCAGTAACAAAATAAAAATAAGTAGACAGGAGGAACGACGAAGGTAAAAGAACAAATATAAATTTTTTTTTTTTTTTTAACAAGTAATTTGTCTCGACAGTGGTGACATTCAGTAAAGTTACTGGATCTCTGCAATTGATAAAAAGGCTGTGACAAGTGGTCACTACAGGTATGTCAGAGTTCCGCGCCAAAACGAAATTCAAAATGGCTAAGGCGGGAAAAGTTTCTCCAGTAAGAAAGTTCCAGAACAGTCAATTTATACGGGATATTATGCATACACAACAAAGAAAATACTCACTGCGAGATTTTTGTAATGTGTGTGTAATGTTATATTTTTAAGGTACTGGTTCGTAATGGTTAGAGTTCAAAGAATATGAGACGTTCTCGTTCTGGTGTTGTTGACGGTTTCAAAGTCCCCTGGTCATGGACGAAGGCAGGCTCGAACAAGATGTTCGCATCAGGACGAGAAATAAGTCATCGAAAAAGGTAATGTGATGACAATGTCGTAAGCGCTAAGGTTACACGCGACGAGCCATGAGGGACTAAGCAATATTTGCTGGTAAGATATCCCAGTCTGATATACGGGTTGACAGACGAGGAATAAATAAGTCAACTCTCCGGTTCAGTGTCCTGGCAGCGACTAAATTCGAAAGCAGTTTTTGTCCTTGACGTAAAAGAAAAAAGCGCGGGCAAAAACATCAGCAGCAGCTGCCTTCCTCACGTCAGCTACAGCACAACCGTTTACTGCTATTACTAGCTGAAAGTGGAAGGGATGGAAAAACTCGCGCGCGCGTAAAACGTAGGTAGAAATACGGTGTTATTCCACACGTCTTTTGTCCATATCCTTATCACTTACTTCATTGACGACTGATAGATTAAATGATTTCAAATCAAAATCCTTTGTCATGTGTGTTAACAATAACATTTGTGGTTTTGGGAATTCCTTGCTCCAAAGACCTTTTTTCCGTAGTGACTTGTTGGGTGATTGTAGCACAGATGTCTCCACCTCTGCACATGTGACCCTTCGTGCTGAGGGTCATCCTGTCCTCGGTTTGTCCTTAATTGAACCTGTGAGAAACAGTTTATGTTCCCATCGCTGTATCGTCCTCTTCGGAGGAGCTGGTTTGCTGAATCTTGCAGTGAAGTCATGTCGCACATCCTCCACGCTCTTGTCAGAATACAAACGATTATGTGTCCAGACACTTGCAAACAAGCAGGCTCTCTTCCAAACTGTAGGAGCTCGTGTCAGCCTGTGGAGAATTTGACTGTTGTTCAGATGGGAGAAAGACAATGTACTCACCTGGGTTGTTGTTTCTTACTAACTGAAAGGTGCATTTAATAAAAGGGCTTTTCTGTAATTATCTCCATGGCCGAGCAGTTAAAGTACATCAGGGAAAATAGAATGCATATTTGATTACTACCTAAAAGTACAGGGTGGTCCGAAAGTCTTTTCACCCATTACCAGTATCATCCTCTTCAGAAGAGCTGGTTTGCCAAATCTTCCATGCTCTTGCCAGAATACACATGATCATGTGCCTATACACTTGCAAGCAGCCCCTCTTCCAAACTATAGGAGCTCGTGTCAGCTTTCAGAAATAGAAAATTATCTTATGTAGGGATAACAAGACTTTCAGACCACCCTGTAGATATTTTCTTTTAGCTAAGACAGGAAAAATGTAAATATCTATCTTTTGATTTTTTTGTCACCCCCACCAAAGACTACAGTAATAAAAACAATATAAGAACAAGTAATACAAAGCTATGTCAACCATCCTTCACGCTCTTGCCATAATACACACGATTGCGTCCATAAACTTGCAAGCAGAATCTCTTCCAAACTGTAGGAGCTCGTGTCAGCCATCTGAAGAAAATTATGTAGGCGTGACAAGACTTTCGGACCACTCTGTATGTATTGATAAACAGGACCCACCCCGTTCTAAAACGATAACAGATCAATATTTTTCGATTATGAAAATTGTCACGGCCTAAAAACTCTAAAAAAAAAAAAATTAAAAAAATGCTAATCTATACAGTGTAACCCGGATATAAGAGAGTTGTCGGGACCGGAGAAGTATCTTATATCCGGGTTTCTCTTATATCCGGGTTTGGTCTATTATATATACATTAACACAGGCTCTAATTTGGGATCAGATAGCATCTCTCTTATATCCGGGTTTCTCTTATATCCGGGTTACACTGTAGTGTATTATGATTATTTCCATCCAAAATTTTACCTGTATTTTTTATGAGCGAATTAGTCTATTAAGTTAGAAAGTCTTTTTTCGATTCTGACAAATAAATGTAGAATCAGGTTTAATAATTGCTAATATATAAAAATTATTCACCCCACCTCCAATTCTCTATTTTTACGAGCTGATTAATTAAACTCAGTCGTACCTAATGTAGAGAGTGTGTAACAATCGTATATAATTTTAAGCCAAAAGATAAAGGGAGATAATCTGCTTTTCTTATTTTTTCATGTTACCCATAATGCTTTGCGTTTCCGTTATCAACAAAATAAACAGTCACGACAACGTGTAGTAGTGATTCGTTTTATGTTTTAAATGGATCCCAAACATAATCTAACAGGAAAATCAATAATAGATGAATTGAGTTTCAGTGCAAATCCCACTTTACATCCGCACGATGAAGACATGACAAATATTTTAAACCGCGTTGACACAGAAAAGCCCGAAGAAAAGACTGAAAAAGGAACACCTGGTCCCGGCAGTAATGTCGGTTGCAACCAAACATCAACAGGACCCAATAATTCGGCTGTAGTGGCACTTTTTCCCAACAACGCAAACTCTTGTTCCTCCACAGAAGATATATTACCTCAGAAACCACCGACAATTACACCAGCATTGCCACAAGGGCCTTCTTCTTCTTCTTCAGCAATTCCTCAGCAGCTGGGCCAGACTCAATCAAATGACCATCCGTCATCTTCGAAGGCGGTAGTTCTCCCGGGTTTAGAGAATAATGAAATCAATCGATTGCCCGATTGTAAATCAGAAAATAAGACAAGCCCCGTGGTCGAAGAGAGCACAGCCTCTTCTTCTTCTTCTTCTTCTAATAAGGGAAGTGGAGAAGTAACTTGTGATACTGTTGTACCGCCAACTTCAACAGCTAATAATTCTGCTGTTGAAAAGATTGAAGCAAAAGAAGATAACGAAAAAGAGAAGAATAATCAAGACAGTTCTGGAGAAAAACGGAAACTAGAAGACGATGGAACTGATGAGCAATCCTCTGCCAAACAGAAAAGTGAAAAACACGAAGAACGTCTCAAAATGCAGTAAGTTTTTATTATTATTAAAATATGGTTTGTATGTTGCTTATTCTTTCCACATGTTTTTTTCTTTTCTTTTTTAAATTTTATAATAAGTTTTAAAAATAACTTTTTTATTTTGGTAAATTTTGGTTGTCTTTCCCGAGCGCTAATATCCCTTAAAAATTTCTCCAAAATCGTCATAACTCCGTGCAAATGTACATGCTGAACTCAAATCAACAATTACATCATGAAGGAAGACAACCAAAATTTACCTTTATTTTTAGAATATAGATGGAATTATTTTTATTTTTTATTGCTTTTTGGGGTTATTTTAAAATTCACTAGTCTGAATGAAAATACTTTATTTTGACAACATTTTGCTTTTGTGTAAGAAGATCCTAGAAGCCTGACCAAAAACAAAAAGTAGGTACCTGTCTCCACGTAATTTGAAAAAAATAAACCAAAAACAAAATACATTTTAAATAATTTTAAATAAAAATATCTTCTCTAAAGTTAAATTTTAGTTTTATTTGAAAAAAAATTAATTTCTCGAAATTAATTAAGTGGGTGGTATCTAAGAAAAAATGTATTTTTTTACCAAGATTTTCTTAAAAAAATAAAAAATGTGGGGTGAGGAAATTGCAGTTCAAGCCCCGCGCTCGGTTTATAAAAATTTCCCGAATATTCAGGAAATTTTTATCAGAAACTGAGCGTGCGGCTTGAACTGTAAATTACCCCCCCCCCCCCCAAAAAATTTTTTTTCAAAAATATCATTCATTTCTGAATATGTCCTAAAAGTTTTATTAAAATCCGACAATTATTTGATTTTTGCAAGAATTTCCAAGTCAATGTATTTTTCACCGAAAAAAAGCGCAAAAAATTACCTTTATCATTCCGTCGGCCGATGATGTAAACAAAATTTTAACTAAAATTTCGAACCTTCTAGAAAGGATTAAAAAATAATTATACAGGCATTTGTTTCGTAGCTTATGTTAAATTTTTAAGGTTTAAATAATTAACTAGATCTTAAAAAAAAAAAAAAAAAAAAAAAAAATCTTCTGTATGCTACGTCCCTTCAGGTCATACGCGATCGAGACTCTCCACAACTTCCTATCTCTCGTGGCTTTTAGTAGTTTTTCATCCTTTGCTACACCTGCCCATCTGCAAACCGTTCTACCATTCATTTAAGCCTTAAATGTGTCGCTGCCTTCCCCTATTTTGCTTGTTCTCAATATGCCCCTCTAGAGTGTTATGTTTTCCAAGCCATCTTTCCTCATTGACTCATTATGTATCCAAGGAATTTCAGTTGATTTTCCTGATTTGGAGTATAAGTGCTTTTTTTTTTTAACTCCCTCTATCCATGGGATTTTCAGTATCTTTCTGTCAAACCATATTTCTGTTGCCTCTAGTTTTCTCCTCATCCATGGGGAGATTGTCCAGCATTCATTGCCATATAAGAGAATGGATATCACATAGCAACCCAGCACTCTTTGATTTTCTTCTAATAATTTTTTATCTTTTCTCAACACTTTGCTTAGTTTTTGGAATACTTCTTTCATTAGTCCAATGCGTGTTCGGATCTCAGTGCCACATTTTCCATCCTCTGTTAAAACACTTACCCAGATATTTGAACTTCTGCATCTGCTTAATGTTTATTTGTAAGGAAATCTTTCTGATTTTGTGCAATCAGGTGTAGATTGTTCTTGTTCCAGTTGTAGTGGACCATGCGGTGTGTGAATGGAAGAAGAGAAGATGAGTTATCTCTAGGTTAAGACTTCCGCTGGCCGGTCCAGCTACATAAGAATGTTGGACTTTAATGGAGTCCAAAGAAACAAACAAGACCGATATATATGTACAAAACAAATATATATTAATACGTGAATTACAAATAGATTAAAACACGAGTTACAATACATTGAAGACATGAATAAAATGTTACAGTGTCTGTATGGAAAGTTGTGTGTGTTCAGTAGAGTTGAATGTCTGTACGGGGTGAATTTTGTTTTAGCGTGTTCCCAGAATATGGGAAACGCTGGTTGTGTATAAGAGTTCACATATTGGAAATTTTTAGAGAAAGTTTTTTGTACCTCGCCCCACGTGCGAGGTTTCGGCCCGCGGCCGAAATCGACATAGTTGCTCACACGTGCGTGTAAGCGGAGAGAAAGAGGCGAAAGGTCAACCAGTATTTATACACCCGGGAGTGAGAGACCCCTGGTGAACGGTTAAGGAAATGAAGGGGAGCTAACTGCGGCACAGTTTTTATTTTAGTATTATGCAATTAGTTCTCGACACGTTTCAGTAGCCGAGTGGATTAAAACATTGGTTCATGAATTTTTTGATATCGTAATTAAATTATGAATTGGGGACTTGGACTCAGTGAGAACAGAGTCAGCAATAACTTGATAATTCAAACAACTCTTGAAATAACCTTAATGCTCCCCAAAATTACAGAAGGAATAAGAACTGATTTCTTTAACATATACACTTATTAAAATTTTTAAAAACTGTCAATCTTAAATTTGTTATTATCAATTTGTTAAATTAACCCATATGCTGAGTTTGGGCAAACTCTGTTAAACTGTTGAGTTCTCTTTCATAAATTAAACCCACTATCACCCACATGTAAAGGCAAGACCGATTCTAATCACCCACTCTTGTTGTGCTCAATATCTAAATTGATTTTGGAAGCAAAATAAATGTACAACTCTTTCTTCACTCGTTAAATGAATATATTTTGCATTCTCTTTTGTAGAGTTCTTGTATCGAATTTTTCTGAAGATCAACTTAATCGTTATGAAATGTACAGACGAGCCGCATTTCCTAAAGCAGCCATCAAAAGGGTAAGTCGCTCTCTTTCTTGCTACATACTGTGAACATATGATCCTAACTAACGGAAAACTATCTGATCCTTTAGTGAGTTTTAACTGACTGAAATATCTCAACCCTCAAGATATTTCAGTGGGTTGAAAATCACTCTAGTTATTTATGGTAGAAAGTAAAGATCATATAAGCTCAGCTCACTTGTACGCAGAGATGGATTATGACCTTTTGGCGCCCCTAGGCTAATGAAATTATGGAGACCCTCTCAGATTGGGCCACCCTCTAACTTGCCTGCATGCAACTTGAATATTTTTTTACTTAATATATTTTAGTGGCATTTACATAAGTAAAAGTAAGCTTATTACAAATTCTTTAAACTAGAATGGCTAGGTTTTGTTTGTCAATAAAAATAATATTTAAAAAATAGCACTATTTTACTATTTATTGTAAACTGAATTAGCAAATATTTCAACATAACTATAGTAAAAAAAACAAAAAAACAAAAAAAACATAACATTTTATAATCAGAATTATAACAATAAAATAATCAAAATAAATATGAGTTTGTCATATTGATATCATTTCAGTTTCTGAAACTATTTAGAAGTTATAACATCTAAAAAAAACTTAATATCACTGCTTTATAAAAATTTTAAAGATTTAAACATTCTGAACTTAAAAAAGAAAAAGCATTAGGGACCCCAGTTTGCAGCCTCCACTAGTTTATAAGATAATCTGGCACTTTTTGTACCACAGCTGAAGGTATTTGCAGGTCTCTAGACTAATTTGTTTCACCATATCCTAGAATTGTCCTAAAATAAGGATGTTTTTCTTTTTAATTTTTTATCATTTGCAGTTCTTCACAGCATAATAAAGCAATATCTGTCTATATTTCTGAGATGAGGTATTATGTACACTATTTACATTATTCGGACTATTGTCCTCATCTTTGTCGCCATATTTATTACAACGTTTAAGCCATTGTACGCTCCGGCCTTCTTCAGGTGGCGATAAAGATGAGGACAATAGTCCGAATAATGTAAATAATGTACATAATAAAGCACCATTAAAATATTTAGGAAAAAAACATATTTTAACTCATTCAGTCTTTAAACGTTTTGTTTTGAATACAAGTAGTTCAGATTGTCAAAGAAATTAAAAAAAGTTCAATAATAAAACAATGTAATTTATTTAAAAAGAAATTTGTTAAATTTCACTGCAATTTTTTATGAAAAGCACAACTTTATTTAAACATTTCTGTTGAATTTCCTTGAATAATTTGCTACAGATATTTTCTAAATATGTCATTTTTTATGTTCAGAATAACTTTTATCATACTTTAGGAATTATGCATTTTCATTTATTTTCTCTCTCTCTCTCTCACTCACTCACTCACTCACACATATATATATATATATATAATGTTTTAACTCTTTATCAAAAATGCTTCATGTCATAACTAAATTTTCCATGATTGTTTATCATTTTTTAAATTCTTTTTGGTTTATGATAGCCTAAAACATAAATGGGGTTTGTTAATGTTTCATTCAAGTTTTTTTAAGTGAAAATTGACAGGAAAAACAGTTTGCTTTGTTTATTAAGAAAAAATTATTTCCTACAATTAGATCTTCATGTCTTTCATATTCAGAGATAAATATTACAAATGTCTAAATTTAAGTCCTTCAACGTTCATTTTTCATTCAACAGTTTAAAAAGATGCACTTAAGTTTTTTTTTTGATTTTTTTTTTTTTTTTTTTTTTTTTTTTTGTGTGTGTGTGTACACCCTATTTATTAAAAGCTTGAATTGTTTGTGAGAAACAAGCATTTTTTCTTATAGAATGGATATATTGGAATTTTAATAAAAAAAAAACCCAACTTTTGCCATTCCAAAAGTCCTAACCAGTTGTCACAAACTTGTATTCCATCATCCGTGATGAGACAATGTTAATCGCCAGCCCAGGTTCATTCTCATATCCTCTTAAATGTCATAATCTAAAAACAATTATTTTCTTCTGGGTAAATTCTAAAGAAGTAATGTTTTTTTTGTTTTGTTTTTTTATCACTTTTAATGCTATTTTTCAGTGGATACCCATATTTGAGTAGACACTTTGTTAATTTTTTAACCATTTTTTTTTTTTTTTGTCTACCAGCCTGTATATTTGGGAAAAAAAGCACTCTCCATCAGAATTCGAACCTGTGTCCACTTTTGCAAGAGAAACTTTTGTTAGATCCAATGTGCTTTTAACCCCTGTCGATTAAGCAAGGTTCTATACTGCTTTTAAGCACGTCACTCTCATTCAGATTTCCAAAAGTTCATAACCGCTCAGATTCTTGAAAGTTCGTAACTGCCATTTTTTTTCCTTGATATATATATATATATATATATAGAGGTCAAGGAGTTCATTAATAGGTCAACAATTAGAAAACTGGGCATTTATGTTTTCAAGTGACAGGTTATTTGTCCAATTCACTTATTTGCATTTGGTATGTTTTAAACATTGTGAGATTTAATATTCCTATTTAGAATTGAGTCACTGATAGAAGACTAGTGAAAATTAAAGAGATCTGGGTTTGTTTGTTTTTTTCTGGGATGCCTATAAAGTAAGCTGAAAAAAAAAGCTTAATAATTACTTATAAGCATGTAAAGAACTTGAGATACCTTGACCTCCAGTCTGCTGCTCTACTTTTTAACCTGATGTTTATTGTTGGCAAGATCTTACAACCTGTTTTATTTCTTGCTTTCAGCTAATGCAATCTATCACTGGTTCCTCAGTTTCACAGAATGTTGTCATTGCAATGTCAGGTATTGCAAAAGTTTTTGTAGGAGAAGTTGTTGAAGAAGGTAAGCTCCCTCCACCCCCTGCCCTTTCTATCCTGCCTCCTCCTCCTCTTTTTCTCTCTGTGTGAATCAATAGCCATGAATGTTTGTTTATTATGAGTTATTGTCTGTGTAAGTTGATATTTCGAATTCAATATGCAATGAAACCTCTTTCACTAAAACATGTTGCCTGTATGCTATAGAGATGTCTTTATTTTATAATTCTGTCTTCTGCAATGGTACTATTTTAGCCAATGTGAAAAGACACTTAACTGGATATCTGTGTTACAAGTCTTTACATATGTTTGTTTCAGGAAGTAGTAAGGTTACAACTAAAAAAAAAAAACAACAGTACCACAGCTTATAAATCACCAGCAATAGATGGTTCCATTTAACTATAAAACAGTTTTAAAATATATTCTGTAACCAATACATTAGTAATATAATTATTGAATCGGTCATTGTTTTATATTTATCAACAGATGGCATTAGGAGTGTTTAGTTGTAACCGTCTTCATTCCAAAAGATAGTCTTTCATTATATTGTGACAGCTGCTGTAACAGCATAAATTGTTTTTAAATTTGTCAAAAGCAGTTTAATTTTGTTTTATTGTTGAAGAGGGAAAAAAATGATGTTCTCAGGAATATTTTGCTTTTTCATTTTAAGGAAGGTAAAAATTTAGTTTAAATGGTAAATAATAATTTGTGGTTTATTGAGAAAGTACTGTGAACTATCTAATGTATCAAAATGGCTTGAAAAGCTTTTTATTGGAGATTTCTTACAGAACAATGCTTCAGTCAATATTACATGATGCAAGAGATATTCGGTATCTTCAGATTATCCAAATCAAGCACTGAAAATCATTTGCAACAGCTTCACTCAGTTAAGTGCTGTATGTGATACATGCTTGGGTGATCATGTCTCTTTCGATTCATCACTGACTAGGCAGATTTACTTGCAGTAAAAAAAAACCTGATTTTTGTGTGATGAGCAATGAAAAGTGAATACATGACAACAATGTGGGATGCAAGAAATTATGCAACTGAAAATCAACCACAACTTACCATATCAAAGGACAGTCTTCCTCCCAAAAATGTGATGCTGTGTGGTATTGAAAGGGAGTCCTTAACTGTGAGTTTCTTCTGGAAAAAAAATTGATTGATTTGACCAAGTACTGCTACCAATTGAAAGTAGTCATTGATAAAAAGTGTCTCCAGAATTAAGAGAAAGATCATAATGTTCAGGATGACACTAGTTTGCAGTTTTCTTTGGGAACCAGAGAGAAATTGTACAGTTTGGTTAGGATGTTCCACTATTTTTACAGAGATTGTACCTTCATTTATTCCAATCTTTACAGAATCTTCTTAATGAAAAATTATTGCTTTTCTAGAGCACTATGAAAAGTCTAGAGAAGGAAAAGAATTGGAGAAGATGGAATTATGAATTTGTTTGAAAAATGGCAAAATAATAAATATATTAATGTTGAAGAAAAAAAATGTCTTATTCTTAATTAATAAACTGTATAAACATGATTTTGCTTATCCAATAAATGTGCCATTGTAATATTCCACTCAGAAGTATCATTTTAAATAACTGTTTGTTGCACGTCTCTTCTACTCCAATAGCTTCATGTCTCACACCTCTCGCCTGTGGAACTCCCTTCCTTATTCCTGTTTCCCTGACAAATATAATCTCCAACTATTTCAGTGTAACGTCAATCGACATCTCCAGTTGCCTTGATCTATCCACTTCCCTTCTCCACATCCTTTCCCCTTTCATTCCTATCTGCTCTCGCTCCAAATCTTCTGTAACCCCCTTGCCTTGATCGACCCACTGTCTTTCTCCACATCCTCTCCTTTACCACTCCTATCTGTTCTTCCTCCAAACCTTCTGTAACCCCTTGCATGCTAGTGGCTTCCAGCCTTGCTTGGGGTGAAAAGCTTAAAAAAAAAGTGAAAGAATAGAATGAGAAAATATGGAGGCTTGAGGAAAGAACAAAAAAAGATGAACGGGTTCAAGAAGACGGAAGATGGCGATTGATGTTGCATTTCAATTTTTGAAGATTGTATTTATCAGGGAGGCAAGAAAACGAGAAATCCACAGGTGGGAAGTGCAAGAAAAGAAACTGTTGGAGTAGAATTGGCGGTTGCATTTAGCTATTTCAAAAGTAAAAGGGTGGGACCTAGATGTTGATCTCGTAGCACGCTTAAATTCATGTATTTGGGGCACCAGGGGAAAAAGCTTGTCATAGTAGTTGCCATGAACATATTTGTAGTAAAGGTAAGGAAGCCAAGCCATTTTAGTAAGAAAGTGACTGAAGTCGAGATGCCTGGTCAGGATCGATTACATTGCAGATCCTTCTTTCACTTTTGTTAAGAACCTCAAGATGTACAGCAGGAGCACCAGATCAAATATGGCAATAGTATTCGATGCACGGATGAATGGTAGATCGATAAATGTGCAAGATGGATTCTGATGAGAAAAATTTTCTGGTATGACACAATGAACCAACTTTACTAGCAGTAGACCTAACAACTGATTCAATATAATCTACCCACTTCATGATAATGGAAAACGTGAAAGGAAAGAATGCACAAATATAGATTTACTTCTTTTTAATCCTTTTTACAAATTATTTCTATCGCAAATACAAATAAAGTTATAAATTTTTTAAAGTCCACACGAACTTTATGGACACCCTGTATAAACACGTTGCATGTGTCCTGTTGTCGACTGAATCACAAACGAACATGCACGTACAGGTCCTGTCCACCAACCAGTGAAGGTGGTTTCACACTGGCGCCAGTTCTAGATCAACAACATAAAGAGATCCTTCCTTGAATTTTGTCAAGAATCTCGAGATATATAGCAGGAGCACCAGATCTGATATGCCAGCTGTATTCAATGCCCGAACGAATGGTAGATTTATAAATGTGCAAGATGGATTCAGATGTGAAAAATTTTCTGGCACAATACAAGGAACCAACTTTCCTTGCAGTAGACAAAACGATTGATTCAATATAGTCTTAACACTACATTATACTTTTTAATATGCCAACAAACATATTCTGTTATTTTCGTACATAGTTTTTGCTTTGCATATTACAAAATGTATATTTCTTTGAGTCTAGAAATAATTTGTGGGGGCAGATAGAAAAAGTTAAAAATCTTTGTACAACTACAGTTCTTGTAAAGAGGCCTTGGTAGTATCTGTAGTTATGTTCTTTTTCATTTTTTTTATTTATCATTTCACCCGAAGCAAAACAATAAAGCAACTAAGATGCAATGGATGAGAGAGAGAGAGGAAGGAAAAAAAAAAAAAAAGAACAGGAATTAAGAAGATAGAAAATAACAATTGACATTGCATTTAAATTTTTGAAGATCAAAGTTGACTAGAAAGCAAGATGCCAGAAGAGGTCCACCTGCGAAAATTGACAAGCATTGGCACATTTTATATCTACAAAAACAAAAAAAAGATAATGAAAAATTCTCTGGGGAATAAATTTTGTCGATTTGTATTCTCTAGACCTTCCTTGTCAAAATTGAAAAATATTTTTATTTTAACATTTCAGACGTAATAATATCAATTCAGTGTAAAATCGGTCCCTGACTTTCAGCCATTTGTTTACAAGTGTCAGGTTTGAAACTGCTTACATTATTGATATCCACACATAAAGACAGACAAATATTTTAAACCAGCATTTCTTTGGTGAACTAGGTTTATTTTGCAAAAAGATTTTTCGTCATTAAAGCACAAACAGATGTATACGTTTTAAAGTAGTGCCATATTTTTAATTAAAGTTCAAAAATTGACATAAATTAACAAAATGTATATAAGAAAATAAGCAGATATCAATGACATTAGCAAATTTTCAAGACACATTTGTGAATAAAAAAAACAAACTAAGATATAACTCTGTGAAAGTCGGATCGATTTGGCACATTTATATTATAAACAAGGCCCACTTTTAAATCAATAAAAACATCTTCAATTTTCTAACAAATGTTGCAGCTTAAGGAAGGTCTAAAGAACTTTAATTTACAAAATTATTCCCCAGAAAATTTTCTCTTTTTTTTTTTTTTGATTGGACCAGACTTAAAAAATGCCATTATTTCCTTCCGATCTTATAAAATCTTTATCATCTGTATAGTACATATCCCAGTATGCAGCACCTTTTTAAAAAATGCCTGAAGACCCTACCCCACAGGTTGACCCAAGCCTCGTGAACTATTTGAGAGCCACCAAGGATTGAGCTAGCATGAATTCACAAGTCATCATACGACCAAGTGTTTGAGAATACTGGCCAGTTGAACAAACAAATGTACTTGAGCAGGTGTTGACAACAAGGATTGGCTAGCCCCGCCCTATTAGACAGGCATACTCAGATACGAGTTTATTTCTGGTATGTCTTGATTTAAGTGAAGTTTAAATATCGTTGAATTTATTTCTTTGTTTCTCTTTCTAGCCTTGGATGTTCTGGAACAGTGGAAGGATAGTGGACCTCTCCAACCAAAACATCTTCGAGAAGCTGTGCGTCGACTCAAGCATCACGGACTTGTACCTAGCACCAAATATAAAAAGTTAATAAACTTTCATTGAAAACTTATAGATGATTACAAAACCTTTTATGAAATACTTTAAGAAAAAGAAAAGATCAAAATGATTTTAGCCTTCAAAAATGAGGACATTTCACAGTTGAGTTTTTTGAGACAGTCTGTAGTCAATTTGCCAATCCTGAAATGTTTTTGTTTTTTTTCCTCTTTTTTTTTTCCTCTTTTTTTTTCCTCTTTTTTTTTTCCTCTTTTTTAATTTTTCCTCTTTTTTAATTTTTACTTGTAACTGTGAAAAAAATGTCGGTTAATGGCCTTTCCAGTAAGAAAGCTAATAGCCAAAAATTCTATAACAAGGCCTGCTAAGTTAGTTGCATCAGAAATGCTGATTTTCTAGGCAAGCATACTGACCCAATCTTCCTTAAAATATTGGTGTAACATAATCTTCTTTGTCTAATTTCCTCTCTTTTTGGACTTGTGAATGCTTATTGAAGCCTAGTTAACGTCAATAATTTCTTCAGGGCCTGCTACGTAGTTGGATAGTTGTGTATTTCCAATGAGTTGTCAGTGTTGATTTTTCTAAGCAATTTTGAAAATTCTGATAAATGGAGCAACTTCAAAATTCTGCTTAGCTTTTTAACTAATATAATATCCATATCAGGAGGTAAAAGATCTTGACGACAGTTGAGTTTTGGAATTTCTCTGAAGATGACATTTAAATTTTTTTTTTTCTTTTTTAAACCACATAATCTACAAAGTCCTAAAAGATAGTATTTTGACTTAAAAATACTGTTTACATTAAAATGTAAAAAAAAAAATTAAAAAAAGAAAGAAATTGAAAAAATAATTTATTTTACATTTAGAACAAGTTAAATTCAATTTATTAAAATTCACAGTAAACCATTTACTAAATTTTCCAATAGACGTGTCCCAAAGTAAATTCTCTCCCATTTTTTCATCGCTGACTATAAAAAGTAAGAAAAAAATAAAAAAACAAACTAACCCAACATATATTTAATTTTTCAGTTTTATTTAATATTTATTAATTCCTAAATAAAAAGAGTGAAAAGCACTGAAAATGATCAAGATCTAATTTAAAATCTGATTGACAATAGCTTGCAAGATAAGCATGTAAAAGCATTGTTCTTCAGTGTTATTTTATGGGTGGAAACTTGCAGACAAGTTTTAAATTATCAGTTAACATTCTTTCAGCAGTGTTGATTTTCTATATTTAGCTATATTTCCTTGTTTTTGCTGTGTGCCACAAGTCATTTAATATAGTGAGATAATGTCATTCTCCTCTGTGTGTGGAGGGGGTGGTTATGCTATGTGTCTGTCACATGCAGAAGGTATAAAAGATTCATCCTAGTTGTCTTCAACATTTGTCTTGATTCAAACCCACAACGTCTATGTTTTCACCAACATGAATGACCAATTTCATATTCTTTACCATATTTTATTCTGGAAGATATGCCAAAGTTTTCATTGTTAAAGATTTGGTAGATTTCAACTGGCACCAAGAAATGCCTCTGGTAATTTAACCTTTAACACCCTAGATTATTTGCATGTATTAATTAACTCTACCGCCTCAACTATAGTGTCCTCATTCTGAATTTCAAGCCAAGTGATTTTCACTGTTGCTATAGCAGGACATGCTAACACAACCATGGGATTCAAATATAACATTTCTTCAGCAAATAGTCACCTACAATTGTAGTACAAATATTTTGCTTCTGTTTTTTTTAAATTTCTTTTTATCAGATTTTTAAATAATCTGTTTAATAAACTTCAAGTTTAGGTTAAAAAGGTAACTTCACACCCAACTTTATGTCCCCCTGGTATCTTTTTAAAAAACATTGGTAGCAGTAAAGATTAAGCATTGATTTGCTAGCCAAAATAATAACGAATTTGCTATATGACAGAAAATGTGTTTATCTCGCATTTCAAAAACTGGTTACTTTATATTCTTGCAATTTAAATGCTAAATGGACCAAGACAAATGTTGTAATAAAAAGTAATAAAGTAAGCGTAAATAAAGCCATTTTTTTTTTTTAACCTCAAGTAACAAAAATACTTTCAGTATTGAAATGCAGCTGTTATTAAAGTTGTCAATTTATCTTGAGATCTCACTCGTTTTCAGTGGATTTAACTCTTGTAAATCAGCTTCTAGCTCTTTCTTGATGTTCACCTGTCATGATGAATGGTTGTTCTCTCAAGGAGGCCTCATTGCCTTGAACACCTATAGGAACTCAAGTTCATCCTCAGACATCAAATAAAACTGTATACAAAACCATCACTAAATATACTGGTAAAATGGCCAGTTCTTTGTTTGTATCACTCCCCAGTAAATATCCGACTCCAGCTATGCTTTATCTTTACAAGATCCAGACCAGACCAAAAATGGAATATTGCTGCCTGCTCCTCACTTTCCAGTCTCCTGAATCTATTATTTTCCACCCTACATCCACTTTCCCCACAAACAAGTGTTGCAAGCCTCTTGCTATTCTATTGCTATTCCCATGGCAAATGTTGTAATCTTTCTGTAACGAAATTACTTAAGTCTTTGTCTTCTCCGTCGTTGTAGTCTTCTCCGTCGTCTTCTGTTCAGTCTTCACACTTGCACTCGACACCGAAATGAACAACACGTGTGACTTTCGCACAACTGGACAACTCTCCTTTACCCTCGCAAACTCTCAGCTTTTATGCCGGTGAGGCATACGCTAATGCAAATGAATACGGGCCTCGCTCTCAGTCTGGTCGCGCACGCGCACTGCCATTTTTTTTGTGTCTGCCGCCATGACGTTTGCCTCAGCAAGTGTTCAGATGATGTATCTTCCATAGTTCCACTATACCACATACACTGGGATGAACTATCCTCATTCCCTTTATATCCTGTTAGTAAGAAGGAAGTTCCACTCAGAGGACAGCTTCCCAAGAAACACTACTTTGTGAAACGGACTCCTGAGAGGATGCTTCCTCGATCACTACAATCTTAATCTCTTCTAGTCTAGGCTTAACCATTATCTTTCCTACATATCCTCATAAACTTCAGTTCTTACCTCTACTTATACTCATGCAACAATCTCAATCGGTAACCTACCTTGACAGGCTCTTGGGCTTTGTATTAGGTAAACAATAAAAAAAATATGATAATTAAAAAAAAATCTAAATCCGGCATGAGCAACATTTTCCAATCCGTAAACTGCATGAGATAGAGCTCATCATATGACGGGCTGCATTATTAAAAAGATTCAAGGTAATTTTCTGTTGAAAGTGTTTCAACCATTTTCACTATGGAAGACCAAATGTGTATGCATCTGCCTTAGAAATGGGGGCAACAGAAAAGATTTTTTTTCTTTAATTAGAATGCTGAAATCTTAATATTATCATTGATGACTGATTAATACACCTCACTGCATTTTATTAGTTTGTAATTTATTAATTTGAAAATATGAAAAAAAATTTTTATCCAAATAAAAATTTCTTCTCCAGAGAAAAAAATTATTTTGAATGTTTGGTGTTTCTAAATCAAAAGATGTTTATGTGTATGATCTTCCTTAGTGAAATTTGCGGATGGTTTAAAATAATGAAAAAATTGTCAACAAAAGGTTTATAAGATTCAAGAAATATTGTGCTTCATTGTTTATGTATGTAGTTATTTATGAGAGAGCGTGTGAGTGAACAAGTGAGGAAAAAAGGAAATTAATAAAAATTTTAATAAACATTATTTTCTTCATGAATTTAAGCAAGCCATTCAGAATGTCAAATAGGCTGCATGTTGTCTGCGGGCCACAATTTGCACATGACTGAGCTAAATGCACTGGAAACAGCTTGATCCAGAGCCATCAGAGCTAAATCTATGACCTTGTGCCATACTAATTTGAACTTAATAACTACACTTATGAATCCCTTATTGATTGATTTAGCTTTTTTTACAGCTTATCAACCTTTTGGGGGTAAAGCCAAAATATTTTTTTGAATTGTAAGAATAATGAATTTTTTTTTTTTTTTAGATTACCATTATTCTTTTAGCTACAAGTTCTACTATTTATCTCCATATGAATCAATAAAAGGAATTAATTTCTGAAATATAAAATAACTTTAAGAAAGTCTTTCGTTTTCTTTTCAAAACGTCCTTTGTTGTCCTCAAGTGAAAATGCTTGTTTTTATAACTGAATTTCATGTAACAATGAAAAGTAATAAATATATTTTTTTACAAAAAACTAGTTTTATGTTTAAATATTTTTTTCAAGAAAAAAAGACCATAGCATTACTTTTTGAAGTCTAATTTCCTTTTAAGCCATGCATTATCAAATACTTATATCTGGCAATGTATGGCTCAAAATAGCACCTGAAATCATCAAGTAGATTTGAAATTTGTCACTTTACATTTAAAAATATCTTTCATTAACTGTCTATATCTCTGAGATGAGGTATTATGATTATTTACGTTATTCAGACTTATTCTCATCTTCATCGCCATATTCACAATGTTTCGGCCATTGTATGCTCCGGCCTTCTTCAGATGATTGAAATTTCGAACCAAACCTTTTATTTCATTCCACCAGGGTAGATTGTTCTAGTTTTACATGCCATGTCCCAGTTATTTTCCCTTTAACTCAACTCTCCCAGTTTTGTTTCACCACTGCTGTGGCCTGGTATTGAACTCACAACTCTTTGTGAGTTCAATATGTGCCGATTCCTTAGGTTTTCCAATGGTGGAAAATTTAAGGAACCGGCACATATGCTAGGTCACAAAAATCTCCTGAGCTGACCAAGCATAGAAATGAATACAAGATGGGAACCAGTAATAAGGAGTGCTAGAGAAAAGCAATGAATAACAACAAAAATTGCAATATGAGCTCTGGTAAAAAATGCCATAATAATTGCAATGTGAACAGTGGTAAAAAATGGGTGCTGAGACATTAGGTCTATAAGTCCCAAAAATTCATACACAGATGTCCTCAAGGTGGTATTCTTCATCATTGTAAGTTTTTTTTTTTCCATATTGTTTGTGTGCATGTGCACTTGTCTGTGTATGTGTGCATACGTGTAGGTTGTCATGATTATTTTCCCCCCCTTTTTTTTTTTTCCCCCAGTTTTCACTTACTCCTTAGCTTTTTCTCTTTTTTTAAAATTTTCATTTGTAACTATTTGTTGCGATTTATTCTCTAGACCAGAGGTTCTCAACCAGGGGTAAATTTACCCCTAGGGGGTAAAAAAATTATATAGTCAGGGGTAAATAATTGAAGTACCTGATAATTTAAAAAATAATTCAATTAAATTTAATTTTGTAAAATGGGAGAGATCTACTAATACAGCGGATAAAATGAATAATTTTTTATTAATGACTACAAACGTTAATAAAAATACTGAATTTTATACAGAGTACTAACTTATACTAAAAAATTAGTAGATTAGTACTAAATAAGAAATCAGTATTTTGAGTATCGCTTAGTATTTTTTTTTAGTCACAGTATTTTGACTAAAAAAACTCTTAGTATTTTGAATGAAAAAAATCATTCATTCATTTAGTCACGGAATTGTACATCAATGCTTTATGATGGCTATGAATTTTTTGTATGGGAGTAGGGGGTAAATGGAGAAATACATAAAGCCGAGGGGGTCAATGATGGGGGAAAGGTTGAGAATGGCTGCTCTAGACATTATTGTTTTTGAGCATTCTAGTCTTTTCTTGAGTTAGGAAATTTGTATTTCATTTTTTACATAAATAATTGATATTAATGCTTAAATAATAAATATTTTTATTGATTGCACTGTTCTCAGAACATCACTGGAAAATATTAAAAATTAAGGAATCAGCACATATGCTAGTCTACAAAAAACTCAAAGTCGGCCAAGCAGAGAAATGAATACAATATGGGAACCAGTAAAAGAGCTATAGAAAACAAACAATTGTAATGTGAGCTCTGGTAAAAATATGTTTACTGAGACATAAGGTTTATAAATCCCCAAAAATTCACTCCTCCAAGGACACATGACCCAGTGGATAAAAGTATTGGCTAAAGGATCCTAAAAGTGACTACAGAGTTGTGATTTCAATACCTGGTCATAGCAGAGGAAAGAAAGACCTTTAGAGTTGAGTTACAAAAGGGAATTAAACAGATGTTTTTTATTGTAGTATATTGCTGCTGGGCTCCAATAATACAACAAACATTTATATATAAAAATATATAAATATCTTTATTGTTCAAGCTGCAGCGAATTGGTAGAGTGAGGGAGAATCAGAGATTAGGATTGCTCACACAGGAATTGCTCACACAGGAATTGCCAGAGACAAATCTTTGGTGAACCTCTAGCCAACCTCTGGCCAGACCAAGAATCAGACCGGTTAAATAACATTTTGACACCTACACAACTTCACATCGCTACACCTGGTGTGTCACCTATGCAACTTCATGTGGTCATACCTCTTCCAGCATGCATTTCCTTCATTTCATGACACCTGTACGCCCTGTTTGTTTTATCCACTGGATGCATTTTCTTTTTATGCTATCACCTGTTCTGATTTCTGTTTACACACTGATGCAGTGGAAGTAAGGCCAAAAGGTCTTTTCTCAACTGATATCCAACACATTCACTTTTGCACAAATACCCTTAGGGAAAGGGGTGAATCCATTTCTTCTCCACCATCTATGGATTAAATGACAGGACAGACTGGGCTCTCTAATTAAGGTTGGCAAACAATTTAGGTTAAGGAAAACTGAATTCAAACCTAAAGCGGTCTGTTTAGAGACTTGATGGCACATCATTTCTCTGTTCTTCCAAAAAAAGTGTGACTGGTTCTGGTTCTTCACAAACTTTCACCCCTAGAATCAAATCAAGGGTGGGTAGTCTGGCAGTTAAATTCCCAAAACTGATCTGTTCGACCCTCATAAATTGAAAATTGACAAAAATGTCCACTATTTGGAAATAACTTTTTTTATCGACATGTTGACTACCATGCCACCAATATATGGTCACCATATATTGGTGACATGGCTTTTCCATTTATGCTGTGTCTCCAGATACTGGTGGTAATTATGGTTTCATTTTATGTTGCTTTGCCAAAATGTTGGAGACACTCTGTACATATTTCTACATACAGGGTGTCCATAACGTTCGTGTGCACTTTAAAAACTTTATAACTTTATTTGTATTTGCAATAGAAATAAATTGTAAAAAGCATTAGAAAGAAGTAAATCTATATTTTTTAAGGTTTTATTGAAATTTTATTTAAGTTTCCACATGCCCTCCATCATTAGCAATACAAAGGGTAATACGATTTTGAAGTTGACGGAAAACAGTTGCCAACTGATTTACAGTAATGCCTGAAATCACATTAGTTATTTTAGCTATACTTAAAACTAGGTACATTAAACTTTATAACACTTTTTACAGATTATTTCTATCGCGAATACAAATAAAGTTATAAATTTTTTAAAGTGCACACAAACTTTATGGACACCCTGTATAACGTAATGTCTGGCTTCCTGTGAAATTTTGATAAAATGCAAATGGCACATTTTACTTGAATGCTTTATAAATATGGAGCAGGTATTAAAAAAGCCATTCAAAATAACTTCCATTTTGCAATTTAATAAGAAAGATTAAATCAGATCAAAAATTCATCCAGAGATACCATAACATTTCAACTTGTGAAGAAGACCAACATATCAAATGCCACCATCCGAAGAAACATAATGAGCCTTCCCTATTCTTATCTAAAGTATAGCCATTAATACATCAGCAACCTCTGGCCAGAAGAAATGAAAGCCACATTGAAGAATATCCTGTGAGGTGACTTTTAATCAATTCAGGGATGATTAGAGCTTGTAGGGGGTGGTGATGATGATGATGATGATGATATTATTATTATTATTATTATTATTATTATTATTATTATTATTTATTTCCTTTGATATCTGCTGTTTACACATTTCTTTCCAGGGACCTAAGGTTAGAAATGGTATCATGACACTTTGCACTGCAAAAAAAAAAAAAAAATATTACATAGATAAAGCCCTTCGTAAAGTGTGGGCTGTACTTGTCAGAACAATTGTTTGTATCTCTTTGAGGCATGGACTTCCAGGGATCCCTTCAATTAGTCTACTGAAATCTTTTCCAACTAATCCTAAGGCTCCAACTACAACAGGGATTGTTGATGTTCCCATGTGCCACATTTTGGGGATTTCTATTTCAAGGTCCTTGTATTTTGACAGCTTTTCAAATATCTTCAAAGATACATTGCAGCCTGCAGGGACTGCCATATCAATAAGGAGGCATTTTTTTGGTTTGTGGTCTTTAATAACAATGTCTGGGCGGTTGGCAGGGTTAGGGTTAATAATAATAATAAATAAATAAATAAAATATAAAATAATAATAATGAAAATTATAAATAAAATAAATTAAAACATTAACATAAAAATGTTGTATAAAATAAAATTAAAATAATAAAAATACTCCCAGCATGCAACTAAAAACCGTTCCTGCCAGAAATACAGACATCCCGTCAAAAGATGTTAAATTCAATCACTTCGCCATGAACCTTGGTATGGGCAACACGTGTAACTTTTCTCTGTGATATGGCTTGTAATACTTTGGAGTAAATTCTCCCTTTTATCACATGTACCATAAAACAATAGTAACTTAAAAATACACATACCAATGCACACAAAAATATAAATAAATTGTATGAAATTAAGATACAATTTACCATGCTTTTCCTGTTATTTGTGTACATTTTATTTCCTGTCAAGTATGTTTTTATCTCTGTAAACACGTGGCTAATTTCTGCTGCTATGATGCGAGTGATGGTTCCAGAAGCCACAAAGCAGTAGAAGGCTGATAAATAGAAGGATCAGACAGTTTACTTGAGTTCTTAAAAATGGTAAATACAAAATAGGATTTCCAACAAGCAGTAAAGCAAGAAGAGCAAAGTATTTATTGTAGAGTTTAGAGAACAGGAACCAGAATAGGGATAACATATCTTAAGGACTATTGCAGGGATACCATCAAGTTCACATTCTTTGTATGTGAATATTTGACAGAAAAATGCTTAGTTGAATTCTTCTTTTAATAGTATAGAATATCTAATAACTTTGAAACTTTGCAGATTAATAATTTGGTAAATATTTTAAATGTTGAGTAATTTTTATCTTTCTCAGTAAATTGAGAGTTTATTAAACTTTAAGTTGCCTAGTAAATATATTGTACCTTAATAATTTCCTATAAAAAGACTTTTTTTCTGAAATGGATCAATTAATGGAATATGTTCTGCTAATGTGTCTGCTATGATTTGAATCTGTCTAATTTGTTTATTTTACCAAATCTTAATTTATATGCATTTTTAAAGTTTTTCTTCAAAAACACTTCGCTCTCTTCAGTAAGAATCATAGCCACAACATTAAGTCTTGATTCAACCAGGTAGGGAAAATTATCAATAATTTGGAGATTTTTTTTCCATAAATGCAGATTCAGTTTGGACATCTTGTTCTGCTAAATGGTAACAATCTGTCTTCATTAAAATTCACTATGATCACAGCATCCTAATTTAATTGCAATATCTTTTCTTGATAAGTAACTTTTGCATCAGTTTACAAAATCTAAATTTATAAGGCTTTTTAATGTTTTTCTACACAGACATGACAGTTTGAGCATTTAAAAATTTTAAATGATAGAAAAATATGAAATTATAAAATATATATATATATATATATATATATATATGAAGAAATATAGTCTTAAAGTGTGCTATATTTATGGGATAAAGTGCTCAATATCAGAGATAGAGCGTGTGTGAATATAAAAGTGAACATAGAAGTCAACACTTAGAGGCGACAGTTTGTTTTATGCTAGATGCAATCATCGGGCCATGATGGCCCGATGATTGCATCTAGCATGAAACAAACTGTCGCCTCTAAGTGTTGACTTCTATGTTCACTTTTATATATATATATATATATATATATATATATATATATATATATATATATTTAAAATTGTTTCTGTAGAGTTTGACACAAAAGATTGGATTTTATATTCAAAATGAATAAATGTTTAGAAAATGTTTTTTTGAAGGTTTATTTTCTTTTGTACACAAATATAGACTTAGAACAGAGAGAGTAATAGAGAAAATGTAACTCCTCCTCCTTTGTAGGAGCAGTCATCCAAATTAGTTCTTTGTGTTTAGTGGAATGGACCAGCCTGTTTTGTTTTCTGGCAAAAGGCGAGAGAGAACTGATGTTAAAGCCCTCATTTCTTGAATTTATATTTGGGGTTAGTAAATGGTCAGTGGGTTTGCTGAGTGCGTGTAGGATTGTTGTTCTCTTTGATACAGGGACTTTGATCTTTTGTTTTGCTTATCAATTATCTGGTTTCAGAAATAAAGTTAGCTGATTGACCTGTTACTTTTCAGGAATTTAAGAAATTTTTATTTTATTTTATTTATTAAACTTTACCAATTACTACATTCCTAAACACTTACTGCTTGATGAGCCAATCTGGTGAAACTTTAGTAGTGAGTGAGCAACTATTTTGCATTTTAATTTAGATTTTATATTGCTCTGTTCTTCACTATTCACATTATTCGGACTATCGTCCTCATCTTTGTCACCATATTTACTACAACGTTTTGGCCGTTGTACGCTCCGGCCTTCTTCAGGTTTCATGTTTTTGGGTTTTTTTTTGTTTTTTTTTTAAAGCTTTTCACCCCAAGCAAGGTGGGAAGCCACTAGCACGCAAGGGGTTACAGAGAGTTGGAGCGAGAGCAGATAGGAGTGTTAGAGGAAAGGATGTGGAGAAGGATAGGGGATAGATCAAGGCATCTAGAGATGTCAATTGACATTACATCTGAATAGTTGGAGATTATAGCTATCAGGGAAACAAGAAAAGAGGAGGGAGTTCCACAGGCAAGAAGTGCGAGACATGAAGCTATTGGAATAGAAGAGACGGCTACATTTAACAGTTTCAACAGTGAAAGGGGGAGAGCGAGATGCCAGCCTAGTTGAATGCTTAAATTCATGAAGTCTGGGAACCAGCGAAAGCAGCTCATCAGAGCAGCTACCGTGAAAGTATTTATAAAAAAGACAGAGGGAGGTGACGGCATGTCTGTGAGAGTGCGACTGCAGACGAAATGCCAGATCAGGGCCAATTACATTGCTTGAAATTTTTATCATATTAAGTAAATCTATGACAAAGAAGAAAAAATTTTTCACATGACACGTTTTGTCTTTTAGGACTTCATCGGACTAAAGTGATGTTTACGTTGATGGATGTCAGTTATCAGTTATCTCCTGTTAATTCCCCTTTCCAAGTTCTCAACTGCCTTAACCAGGGATTGAACTCACACTCTTTTGGGTCCTGTCACTGTATCTAACTAATGCCTTTATCCACTGGGCCATGTGTCCTCAAGCCACCTCCAACTCTAGCCAGCCACCTCCAGCACCTCCAGCAGGCCTCCAGCTTCAGCCAGCCAGTTAGCCATCCTTCCCAGCAGCAATGATATGCTATACACTTTTCAAAGACAAGAAAACTATTCTTCTCAGGACAATACGCTTTAACACTCTTCTCACCCTCTTCATGAATATGCTGAGATATTTTTGCCTAGTTCACTGTAACCTTATTTTTATCAATGTATTTTCTTCCATAAAAATAAACTTGAGAATATACATATATATATTTTTACTCAAGTTTCATTTTATTTGTTGTTGTCTGCTATCATTCAATATATGTTTGCATGCCAATATACCACCTGCAACAATATAAAAATTTATATATTGTTTTCCCACGTTGCAAAATATATTACCAAATATAGACAGACATATAAAAATATTATCACTGTTTGAATTCAGGTATGTCAAAATTTTAAACAGTTAATTTGGTGGAATATGTCATTGTAATTAACAGTGTATGCATTTTTTAGCTTTAGAAGGCCAATCGTGAGACAATTCAATTATGTTACACCTTTTTTTTTTCTCAAAGTGTGAGTAGGTTCTGCATGCTTTTGAAAAACGGCATAGAAATCAGAGATTTTTACCTAGGATCGAACGCTGATTAGTGACACCGTTGGAAAACCAACAACTATTTGAAAAAATAAAATAAAATAAACGTCAACAAATTTGTTTTGTTTAACGCACTCTTACAATTTCAAGAAATTTTTTAAATATCAAATTTAATCTTTTAAACGTTATTGTAAACAAAAATGAATGAATCAAGTTAAGTAAAATAAAATTTAAAAATTAAATGTTTTGGAAAAAAAAATCTTTATCGAAGTCTCATTTTGCCGCCTATTGTTTTTATTTTTTCGGATTTTTAGCTGATTATGGTACAAATTTTTAATTATAAGCTTACATATCAATAAATTCATTCAAAATTTTAAATAAATTCTATATATTTACAGATTTTAAAAAGTAAGTATTTTTTTTAAATTTAATATTTTATTTAGCGTTACTATTATTCAGTGCGGAGATGACGAGTTGCTACTTCCGGTAGCCATTACATTCCCGCTTTCACGTGTTGAGCAGAGATGTAATGTTTACTTTTGTTTTTACATGCAACTAGATTTAAATTTATTTTGACTGGAGTTATTTCTTTCAGATACAGAAACTTTGCCACTCGCTAAAAAGCTTGAGTGTGTTATAGGTTCTTAGAAAGACCGACAGATTTAAAGGTCTGACAATGGCCGGCACAGCTAGTATGTTGTCTATCGGGGCTTATGGGGAATATTCCGACGAAGAAGAAACAGAGCATCATTCTTCTGGTGGTGAAGAGGACATTCCTAAAGCTAACGAAGATGGAGAAAGTAAAAACAGGGGTCAGAATTCTGTCAGCAATAATAGTAACTCGAATAATAATAGTAATAACACTAATACCGCTGGTGAAGATGACAGTGAGTCCAGAATGGGATCTGAATCTGTTATTGACAATATTTCCGATGAAGAAAGCACTCGAGTTGAAATGACAACACATTTGCCCAGAGTATCAGCCGCTCCTCCTATCGACAGAGAACTTAACACAAAAACAGAAGACGACAAAGATCTGAAATTTATGAAAGCGAAAAGTAAGTAAAAAAAAAATTAAAAAAATCTATAAGGAAATAAATAAAGCACCGTGAAAATTTCTTGATCCATCATCTTAATTCTCAAGTTAATGATTGAATTAGCTTGCGAGTTGCACGATTATACAAATCCTCTTTTATATACTGTGTCCCTTTTTAGAACGTTGTCGATCATGGCTCTCCACAATTTCCTGTCCTTCTTTGTAGCTCGTCTTAAATTTTGTCTCTTTGTTATTTCTCCTAAATCCTGTTCTGCGATCCATTTACACAAGTTCGTTAGTTAGGTGTTGTTACTGTTTAGTGTTTATTATTCACTGCTTTCCTCTGTTTCTCTTGCCTTTATGTCCTGAGAGTGTTAAATTTTCCAAGCTCTCTTTCCTCATTATGTCCACTAGAAATTTCAACTGTCTCTTTCTGATGTTAAGTATCATTGTCCTTTTTGTTTCTATTGCATCGTTAAATGTTTGAACTTAAGTTTAACAAAATATTATAATAACAATACTCTGAATACAGGTCATTATTTAAATAAGTAAGAGGGTACAAATGAAAAGATTTGCCATTGACAAGGTTTTCCTTTTCTTTCATTGTAGCAGACGTTATGAATGTTATTGGTTCCTCTATCTTTCTTTCTTTTCCTTAAAACTTTTAGGGAAAAGAAAGAAAGATAGAAGAGTAGAATGAAGATATATCAGAGTTGTTTGGTTTTTAGGCTTTAACCAAACAACTCTGATATATTTTCATTCTCTTCTTGCAAACAAGAATAGTCTATTGATTGATCATCTGAAATTCATGGACAGGCTAGAAGAATACAGATTATGTATATCCCATGAATGATTTCCAAATATTTTAAAAAGTACAATGAAATAATTTAAAAAAAAATTAATACTTAATGCTTTTCTCAATAAAATGTCTGGAAAATGTTTGTAGTAGGCTAGAAAGTATTGCATTGGACAAAAGGTTTATTTGCTTATTAAGCAGAATATTTACTTAAAACAAATGAACATTTTGGCCAACTCCCATACATCTCCCTTCTTCACAAAAGAATTTGTAAATGTGCATTCTTACTGAGTGTGGATCTTAATACAAGAAGATGAATAAAAATCGCAATAGAAAAATTAAGGGTGGAAATTATTTACCCAGTGACTATTTCAGTTTTGTTACCTAAAAGCAGGTTTCAATACTTGATCTATTTGTTGTTCATTAAAAATCAAAAAGAAAGATTGTTAGTAGTTAGGAATGAGTGATACTGATAAAGAGGCTATTATATCTATGATTTCATATATATATATATATGCACATTTTGTTTTCATATACACATTTTCATGTTTGACACGCAGACTCACTCTACACCTTTCTGACAATAGCTCAATGAGATCTCATTTAAATATTCATGGAGACCTACCAGACACTATTCGTAACATACTTGTTGACAACACTACTATAATAGCATCATCTACATGCAAAAAAAGGCTAAAAATAATGGAAGCCTTATTAATAAAAACAAACAAACCAACACTTAATAATATTAACTTTGAATATGGACATAATATCTTGACCGTGTTTGAAAAATTAAAATATTTTATGAAACATACATACAACAAACTATTTCTTATTTTAACAGTTAAAATATAATCCTTGAAAATGGCTAAATGTATAGCCGAAAGCACTTGGATAAAAAGGACATTCGGACAGATTTTATATAATTTATCATCCGAAAAGAAAAAAATGATTAGATCGCATGAGAAAATTGTATGAAAAACTAAATAAAAGCCTCAAATAAATGAAAAAGCAAGCGTAAAATAACAAACAAAAAACGTATGCAATCATCGGCTGCACAGTAGAAGTTATCATCAGCTTCATCATCATCATTTCTACTCCGCAGCAAATTCATCACCATCATCATTCAAATTTTACTTCAACTTCTTTTGTGTTGAATACAGTAACAATCTTTATTTTTTTTAATCTAAAGTGTTATTGCTTAACAGTTGTCTCCTTGTTATTAATAGAGAACTGTAATGGGTGGGTTGTTAACCGTACAGGCAGGGTTTTAAAAGTCCAAATACATGTTAGATAAATACTGTAAACATGGCGTCCCTACTTTGCGGAAATTCAGTTATCTCGGAACCAATCTACCGCAACAAACGAGTAATCACTGTACATATTTTTGTTTCTTTCTTTCAGCTCGACTGGTATCGTATGGAGATATTGAAGATAAGAGTGAATCTGAGAAAGAAGACAGTGATGCAGATCCTGACCCTGAAAAATTTTTAGTTGTAAGATTCTCTCTCTCTCTCTTTTTAAAGCAATTTTGTTATTTACTTGTAAATTATGTATTGCACTGGTCTTTGATTGAAAGCAATTTTTTTACCAATAGAAAAGAAAAAATATATGCAAAATGGTTCTGACAAAAATAAATCAAATTTTTCATATACAATAAATTTTCATGTGTCCCTACTGTATTTAATCAGTGTTTAATTGTAAATATGCAATAGCACCCTTACCAAATGGCCAATGATTACACTACATTGCATACCTGATTCTCGTCAATGTGGACCAAAAACTAGGGAAGGGCCCACTGCATTCTCACAAGGTAACATGATGAAAGACAAACCCATGTTAAGGAATAGGAATGTGAACCTTGTTTCCCATTTTATACAGGGTGTTCATGAAGTTTGTGTGCACTTTAAAAAATTTATAACTTTATTTTTATTTGCGATAGAAATAATCTGTAAAAAATGTTATAAAGTATAATGTACCTAGTTTTAAGTATAGCTAAAATAACTAATGTGATTTCAGCCATTATTACTGTAAATCAGCTGGCAAATGTTTTCCGTGAACTGCAAAATCGTATTACCCTTTGTATTGCTAATGATGGAGGACATGTGGAAACTTAAATAAAATTTCAAAAAATATAGATTTACTTCTTTCTAATCCTTTTTACAAATTATTTCTATCGCAAATACAAATAAAGTTATAAATTTTTTAAAGTGCACATGAACTTTATGGACACCCTGTATGTAGGAGTTTTTATTTTGGGCTTCACCTGCTTGTCTGGGTGGGTAGGTAGGTGTTACATGAGACAACTTCTGCTATGTTAACTCTTCTTAAAACCCCTTGCCCATCTACTCATCCTGAAGTGGTGGCTTGGCAATACAAAATGGAGGCTTTGGAACTGCATGGCACATGTCTCCTGCCAGGGGCTGACTGGCACTCACTCACACTCTCTCTGATCCTAGGCATGATTTAATATATACCAGCATCTGGATATGCTCTATTTCCGGTTTTATTGCCACATGATCTTTGAAAATCCCTTTACTTCCCATTTCCCTTCGGCTGAAGTGAATGCCACTTAGAAGATCAAACTTAAAAAGGAACCATCCACTGGTTTATCAAGCAGAAGCACTTGCGATTGAGATAAAACCATCTTTTCTCTTTCTATGTGGGTCTACATAGTATCACATGATGATGATAATTTTGACAAGTTAGCCTTTCTCCTCTTGTATTTGCATTCGCTATTATACTTTCATTATATTACGGAGTGAGGCTAGGTAGTCAAGTATTGGTAAACACTGTTGCTTGAGTCAACATTAGTCTCACAGATACTTCAACATGGTTTAAAAAAAAAATTATGAATTGATCAGAGCATTAGAAGTTGGTAGTATTATCTACATTCCCAAAAGTTGTTCTGTAGAAAAGCTGAACTTCTGATCATTTTTGAGATCTAATTTTTCTGCTGCTGAAAAAAAAAAAGTAATTTCTTTCTTTTTTTTTTTTTAATTTTTCAAAATATAACAAAAATGCTTAACTTGCAATAGCATCAATAATTGCTAGTTTAAAAGTGTCACTTAAAAAATTATCGTTTTTGTGGAATTCAGTTTAAATCTTCAAGCTAAAGTAAATGTTTATAAACGACAATGAAAAAATGTTTTGAATGTAATACATAAAAACAAAAGCTCGATTATTACACTTCGTAAATTCCACTTGCAAAAATATTTTATTGTTTACAAAATATTTCTCTTTACATTTGCCCTTTACAAAAAGCAGATTGTGTGTAAATTAATCGAATGAAAATATCTTTTTTTACAAAAACCATTTGTGTCTGAAGTTTAATTTAAGAAGTGACCATAAATGTTGCTGTTTCGGCATCCTAAGAGATGACCTAGTCTAGTCTATAACATTGTCCTCACATGTAGAGATTTATCTTTTGATATTTCATAAAATATTAACATAAATGATTTACTAGCTTTATCTTTTATGTCATCTTTATCCAAAATATCAAGTATTTAAATTTAAAAACATAGTTTAAGAATAATATTTTGTATTTTATTTATTTTTAAAAATTTTATTCTATTTTTAATTACTTTTTTCTCAACTAGTTTGAACAGTTTTTTTTTTGTTGTTGTTGTTATTTATTAAATCTGTGTATCTTTAATTGTTTGGATCATGTGAAGTCATTTGAATTATTCTGATCTCTCTTATTTTCCCCTTCAGATAAGTCAAGATAAAGATTCAATTCTGAAACCTGAACAAGCATGTAAGTATGTGTATGTGTAGTACTTTTTGTTGTTAACATCTCTTATCTAATCAAAAAAAAAAAAAAATTAGTTTATCTATCTGGTTCAGTGTGTTGTAAATCCATGTTGAGAGCTTTTATTAAATTGGTTACATAATCAATTAACATGTGGATTTCTTTTTAGAATCTATCTTCCAACCATAATCAAAAACAGAATTAACTATCATTCTGGCTGCACTGATAAATGCTGGTTCATTTAGTTTTATTCTAGTAGGTATCGCAAACTGCTCTAGTTTACACTGAAAACGTGACAAAATAGTGAAATTTCCTTCTATTTCAACTGCTGGTACACCTTTATTTTTGAGGCCATTTTGATAAAAGTAATATGTAGACATCATGTAATTTTTCTTCTTTAAAAAGGTACAAAGATTTCTTGTGTATGATGAGTTTTTTATTCCGTGTCTTTTTAAGTTATGTCATTATTTCAATGATGGCCACATTTTTCTTGCATTTCCAAAGTTAACAATTTCATAGTGATGTTTTTAAAACTTGTTGCACTTCAAGTTGTATCCTCCTTACACATTTTAAAATAGTTCCATCTTAAAGAAAAAAGGACTCTCATCAATTTGGTGAGCTTAAGATAAGGTTTTGAAGTTGTCTTTCACAAAATCATTTCTATGTTGAAAACTTAGTGTTTTTGTGAAAGACAACTTCAAACCTTATCTTAGGTGGATGATATACCATAGAAATTTAATTCTTTAAAAAAATGACAATGGCACCTTGTAGAGCAATGTCTCATCTTTAATAATCAGTTGGTTTCACCGTCCTGGGTAATACAATAAACTACGTCCAACAGCAAGGCCTCTGATCAGGAGGCTTTGAGGAGCGTGGAACCACCTCTTAATTGCTGATGTTCCCAGGTCCATCCTGACCCGGGGTGGTAGCACCTGTTGGGGTCCCAGCTATGGGCAAATAGTTAACCCTGAAACTGAGGTAAAAAGCATTATGAAAGTGTAAAAATAGGTTTCAATACCAGAAATACTTTGTAAAAACAATTATTACCAGAAATAAATTTTTGAAGAAAAAAACTATTACCAGCTATACAATTTTGAGGCAAAAAATATTACCAGAAATAGATTTTTGACAAAACAAAAATATTACCTGGAAAAAAAAAGTTGTCGGCATTAAATGACCTATTGAGGTTGATATGCCGTAGAACCAAACCAGTTGGTTTCATATCTCTATACCCATACAACTTGAAGCACACGTGAATCAAATATAGAGTATATTGTGATCATTTTGTGCAAAACTGTTGGGTTTGATACACCGAATTTGTATTGCTGACCAAGTGAATGAGTATTGCCAGTTGAATCCCCATTTTAGATCAAACTTGTTTCATTGATGGATAATATTGCACAGTTTAAATCTTTGTTTTCTTTGATGATAAATTTTAAAATGGTATAGAGTACTTATTTATTGTATTTTGTCATGTTGACAATATGGGAGAAAATGATATATTTATTTTTAAGTACAAGAACAATGTTAGGACTGTTAATGATAAAATGGAAAAAAATTTTCTGTAATGTGTTTGGTCTTTCATCAGACTAAAGTGATGTTTACATTGATGCAATTCCATATGTACATGAAGGAGAGGGAACACTGAAATTTTAATCTTTTAAATTAAAAAAAAAAAATTTTTTTTATAAATATATTTAGGGATATAGTGCAGCCAATTTCATTGAGTACCTCAGACATATACTTCCAATAAATACTTTTTTTATAGCAAATTCAGGATGTCATACCTTTTAACCTGTTTTTACCCTACTGCCAAATTGCACTTTGGGCTGTTTTTACATGATGTCAAAAATTTTTTTTTTTTTTTTTTTTTTTGTCAATGTACTGTTGAACACAAAAATTAGCTTCATGAATCATATCAAGAGGCAAGGAATTAACTGTTGAAATGAAACTTACGTGAACAGTCAAAAATTCCCTTCTATGTCATTTTTTAACTGTTTTGTTTTTTGAGAACATAATTTCCCCAATGTTTAGCCTGGTTTGATATAACATTATTGATTTCATTAGTATTATCTTTCTTTTGCTTCAAAACTATATGACATTGCATTTAGAATGAGTTTTCATTTGTTTGAAACGTGCATCTTCAGTTATACATTGTTAAAATTTGCTTCTGGCCCAATAGCACATGAGGCTGAACATTTTCAAAGTTCTGACCAACTTTGGATGACCATATCTTGGTTGATCATTAATTTACCAACATAAATTTGGTACCTTTCTATGCTTTTGTCAAGGTTTCTGATGTCTATATTAAAAGTTTTTAGATAAATTCATAATAAAGTTTTATTTTTTGGGATACCTAATTCTGGTTAAATGATTTCTATAGAAATTGCTGCTTATGGTGGTCACTTTAGGAAGACATGACCATCTTTTTAGATGCTCACTTTGGGAAGACAGGATCATCTTTTTAGACACTCACTTTAAAACATAAAAAGGAAAACAATTTACTTTTTCATAAATTCATCGTTAATAAAAATGCAGTACAAAATTAATACAAAGTTTATTAATTTGAAATTATAATTTTGAATTTATTTGAAATATTTGGGACTGGCTGCTTTTGTTAAAAATAATTGTTTGATAATAATATCTAATTCTTAAAATTTTCTTTTTTTAAAAAAGTGATGTTCCCTGTATGAGGAGTGAATCTCTTCATTCAACTCTCATTGTTAGTTACCTAATTTTTTTGTTATTCCTTAGTGGAGTGGCATTTTTAAAAGTGTGATGAAAATAATTTCCAAGTTCCTACAAATGTCTGTCTGTCATGGTTAATTGACTATTGCAACTTCAATTTGTTTTCAAAGCTTCTTTATCACGGAGTGTACAGAACATGTCAGCTGAAGAGATCCAGTTACCACCAGAACCAGTTGGACGATGTTCCCGTGCATTGCAGGTAATATGGATAAATATTCACCTTTAGATTTTAGCCTCCTAACTAAACAACTTTATAACGTTACATGTTAAAAATCTTTCTTTTTATTTACTTTTGTTTCATCTCTATTTATTTTTATATTGGTTTTGTATACAATGCGTTCAGTTTTATATATGTTGCAGTTGGAAAAAAAACAGTTTGAATTTATTTATATTTTTATTGTTAAGATATTGCTAAAATGTGATAATGTTGAGTTTAAAATCAAATCCATTAATCTAATTAAGCAGGCATCATATATTTGTTAGTAGAATGCAAGAAAGTCTTTGAGAAAGGTTAATTAGAGTTCCATGCATATTTTTTTCCTTCACCCTCAGATTTCTTACATTTCTTTGTTCTCTTTAACCTCGCCTTAATTTGGGAATATATCCTTATAATTTGATATGAAATTTCCTGTTTACAAGAAGATTTTTAAGTCAGAAGATTTTACCTTATAAAATGCAAAACTTTAAAATTATCTAGAAATTAAAAGAATTAGAAGAAATGGAATTTATGACATGCAAAAAAAATGTTTGCAAAATACTTTTATCTTTTTATTATCTGCAAATAAATGGAGTCACTTGAATGTAGCCCTAACGCATACTGGAATCATTCACAGCTTTAAAAAATAAAGGAAAAATTTAGTTTGGCATAATGCTACATTTGTGTAACACCTGGTGAGAATTGAACTCGCTGTGCAGTAGTAGACTGTTGAACTAAACCAACTTTTGTATATTCATTGATGAATAAAGGTCAGAAAAGAATTGGACATGTGACCAGTTCATAATGATTTCAAATATTTACAGATTTGAGGTCACTTTTTATGAAATCTTTCATGTTTGAGTTTTAGTATCGATTTCTTTTGTCATACTGAAGAAATCATCTTGTTATTGTACATATAGAATGTCATATTTTCAGTGACTACCTCATGAAGCAATTTGCTTTGGGATTTTAATTTGGCATTCAGATTGTCGCTTTTTCAAATTTGTTACCAAATGGGAACTTAGTATATTTTGATTCATAACATCCAAAATATTCATTTCATTCATTATGCCTCTTAATTCCTTGGGGAACATAGGGTTGTAACAACACCCCCTCCATATGGAACCACCTCTTAATTGCTGGTGTTCCCAGGTCCACTCTGACCCAGGGTGGTAGCATCTGTTAGGGTCCCATCTATGGGCAAATAGTTAACCCTGAAACTGAGGTTAAAAGCATTATGAAAGTGTAAAAATAGGTTTTAATACCAGAAATACTTTGAAAAAAAATTATTACCAGAAATTAATTTTTGAAAAAAAAAAAGAAAAAAAAAACCTATTACTAGCAATACGTTTTGGAAAAAAAATATTACCAGCAATACGATTTTGAAAAAAAAATATTACAAGTAATACGATTTTGAAAAAAAAATATTACAAGTAATACATGCATGTGATTGTACTAAAAAATATGAGTAATTGAAAAATGGTTCAAATATATATGTATACATACACACCGTTTTTTTTTTTTTGTTTTTTACTAAACTATCGCTATGTATCTATTTAAAAAATTTTGTTGGCATTAAATGACTCACTGAGGTTGACATACCATAAAACAAAACAACCAACACGTCTCCAATGGACACGGTTCTGGGTGATCCTTTTCAGCTTCGCCCATGTCATGCCGGCTGCCTTACAGGGGGGATTTTCCCCAGCATGCCTCATATGCTTCACTTTGGAGGGGACTCTTCCTCAGCCATGTCGCTGTTTGAAGATATCGCTGAGGTTTGTGTAACAAGTTAGTTTATCAGTGAGTAGGTTGTTAGCCTACTGCACAACACCAACCTGGAGAACTAGAGTGTGTCTTTCATCTGGCTCCTACCTCACACACCTATTGAGCTTGGTTGGACCTGCTAAGGGCCGAAGCCCCCGCTCACATAGCTTTGGGGGTTGTTGAAGCATGCAAGCCATCCTACCATGTCAAGGTGACAATACTGGAAGAAACCATACACTCAGACTAAAGAAAGATTTTAACTTTCCCAACTACATCTATGTAATGCTATGATAGATCGTATATCGAGAGATTGCCTAACAATTGATGTGTATCATTTCTCTTTAATGTTATTAATTTGTGTTTCTTTGATTTGCAGGACAAAATTGCTAATTACTATATTAGTTCGAAAAAGGAAGGTCATAATTTAAGCCATGTCATACAACAACGAAAGGATTTTAGGAACCCAAGGTACGTATATAGTTAATTGCTTTTAATTCTTCAGCTGTCATAATGGGGTCAGGTGATTCAATCAGGCTTACAGCAACATCATGCCTGGTCAGTACCTAAATGGGTGACTGTTTGGGAATACCAGGTAAGTTTAGATGTGCAGGTGGTGTAATGGATAATGGCTTGGAATTGCTAATCAGAGCCAAATTTCAATTCCAATTTGATTCGTTACATTCATTTACATGCAAGTACCCTTGGGGAAAGATATGAAGCCACCTATTTTCCCCCAGCTATGGGTTAATTAGTAAGACTTGTAGGACTAAATTATTATTGTGTGCAAAAAAAAAATTCTTACAATTTAAAAATATTTTCTGGCTTTAAATAGCCTGCAAAAGGTTGATAAGTCGTAGAATAAAAATTAACAAAAGCTGAAAATGGTGGATGGATTTATTTAATTTAAGTAAGAATAGCAAAACATTTTCCTTCAAAATTATGAAAGCTGAAACATATCCTCAAACTGGGAAATGAATCTTGATAAAAGTTTAAGAGAAATAATGTTTCAGTCTGAATACAAAAAAACTCCACATTGGTATTGTTTTCTGATAGCATTTAAGAATATTTTAGGTTTTATTTTTTTGTTTATTTTTTACATTTTTATTTCTTTTAATTGATGTTCTATTTATTATTTTAGTAAAAATCATTGAAAACTTTATTTTCATAAAAAGCTATACATATAAGTTATATGTAGTTATGGGGTCTGACAGTCACCATACAGTGTTGATTCCTGTGTTAACACTGTCTACTACTTCTCCTGAATATTCTTTCCCTATAAATATAGCAAATTGTAAACAATATATTTATAAAATGTTACAAATGGATGTTTATGTCCAAACCTGCTTTTAGTCTTTTCTGATGACACACTTTTGATTTGAACTGGTTTTTTAATATGCCTGTTGTCAATTTGTCTTCAGTTTTGAGTTCTTTGGAAACTTAAGATGCCAAAATATATTGAAATCATGGATGATCATTTTTTTTATTTTTTCCCATTTATTTTTCAATTAGTTTTCATGTTTGTAGCGTTCACTGGGAGTATTTATTCAAATTTGTAATTTGTATTTTTTTTTTTTAATGCCGTTTTTCTCTCAGGTCATGAGTTTTCATTATGTTAAACATCCTGTAAGAAGTTAACTGACCATATTAAAGATCTGAAGATCTTTTGCTATGAATGCAGAAATATTTTTCTATCTAATTTTTAGTGAATTTGTCTGTTTTTCTTTTTCTTTCTATTAAACACATCATGTCACAAATGTCCATCAATAAATTGTGTTTGGAATACATGTAAGGATAGATACTTACCGTAAAGTTCTTGACCTGATACAGTTTTGTAAGATCCGACTACATCACCAATCACAAAAATTTGATATACTAACTGAATTTTGATTTTAAAAATTCACTATTGAATTAAATACTTCAATTAAAAACTTAAATAAGAAATCATTTATTGAACAAAGTAACTAATAATAACAAAACAAAAGTCATTGAAACAAACCAAGTTCAGTCGACCATTGATGACAATTCCAGAACAACGTAACTATAAACAATTGTTTTTCTATCCTCTGCCAGCCGCAATGATGGAGAAAGCATTACCTCGAACTATCGCCTTTGAGACACGCTGCAAGAGCCACTCCGTTTCGCGAGGCTCGTTCCTTAATCGAGACGCAATCGCGCCAATCCTCCGAAGGAACGCCATCGAACGAGGGCCAATAACCCCTGAAGTCTCCACTGCCACAGGAGTAAAAAAAAAAAAAAATCTATCAGCAAGAGAAGAATATTTAACTATTTTTTTCATCTCTGTGTCTCGGGCGACGGACCCCGGCTCAACCGCGGACCTGAATTAAATGCATTAACAAAGCTGATACCATTTTGAAAAGTATTTGTTGTGCAGAATAAATACTTTTCTTCATCGGGTTATGAACTTTATTAATGTATCTGTGTGGGGGGGGAGAGAGGGGAAGGGAGAGAGAGATGATGATGGTGACTTTACTTTTTGCTCTGAACACAAAGTAAAATTTTGTTGTATTTAATTGTTAATGAATTTACTTGTTGCTATTTTATTATCTCTTTTAAAAAGAAAAACGGAGAAATGTCTGCCAAAAAGCTGCCATGTTATCCTTTCAACATTCATAAAATGTGACTTTTACAAAAACGTTTACAATGAGATAAAATATAATCCTTTTGTTTTTAAAGTAATAATTATATCAATCCTGCAGTAAATAAAGCTTTCAATTGTATTTTCAGCATTTATGAGAAATTAATTGAATTTTGCCAGATTAATGAAAAAGGAACCAATTATCCACCAGTAAGTATTTGTCATTTCTAAAATGTTTTTAATTTCATTTAGGTTTTCTTTTTTGTTTTAGTATGTGGCCCTCTTTCATTTCTGAACATAGTTTTCTTCACAACCTGACCAAATGTGATTTCTGCTTTAATATCTCCACATTTATTTCGTTTATATTCACGATGGTCACCAAGTGCTAATCATTATTTATTTATAAATTGGATTAATAGCGTTAAATCTAAAAAATTATGGAAATAACTTAAAAAAAAAAGACAGCAAAATGTTGGAATAAAAATATTAAAAAAATAAAGAACTTTGGTCTTAAAAATTTGCTGACTTTAAACTATGCACAATAGCTTTTCTAGAATGTAGATTTGTTTTATTTAAATCACTATGAAGAGTTTTTTTTTTTTTTTTTTTTTTTTTTTTTTGACTGTAAAGTTCTAGAAAGAATGTCTCACTCACTGGTGTCAGAGTTCATTGTTGGAGTTGACATAAAAATGAAAATTCCATACACTTCTCCTATTGAAAGTTGATTGGACATGAAATTCTTATATCAAGAAATGTAGTCAGCAAAACTGTTTGTTGAAATCATTAAAAAAAAAGATAAATGCTTTTAATCAATTTTCATGCTCTGAAAAATTGGCAAATTGAAAAATGTTGGTTCCTATAAAACCTTTTTGTCTTCTTTACTTTAATTTCTTTGAAACATTTCACAAGAAAAATGTTTTCCGCAGCTGTATATGGCAGAAAAATTGTTCTATTTTTGTGAAATTCTGACAAAAGTATTTAATGGCAAGTTACGAACACAGTTTTCCTGTCATGTATAATTTTTTATTTTTATATCTTTCTGTTTATCTTCTCAAAAACTTTTAAAAATTTACTCTTCTTCATTTTTGGAAATTTTATATATATTTTCTTTTTACTTTTTATTTTTAAGGAAATCTTTGATCCATTAGTATGGGGTTCAGAATCCTTATATGATTCTTTAGGTAAGTCACATGTATTTAAAAATGCTTACTTCAGAAAGTATGTACACTTGAGTTTCAAATAGACAAGATGGTTTGAATAAAAGTGGAAGCTGCAATTTTTTTTTTTATAATTCTTAGTAATGAAACACTTTGTCATAGAATGCTTGCAGCTTAAATTAAGAGTGGGAAGTGATTTCCTGAATATTTAATAAAAGGGGTGGTTGGAATAAGACTGTCTCTGGTAGAATTTTGTCCAAAAAAGAATATTCATCCTGGGCTGGCAATTTGAAGCTCAAAGGTATGTGCAATATTTATATGTAACTTTCATTGTGGATTTCCATTTGATTCAATAATTGAAAAATTTGATTCTATTTATATTCAATGCATAACAATTATCTAGAAATTCCATATTTTTTTTTTCCTCTCTCTCAATGGGAGATATTTCTGCTGTATATTATATGCCATGAGATAAAAATTAAGTCAAGAGAAATAAAAATTATTAGCTTTTTAATTTTTTGCATTATTTACCCTTTCATTATTTATGGTGGCACTTAGTACTGCAGTAGCCTAATTTGTAATTTCACAGTATGATGGCAACCATAAAATTCAAGTGCATACAAATTTGGCAATTGATGTTGTCTTTTGTGACAGATCAAACTTGCTTGTCAGGCAAAGTCGCCTTCTAAAGTGCTGAAGGTTAATTAAACACTTTTCATTTTATTAGTAAGTTCATATTAGCAAAGTTACCAACTTCAGAATATTTTTGAAAAGTGTTTTGACAATTCTAGAACACTGGAAATGATTTTAAAATTTTCTACTTATCTTCAATTTTCCTGCAAATTATTTCATTAAATGCCAAACAGTACAAAAAAAAATCTTTTCTTTTTAAATTTTAGTCATTTTCTGAAAAGCTTTTTATTATTCATATATAAATTCATAGCATCATTATTTACTCATCAAAGTATTTTGCCTGGTTTTCTCTGACCTTAGACTGACTTTCACCTGAATTGTGTATTCCTTTATAAAAGAACAATTCCTGTTTTGATTCATTGGATTTATTTTGTAGAATTTTTGATATTTTAGTTTTATTAGAACCATTTACCAGACAAAGAGTATTTATTGCATGGAGCAAAACATGTGAAGGCGATGAGATTTCGAGGATATGGTGTACCTGGAAGAATTGCCATGCTAGATTTATAATTTTTTGATGGATCACATTTGCAATATCAGGACAGGTTAGATATCATAATCACCAGTTGGTGTGTCTGGAAAGTGTTCTTTGTCAGTGCATCATTCACACATGCCTGTTGCTCACTATATTATGCAATAACAGTTTGTCTAGCTTGTAGCAATTTGTAATTAAAAAAAATTTCTTTAGATTCTGTCAAACAAGAAATTTTTCCTCACTACCTTCAGTTTAGGTTGATGTTGAAATCTGTTTTTAATCTCCCCATTCTTTTCTTTATTTTTAGTTCTTGTAATAAATCCATTGCTTCTCGCCAGTTACTCTCTTCTTCAAAATGACTTTTATTTTCCTTTTTCAAACTGGAAGAGAAAGACATGGCTTTAAATGCTGATCAATGTTTGTTCTGTAAGTTGTATAGTGAAATGGATTTATCTATTGCATGTGTTTAATAAGCTGTGGCTCTAATGGGTTTACCTAAGTTGTAACTGTGACTGCTTCCTGATATGTACATATGTAAATAAAGGCTTCTATCCATCTGCATGTCTAAAATAGTTCTATTTCAAAATATACAATTATGCCAGTAAGTTCATGTCGAACCCTTTTTCCTAAGGTTTTTAGACAATATGCTACAGTCGACTGTTTGCACAATCAATAAAGTTTTTTTTTTGTTTTTCTTTAAACTTTTACTCATTTCACTCCAAGCAAGGGGTTACTGAGTGCAAAAGAATGAGAATAAGAAAAACATTAAAAGGAGAGAGAAGAACAAAAGAACAGAAATTAAGAAGACAGGAGATAATGATTGAGACTGAATTTACATTTTTAAAGATCAATGCTGGCTGGAAAGCAAGAAACTGCAACAGAGTTCCACAAGCGAAAAGTGCAAGGGAAAAAATTGTTAGCAAAGAACTTCTGGTGAGATCTAGCCATTTCACTTCTAAAATGATGACACCGAGTTGCCAATCTAGTACTGTGCTTATTGTGTAAGAATTGGTAAGAATTAAAAAAAAAAAACTTTTTTTTTTTTTTTTTTTGTAAAAGAGAATAAAGTATTTTCACATTGTTGGGGAATTTATTTTGCAGATAAAATGCAGAAATTAGATATGGAGAAGCGGGAAAAGGAAAGGAAAGAACGTACAAAGGTAAGTCAACAGGAGTTTCTTCCAAATTATAACCTTTTTTTGAGCTGCAAATTCCTCCCTTAAGATAAAACAGCGTCCTCAAAATGGTTGATATTGATCCCTGGAGATGGAAAGGACTATCCAGGTAGTCAGTGTCTGGGTTGATAAATAAATCACGGTAAAATATGGTTAAAACTTTTACTAATTTCCAATCTATTATCAATACCTTTGATCATCAAATACATGCTTCCCATTAATGATGTCAACCTATCCAATTAAAAGGTCCATTAATTTTAATGTGCTTATAATTACCTACATTTTTATGAAGTTTTTTTCTCACTATTATAACAAACAAATACAGGGTGTCCATAAAGTTTGTGTGCAGTTTAAACAATTTATAACTTTATTTGTATTTGCAATAGAAATAATTTTTAAAAAGGATTAGAAAGAAGTAAATCTATATTTTTTTAAGGTTTTATTGAAATTTTATTTAAGTTTCCATATGTCCTCCATCATTAGCAATACAAAGGGTAATACGATTTTGCAGTTCATGGAAAACATTTGCCAACTGATTTACAGTAATAATGCCTGAAATCACATTAGTTATTTTAGCTATACTTAAAACTAGGTACATTAAACTTTATAACATTTTTTACAGATTATTTCTATCACAAATACAAATAGTTATAAATTTTTTAAAGTGCACACAAACTTTATGGACACCCTGTATATCTAGTATAGGAAGGGAAACTGAAAAGGGAACAACTAAATGTGAACAAAATACAAAAGAATTTCTACCCTTAACAAAACATTGATACTTGGGTAGGGTCTGACTAGTCATCAAGGGCTTCATGAAGGGTTGATGGTCTAAAATGTATGAGGGCTCTCTAAAACAATTCTCAATGTTTTTGATATTAGCTTTCTCAAAATGACAAGATGTTACCTGTTGTGTACTTTGTGTTCTCTTTCGGATTGAAATTAAACAAAAACAAAACCTGATCTTTGTAGTCTTCTGTTGTGAATATAATTCTCACTGAGTGCTTTATACTTGTGATCTTGTGCAATATTAAGCTTGGTGAATACTTATAAGATTGTTATAGCCAGGGTTGATAATAGAGACATGCTCTCATTGTCTATAATATGTGTCTCAAATAGTTTCTGACAACTAAATCCAGCCCTAAGCCAAAGAATGGGCAAAGGCAGAAAAATGGCGCCTCATAACCAGTTGCTTTGGGTAGATGAAGCTCGACAGCCCAGGAAGGCAATCCATGGAGGAGAAGGAAAACCCTGATTTTAAACCTCTGCTGCCTTTCAGTTATATCCAAACATGGAAAAGGCTATGGAAGTAAATCCAGATAGAAAAACCTGGAGTGGATCCCCAAAGATGGTTAGCTGTTAACACTGACTACTTTCCAACAACTGTTGCAGCCAAGCTGTCCCCCAAATGTGATGGCCTGTATTCCTTTGGATCTTGGTGGTATAGCAGAAGGTTGGGGGGCATATAGTCTAAGTAGCATATGGCCTCTATATACCATCACCCAGGTCTGCACCCTGGAGAAGTCACTCTAAACAAACAGGGTGCTACATCCATCTTGCAAGATAAGCAGATGGATACCTATACGTTGATAAACAAACCCAACTGAAAAAGGTTGAAATACTTAAAGGCAATATCTCTAGAAGCCATTTTCATTGTACGTACAAAGACTTTTTTTTTTTTTTTACAGCTTTCAATTCATAGTTATAGAATAGACGATATTATTTTACAAGAAATAGCAGCAAACAAACTTTTTAGTCTTCATAAGAACAACTGAAGCTATCCAAGTTTGAATTTTAAATGATGATCCTTTACATATCATTAACATAAATAATTCTATCTGTCTAGATTGAATTTGTCACTGGTACCAAAAAGACGCCTTCTGCTTCTGATGGACCTGTTGGTAAGTAACTGTTGCTCTTTATTAGTAAGAGTTATAATCAATTGAAGGCAGTTCTACTAAGAATTATGTTTCAAGTAAACAGCTTCTTTTTTTTTCTTTTTTTTTTTACTTCTTCGTTTTGCAAATTAATTGGTCTTGTTACCTTTTTGTCATTCAATGACCATATTTAGTAAAATAAATATTTAAAAGGGAGTTAGATAAACTTTATTTAAAAAAAATACAACTAAGAGGTTTCTAAAAAGGAATGATTTTAGCCCCTATGGTCATGGTGGAATTAGTATAATATATTTTTTATTTTTACAACTAAATTTTTCTTAGTATGTATGAATGTTCTTACAGTCCTTGTTTAAGACGAAAAGAAATGTGATTTCTTTGCTTGCATGTGGGAGAGAAAAAAAAGTCAAGGACGAAGTAATTGTCATGTAGCTTGGTGAGGAAGATGGGTGAATGAATGAGGGAATTTCTTTTAAGCTGAGTTGTGAATTATTGCTGTCTATCTCTTACTGATCTGTCAGTCTAGAAACTTTGTTTAAATACCCTTCAAAGGGATCATGAAGCATGTTTTTTTTTTTTTTATTGTTAGTGGGAATGTGACCCTTTGGTTGAAAAATGTTAAATATTTATTTTCAAAGCATTAATTTATTAACCGGAAGAATACACAATCCTCGGAAACCATTTTTTTGTCATGTGGTGCTTGCCTGTCTTGATGTTTGTTTCTGTCCTTGCTCTACAAATATTTTAAAAGTTGAATTTATTTTGTTATCATATTAACCTGACAAAATATTAAAAAAATTTTAAGTATAAATTTCTTTTTTCTAACCAAATTTTTCCTGTTTCGTAACACTTTACTTGGCTTTTGGAAAGCATCTTTCTCAATGTGCCTTTGTATTTCGATGTCACACTTTCCACGTTAAAAACACTTCCCAGATATTTAAATTTTTGTACCCTGCTTGATTTTGGTATTTCCAATTTGTAGTTCACATGTTCGGCTGCTCCTTTTACTAACAACTATACATTCTGTCTTTTTACAATTGATGTTTAGTCCTTTCTTCACACTTTCCTTCACTACCTTCTGCTGTCAATACTGTGTCATCTGCATATCTAATGTTATTAACATTGTAGCTGCCAATAATGAATCTTTGTAGGACATCTAATTCTCTCAGACTTGCCTCACTGTATAGGTTGTATAAGCCTAGTGAGCCCAAAATATGATCAGATAATTAAACTTACTTGTTGTTGATGGCTGTCTATAAATTATTCACAATCTGATTTTTAGATCTTAACATCTGCTCATTAGTCATGGATAGACTCAGTTAAGTACTTGGTACAAAAGCAATCTCCTTAGATATCTCAAAGGCTTTTGACAAGGTGTGGCATAGGATGTAGTTACACAAGCTCCCCACCTCCGACATTTCTGGTAGAGTTTTCTCAAATATCAAATTCTTTCTCTTGGGTAGGTCTATGAAAGTTGTCTTAATGGCCAATAAAGAGACCAGTTCAGGCACTCCCAACACCCGCTCCTCGGTCATTACACAGAGGGCTAGAGTGAGGAAAGGAGAAATAAAGGTTTGTCACCGGGGGATGGAAGCGTTGCTCAACAAAGAAAACAACAAGAGGCGACATTGTGGGAGAGCATCTTCGCATGCATTTGTTGCAGTTGAGACTGTCACTCTAGTGTGGGCCTGTACAGCCATAACAGATGCGGCATTAATAATTGGGCACAAAGCCAAGGTTTCTTGAAACCAACAGATTCCACACACATGTTCACATAATACCAGGCCTAAGTGTCACTCAAGGTAGAGGGTTACTGAATGGGGATATGGTAAGGGTGCATAGGGAAGGGGCTAGGGTTATCAGGGATAGATAGATAGATTGTTTGTTTAACCAGCATATCGACCTTCGTTGTGCCATTTAATGCTAAAAAGTTTTGTTTTTTTTTCTCTGAGAATGAAAGTTTATGCTTTCTTCAGGAGAGGCTAAATGCTTCTTCTTCTTTTTTTTTTATAAGGTAGATGATGGAATAAAAGGGACATTTAAACATTTAACTATTTATTGTCAATTGAGGGATGAGTAAGTGGTAAATAAAATTTTTAGCAAGATGGTACAATAGTCCAAAGCAGATAGAAAAAGAAACTGCGCAAGGGTTGAGTATAGGTTTTATTTAGGGTTAAGTGAGGTGATGACTAATTTCTATTATAAATCAACATTTTCATTTCAGTTTAACTGATAAACAACATCAATCATATTTAGTTAAAGATTTTTGTCTGTCTGTTGAGAAGGAATTATATCACGTTTAAATGCTGGTTCCCATATCAGTGAAGTTAAGCAACACTGAGCTTGATAACACCTAGATGGGTGACTGGTTGCCAAGTGCACTGTGGGTGGTATAATGGATAAATAACTTGAAATTGTTAATTGGAGAGCAAGGTTCCAATTACCATTGTGTTGGTTATAATCCCTTATGTGTAAATACCCTTGGGAAAAGGTATAATCCACTTGTCCCCCCCTACCACCAACTATGGGTTAATAAGTAAGACTTGTATTACTAAACCATTATCTCGAAAAGAAAATCTAAAATATATTTTCTGGCTTTAAATAAGGTTTGATAAGTTGTAGGAAATAATAAATCAATCAGGTAATCTCTTGGAAAAGTGCTGTATTGGATATAATGTAGTAGTAGTAGTACTACTACTACTACTACTCATCATCATCATCACTGTAAGAAAACCAAAGATTTTCTCCTTGACTGCAATATTTTAGTTTTCCTCTTAATATAAATTATAAATTGAAGAAAGAAAATTTAGTCAAGATTGCAATGTCTAAGTCAGTTATATATCAACTAAAAATGGGTATAACATAACCATGTAGAAAAGAATAGAATATGAAAAATAAGCAAAATGAATTTTCATGCCGGATTCCTTTCAAATGCATAAAGGCCTGTATTCATAGCAAAATAGATTGTGCTATCAGGTTTCTTTTTGTCTTTGAAAAAAATTGTAGCCAGTATTTGGACAAAAGTTCAGTCACTGAAATACAAATTATTAAATTACTATTGCTATAAAGAGTTCGAAAATTTTGTTGAATATTCTTTGAAAGATAAATTTTACTAGAATTTTAGTATGAGGTGGGTGCAGGTAAAAGAATACAAAATTTCACATATTTACAAAAAAAAATAAAAATTCTAACTTCATATATGATGGCCTTAATTCCATGTGTTATGATAAAATCAAGCACATTTTTGCTTGTCTTATATAAAAGGGTCACATGGATTTATGAATAAGGACTAAATTTGACAGTAAATTTCTCACCAAAAAGGAAAAGATCTTGTCCTTTCAATTATCTAAACACTTTTATATTTGACAGAAATGTTTCTCCATTTGAATTGACTCGTGTATAAATTTAAAACTTTATAATTAAACTGAAATACAGCTGGAAAATCCATGTAAAAGACCTGACAAATGATAATGGTTTTTCTGTAGTTGGTTATAGCTAGGAATTAAACACTAAAATAGTTGATATTTATTTTAGTTGTGGTTAAGTCTCGTTAGTGGTAACTTACAGCTTTATTTTCGGTATGTTTTTCTCTATGGGAAGCAATCATAACAGCAAATTTCCTTCGGGCCCAAAACTGGTTTCACAAAAGTGTTAAGTCAAATTCATTAATGGTTCTTGTCACCAAAATATCAAAACATACAACATTAAATGTAGATAACTTCTAAGTGAATCAACTGTCGTATAATTTTAAATTATATTTTTTAACTTACTATTTGAATATCAAAGTTATTTTCCTTAAATTTTCTAGTTATTGGACTGCTGTTTTCATCTTTAGCCTTCTTCAGGTGATCTATGGAATTTCAAACTGTACCTGTTATTTAGTCAACGGGTTCTACCTGCCGTACCTAGATAAAGGGTTTGGTTTGAAATTCCAACTTGTATATCACCCAGAGTACACAACAGCTGAAACATTACGAATATGGCAGTAAAGATGACAACAATGCAAACAGCTGCAATACCCTATCTCAGAAATATAGACAGATCTTAAATTTTCTGTTTTGTTTCTACAGTGAAGCGAACCATTTCGACAAAGTGATGATTTGGTTTAATTCTTGTAATGATGCCAGATAAAAATTGCTGTTAAGAATGCGATCCACTTGTTTGTATGAAGCTTTAACAGTGTTAATTCCTTTTGCAATTGTTTTACAAGCTTATTACTGCATTGTTACCTGTAAATTAACAACTGGATAGGATTTATCATTTTCATCTTTTAAACAATTTCAGTTTTTACAAAAAAAACAAAAATAGTTTTCATTCTGTTTTGTTTTTAATTCTTTTTCTATTTTGAAAGTAAAATTTTTTTGTCATAAAAAAAAATCTATTTAATGTATATTGATAATATTTTTTGATATCTTTCAGAGAAAAAACGCAAAACCAAGTGGGATGCACAGCCCCAAGGTCCTGCAGCTGTTGCAGCTGCTGCCGCACTTGTACGTCAACCTGGTGTTCCCACAGCTATTTTAAATCCAGCTCGGGGGGCCCTGACAACTACAGCCACAGGCACAAAAAGCACAGTTATACCTGCCCTTGGCAATATAATGAAGACGAAATAAATTTGGTCATTTATTAAAAATTAGGTTCTGTCCCTTGACCCAGGTTGATATGAATGAGTGAATGAAAAGGTCATGGACCTTATGAATCCTGAAAATGCCTGTCCCCCTTCTTCATGGTGCAATAATACTCAATACCAAGAATTCCACCATAGAGCCAGTATGCTAGTCTCTTTTTATCACTGGGTGCTCAATTAATTTGTTCTTGTGTTAAAGATGGCTATGGCTAACAAGTTAGTTCCAAATCCTTTTTTTTTTTTTTTTTTTAAATCAGAATACTTCTAAAATCCTTGTTTACCACAAATTTTAGACATACTGAGACATGTAGTTGCAGATGGCTAATATTTAAATGATAGCAAAAAAATGTTAATTTCATTCATATTACAATTTGTGTAATGCGCAAGAAAAGATGAAAGAAGTGTTTTGATTGGCAAGTCTCTAATCATTACCAGGTGATCATTAGAGCATGAAGATCAAATACTGTTTGTCAATTTTTCCATGTTTCAATTAGTTTTCTTTTTGTTAGTCTATTGACTTGGAAGGGTATTTTAAAATTGGAGGGAAAACTACATTTAGTTGGGATGAAACATATAAGTCTGTAGATTATTTCCCTTGAACACCACTTGAGACGCTTTATAATGGTACAATACACATTTTACATACAGACAGACCTCCAAATTTTGAGATTCTAAGCAACATTGGATGAATTAAAGACAAATATATGGCTATAATCTGTGCTGTTTTAGACATAGCAGCTATCAGTTGGGTAACTAAGCTTAACAGTATGGTAGATGACTTTTAACTCTGATGTATACACATGTATAGGCCTATGTTTATATATGTATATCTTTGTATACACGTGTGTGTGTGTGTGTGTGTATATATATATATATATATATATAATTTTTTTTTTTTTTTCATTCAAACATGCCTGCTGAATAATATAACTAGTTTTGTCTGTCAAAGTTCATATTTGTTTTTATTTTATATTATTCCCCCAAAGTACTTTTGAATTTTGCTACATTCGTTTTCATATTTTAAGCAATTGTTCTGGGTTCATTTCAAGGTGATGTCATTTAACCAGTCAAACTGTAATTTATTTATTTTTCTTTTTTTAAGAAAACTCTAAATTCTGGCGACTGTTGTAAGAAAAGAGAAGCAGCTAACATTGGATAAGGTATCTTTCTGCATAGGGGACCAATGTTTTGAAAAAGAATATATATATATATATATATATATACACACACACAAACAAAAAAAAATTACAGTTTGACCATTTAAATGATGTCATCTTTAGTGACTTGAAACTGGTTCCAGCAAATGTGAGAATGTCAGAATTAACCAAAGACACACAATTCTTAAAAATGAAAGTAGCATATTCAAAAGTACTTGTGGGGTCAGGTTAAAAGATTTTGCTATCAGGTTTCTTTTTGTCTTTGAAAAAAATTGTAGCCAGTATTTGGACAAAAGTTCAGTCACCGAAATACAAATTATTAATAAATTACTATTGCTATAAAGAGTTCGAAAATTTTGTTGAATATTTTTTGAAAGATAAATTTTACTAGAATTTTAGTATGAGGTGGGTGCAGGTAAAAGAATACAAAATTTCACATATTTACAAAAAAAAATAAAAATTCTAACTTCATATATGATGGCCTTAATTCCATGTGTTATGATAAAAACAAGCACATTTTTGCTTGTCTTATATAAAAGGGTCACATGGATTTATGAATAAGGACTAAATTTGACAGTAAATTTCTCACCAAAAAGGAAAAGATCTTGTCCTTTCAATTATCTAAACACTTTTATATTTGACAGAAATGTTTCTCCATTTGAATTGACTCGTGTATAAATTTCAATTATAATTATAAAATAAATATGAACATTGTAAAAGTTACCAATTAAGTAAAATAATTTGAAAAATTTAATAAGAAATTTGATAGAAGTTGTCAATTTTATTTGGCTAAGCATGTTTGAAGTAAATTATTGCTGCTAAAATACACCTTTAAACACAGTGTCAAAATAGAAAAAAGCTGAAAAGATGAAGATAGAACTGAATGTCATCCATTTTCTCAAATTTGATTTTCTGTTTTCTCTTACCAATGTAAGTTTGATAGTATTCTGTAAGCATAGACTCATTTAAGTCCTTTACAGCTAGTCTTGAAAAACCAGTCCATTGAAATGTTTATAAAACAAAGACTGCTGCTATTGAAAAAAGAAAAAGAAAAAATGTAATAATAATTCTGTTCTATTGCTTTCTCACTTGCAATAATCAAAAAGGATAAAACATCAAGCAGCCATTTTGACAGTCTTCTGTGAAAATTAAGTAATTGCCAGTGTCAAGAAAAATGGTAAATACCATTGTATGGAATTTAATTTGCCTGCAGTAAGTGTTGACTGATGCATTACCCATCAGGGCTTTTTATATTGCAGGCCAACCTTGAAAAATGTATATCAATTTTACAAATTGCTATTTCCCTTATTTCTATTAAATAATCGTTTTAAAAAGGATAATAATTACAATTTTTTTTTTTTTTTTTGAAGACATTCTAGGGAGTAAAATGTTTGTGGTCTGAAAAGAAGCCATTTAACATGGGATCATTGAATGAATTTCACTGATGCACATCCACACACATAAATTCTTAATATGTTTAACCTAGTATCTTCGTTTTTGTTTTGATTACTACACTGTTGGTGGTGGTGGTGGTGGTGATCTCTGCTCTTCCTTAAATCTATCAAAAGTGGTAATTTTTTTTTTTTTTTTTTCTTCTATTCCACTCTTGACCTGTCTGGTCTGACATACTTCAATTTTATCTTTGTTTATTGATTTGTAATAACTTATAAAATAAAAATATCACTTTGTCATTTAATGAGTGATAATATAGAAATTGAAGCTTCTCGTATGTGACACATCTGAAGAAAGCTGGAAAGAATCCCCCCCCCCGCCGCCGTCCAGCCGAAATGTATCAATCAAAACAAGAATGAAGATGCTAGTTTTCCCAATAATAAACTGAATTGGGTCTTCTCAAGAATGTTTACCTTACAGTGTAATTTTTTTTTTCTTTGCTATTTCAACTGATATTACGCATATGCAAGAAGGCCTGAATTTCAAAAGCTTTTGTCTGCTCAAATCAATAATAGATTTTCATTAGGTTGTTTATGATAAAACTTACAGGTTTCGAGCATGTACCGACTGTATTATACAGGCATTGCCTTTTGTACATTTTCAAGTATTTAGAGCATTTAGTCATTAAACCCAAGTGAATTTTTTGTTTGATTGTGCATTGAGTGATGTTTGAAGATTTTAAAAAAATGTTGGGAATGAATGAAAAAAAAAAAGTGGGGGTGGGGATGAGAAATCTTGACAGACAAGAAATTAAAATTTGAATATTAATGAATTTTTTATTTTTATTTTAGTCAATTTTATATAAAAATATTTTTTTTTTTGTCTTGAATTTTTTCCCCTTTGTTTGGTTTGAATCTTCAGATTAATTCTTGGTTTTAAAATTAATTTTAGTTTTGCTTTTATTAAAGTTCATTATTTGAAAAGGAAAACCATAAAAAACCTTTAACTTTTAAAATTCTATTTATTAGTGTAGAGAAAATGTAGATCGAATTTTTAAACCACTCACATTCTTCCAATCGCACCTGCTTGAGTGTAGATAGAAAGGAGAAATTATTTTCCTTTTGCTTGTTTCACTGATGTACATTTGCATATGTAATATTAAATATGAAAACAATGTGTTGCTTCCCAACTGTCATATAAACTGGTTGGTCAAGGTTCATGCCTCTGTGTGGGTGTTATGGTTGTCATTCCCATCCCATAACTAAAACTGTGTTCAGTTGTGGTTGATGAAAAAAGACACGGCAGTTAACTATTTAATAACATGACTTCTCAGGTTGAACAGAAACTGAAAATAGTGAATGATTCAAAGTTTAACGGACAGGTGCATTTAGATTTTCTTTGTTGGCAGAAGTTAATAGCCTGGATTTACTCTGGATCCTAAAAATGGTCAAAATAAATACACAAAAAAGAATATTTAGTAAGTAGGTTAATAAAAGTTAAATTCAAATGGAATAAATTAATGAAAAAATGTTTTTCTTTTTAAAAGAAAAATGCTAACATGTTCATTAAACGGAATTTAAACAAAAATATAACTTGATTTGATTGTAAGTAATTCTTATCACAAAATTACCTTTTATTTATTACTTTAGTTTTCATGCATTTAAGGGTGCCTTATTTTATTTTTTTTTTTTTTTTTAACAATATGCTAACAATAAGGTCACAAGTTGACAAAATCCACACATTTCAAGTTCAAGTTTTTACAAGACACAAGAACATTTTTTCCTATTTAGCATAAAACTAAATCATTACAATTTTATATCAAATATTGAATTTTTCAGTTTCTACACAATTTTTTTTCTTATAAAATTCAAAACTATGAAAGGACAAAAGTTTTTTACTTTTTTGACAAACCTGAAGAAAGGAAATTGATGGTTCATTTCTTTGACACGTGATCCAACCTGGACACTTTCATAAATGAAGGAATCATAAGAGCCCACAAAAAATTAGGCAAAAATAAAGAAAATTAAACATTTTGGGTAATTTTTATTGAACACTACTCAAATTACATGAAGAAAAATAATAGTTTCTATACAATATTTTCACCATATATTTGGACCAAAACCTTAAATAGATCTGTTAGCTGATAAAACATTGACCAGATGAGAAAAATGAGCTGTAGAATGAATTTCGTTGAGGACACATTGAAAGGACAAATTGCTAACAAATTAACCAATTATGGTATTTTGTTGGTTCGACCTCAATTTCATGAACATGATTGTCATATGACCAAAATATCACACTTTACTGACAAGAGGATAGGAAGTTATGAACTTTGGATAATATTAGTATCATAGAGAGGGGTGGTCAGTTTTATTGGGCTGCAGTTAATTTGAGAAGATTTGCAGAGGGTGATTTTTCAGGGTTAAATTTTTTAGCCTTCTGGAAAACAATGTCTTTCAAATGTCATTGATTTATGTCATCATGACGATATTTCTGGGCCATTTTTATCATTAGACATTCATTTATGAACAGGTCCACCTGTCCATTTTTTACTTTTACACCTTAGACACTGCTGTGCTTAAATTGGTGGTGATTTATTTCAATTTTTATATGCAAAGCTACATCAACGGAAACAAGATAGTCACCAAATAATATCTGTTGACTTTTAGTTGTTTTTAGAATTTATTTATACCAAGTTAACTCGGCATATTTTTTTATTATTATTATTATTATTATTATTATTCTCTTCCATTCATTTCTTTCTCTCTCCCTCTCTTATTTTTTTTTATTATTCTATTCCATTCATTTCTTTCTCTCTCTCTCTCATTTTTTTTATTATTATTCTATTCCATTCATTTCTTTCTCTTCTCTCTCTCTTATTTTTTAAAAATTATTATTCTATTCCATTCATTTCTTTCTCTCTCTCTCTCTTATTTTTTATTTTTTTTTTGTCTTGTATGTTTTCTGACACTTTCTTTCTACTTGCAGAAATGATTGCCTTCTTCATTTTTATGGCAAAAAAAACCCTCCTTGCTGAAGTAATTCCCCAGAGTTCCAGGTTTGTCAGGATAAAGAGCTGACATCCTTTAAATAAAAAGAAAATTAAGAAGAAACAGAAAAGGGGGAGAAAATATCAGGTTTATTTTCACACGTTTGCTATTTTGCAAGTGAGACTTTCTTGGCTGTGAAAGATTTACACAGGTTGTTGTCTACAGTTTTTTTTTTTGTATTGTTTTATCCTTCAAGTGATGTGTGTCTGTGTGTACATTGAACCAGAAGAAGTGTAGAAATTTACAGATGGAGATGTTACTATTTACACTAGGCTGTTGTCCTCATCTTTGTCACATTCACAATGTTCTGGCTGTTGCATGCTCTGAACAATGTAAATAGTTAAATATCTCAGAAATATACACAGATGGAGATGTTAGTTTAAGAAAAAACAAAATACCCCTTAAACTGACTTTGATTTTTGAGGTCAGAAAACAAAAGTACGAATTGTACTTCAAATATTTGTGTTTGTGTCATAAATATTAATAAAGTACAAGGCCACATTATTGTAGCATCCAGTGAACATTCAACTCGCTTTAATAGCAAATGAATCTTTTTGATGAGTTTCTTAAACATTATAGTAAATAGTAGTCCTGTAGACTCCCTTGTGGCACACAGGTCCATCGCCTTACCACTGTGGTTTCTGTAGCAAATAGGCTTTTATAGGATGGATCTGCTATCGGCATCCCCAATCATTTGTGAATTCAAATTTTTTTTTGTTGCCAACCAATACTAAATGGCCCAGTCATCCTTGTTGACCCCTAGCTGGTAGGGAGAATAGGTGGTCCATAACTTTTCGGGGGTAGTTGTGTGAAAGTGAATGCAACAGTTTTGGAAGCTAAATTTGGCATGCTAATCCCACTTTCTGTGCTGATAACTACTAAGCTACATGCACATCCATTTTCAATAAGTACCTCCTGTAAGATATGGTGACCGTATGGGATAGACCAGTTGCTGTAAGCTTGGATGTATGGGTGGTGTAATGGCTCAGAATTGTTAATCAGAGAGCAGAGTTCAATTCCCGTTGGGTTCGTTATACTCACTTACAAATACCCTTGGGAAAGGTATGGTTCCACCTTTCTCCCCACAGCTATGGGTTAATTAGTGAGACTTTTATCACTAAACCATTATTATCCTCCTCTCCCCAATTTCTTAGAATCTAAAACTATTTTTTGGCTTTAAATAGCCTGCAAAGGGTTGATAAGCTGTAAAAAATCAATCAATCAATCAATCAGTCATGTAAGATGAGTTTGGTATATTGAAAATGGCTGTTTTTAACTCTGCATTAGTCACATGGGTTTTGTTACTCAAAAACTTTTAAAGTACTTGTAATTCTTAATCGGCAACTTGTTTCTTTTGCTCCATCCCATTGCTCTCCTGACTCTGTGAGAGTGTGTAGCATGCAGTGTGGCACAGTTGTAGCTCTGTTATGGGTGGCAGATGTCAAGGGATTATCCATTTTTGGAAATCCAAGGTGACTAATGCAAGATTAAAGAAGAAGGGGTTGGTGGTGGTGGTTTGCCAAAATTAGACTGGGATTCGGTATTAATCATTTTAGTGTAGTTAAGGGGTTGATGATAATATTTTTAAACAAGCCTGCACAAATGTACACACCTACATCACTGTTTTATTTGATGTTTGGATTTGTTTAAGCTTTCTCCATTTCTGCTTAAAATCCAACCTCCTCCCTCCCACCAACATCCTAACTCACTTTTCTGTCAAGGTTTCCATTCTTAACTTTCCATTTCAAATAACATTGGTTTATGTGCAGTCAACATGTATAATGGCCAGAAATACTAGGAAATAGTTCTGTAAATAAATCATAAAATATTAGAACAATTATGTTTAAGGAATTTTTAATCTCGAAACTGTATTGACATGAAAATGACAAATGGCTCTAAAAAACATTTTTCAATGATTATTTTTAAAATCCAGTATTCATTAAATTAGCTATTTTTGTTTCTTCTTATTTTGTTAAGTATGTTTATGGTAAACAAAATATTTACCAAGACAATGGATTGCAAAAAAACCCAAAAAACAGAAAAATTAATTGTAAACCCCAATTCCAAAAGCACGTCACTTTGTTTTTAGATAATGCAAAAAACATATCAAATTTTTCTCCCTTACCTTTTCTTTTTAATGATGTAAAAGTCTCGTTATGTTTAGTGTGGGGTGGGGGTGGTATTAGTGATTTTTTTTTTTTTTTTTATTAATCATATCTACATTTGTGTTGGTCTTGTGTTAGTTTAAAAATGTATTGAAGATATTTTAACAGCTTTTGTTCTCGGGACAAACTTCTATTCATATGTAAATTAATCTTATGGTTAATGATTAATGACATTTGTTATTCAAAGTATAATTATGGAAGTCAAGGGGAGTATCATTGTCAGTTTCTATCTTGTTCAACCAAAACTTCCCCCCGCACATTACAAATGAAAGAAACAATTACAAAAAGTTGTAATTAAAGTTTGTTAAATATCAAAATTTTATATTTTTGAAAGATATTATTAAATTTTTTCTCGTCTTTTTAATCGTCTTATATGGTTAAAAAAGAGAATTTTTAGCAATGAAAAAAATAACTTTTAGTGAAGTTATTTTTGTGTCCTGGTGGGACTTAGGCTTTTTTTTCTCTGTTTTTCAGTCAAAAATTTTGTTTATTCAGATAAATATCTTTTATTTTTGCCTGCATACTATTTTTGTTTTAAGGGTGGTAGTTAGGAAGGAATATGTTAGAACTCCTGGAATGATTCATTGACAAAACTCTGTTGGACTAGGCCTTTGAACACTGAAATGAAAAACTAGTTTTATAGCATTATTCACATCATCATTCGACCATAGTTGGGATCATTGAGCTGGTGCAAACAATCCTTTCTTTAACTATATAGTATGTGCCACGCCAGGGTTACATACAGCTTTTGAATTCAGAATTACTTTTCCTAGACTGGTTGCCAGCCAAGGCTATAGAACTCGGTTTGTCTTGCTATTTATCCATAGCTGGAGAGAGAAGAGGATTTATTCCTTTCCCGACGGTATTAGCACATAAGTGAATGCAATGGATCTGACAGGAACTTGAACTCTGCTCTCCGGTTCCACAATCTGAGCCACTATCTATTACTCCACTGTGCCTCCATTATTCTGATGCATCATTAAAATATGTTACCCCAGCTCAGTTGGGTACTGGTGACCAATTGACATTCATAGATGTGCTTATGTGTTGTTGAGACAATTTCAAATATGCATAACATCCAACTGAGAAGAATTTTCAAAAGAACACTTGCGATCAGTTTAATACTTGTAAAATCCACATTGTATTTTGATTGGATTTTTGTTAAAGCTGACTAATAGAATAACAGTTCTTTGCTTCTTGTGTTTGGCTATAGGGAAGTGGTTCTCACTCACTCATTCTCTTTATTCACTCCTGTAACATGCCAATGACAAGGCTTTTTTTTATCAAGATCTCTGGTAATGACAGAATCCAGGAAGAAGTGTGTTCATGATTTTTTCCCAAGTAAACCTAAGCAGCCTTGACCAAAATTGAAACTCTGATATTTCCAGTTTACTTGTATCGTATATACTCATGTATCATGCGACTATTGAAGATCTAATTTTGAAGCTAATTTTAAGGGGGTCGCATCATACATGAGATATAAAATTAGCATATTTACTGCTGGCCCTGGCTATGCCATTGACCAAAATATATATCCATTTACTCTAGCCAAAAGTGCAGCTGTATTTAGAGTGAACAATTTTGAAAAAAAAACTGATGTTTTACTTAACTGTATCCTATAATAATGCATGTAATATTCACATATTAGTATTGTATTATAAAATACAAGGAAAGAATATGCATCTCTTTCCCTGTTTACGTTTATAAGATGTTCAGCTGTTTCTCGTTTGGTTGTTTATGGCTGTACATATTTACACAATGAGTATAGTATTACTAACGATACTTTTATTATTTTCTTTTACTTATTTAACTAGAAGATGGGATAAAGCGATAAAAAGAGGTTAGCCTTTTGTAATTTGGTCTCGGAAAGGAAGTCGGATGATACAAAAGATACATACCATTTTTTATAATACCATTTTAATACCATTTTTTATAAGTGAAAATTTGGGGTTGCACGATACGTAAGATCGCATGTTACACAAGTATATATGATAAATATTAGTCTGGACCTAAATAAATAGCCGTGTTTTGAACAACAAACTTTGAAACGTCACCACTTTATTAGTCAAAATAAGCAGCATTAGAATCGACACAATGTTATCAACTATCTGGCAGCAAATTGGTTTCATTTTTTTTTTTTTTTTATCAGTATCCTCCCAAGCAAGCCACTACAGCCGCTAAAACTCAAGGGGTTACAGGGTGTGGAGGAATTAGGAACAAACATTAGTAATGAGCAAAAAGAGAAAATCAGGTGGGCAATTGAAATTGCATTTAAATTTTAGCATTTTAAAGTTAGCTGGAAAGGAGTTCCACAACAAAGAAGTGTGAGAAAACACTGTTAGATGTAACCATAAATTCTATGCTAACTAGTTCAACTGTAAATTGATGACATCTTGATGCCAGTCTAGTACTGTGCTTAAACTAAAATAAAGGTTTAGGTTTGATAGTGAAGAGCTCATCTGGACAACTACCATTAAAGTATTTATAGAAAAGACTGAGAGGCAACCTTACAGCAGTGGGCAAGTGACTGAAGCTGAGCTGTCAAATCAGGACCGATAATGCTGATTCTTCAAGTAATCATTTTGTCAGTGTATTACAGCCTGCTTTCTTTTTGTTCTTAACCGAAACATAAAAATGTTAAAATGGTTTAACTGGAGACTTGATGTCAGATTTATATTTTGGTCAAAACAAATTTAATCTAAGTGAATGACTACTGCTCATATCCTCTTTTGATTTTCAAAGTTTCCAAAATAATTTGGCTAGTGTGTTTTTAGTCCTTCCTTGTCGTATGCTTCACTTGCTTAGGTTGTGTACACTCCAGACTTTCTCAGGTGTTGTGTTTGAGAATAATGTTGAATTTTATTTAACACTATTATTTTGGACTTGCAAGTGCATCTCCTCCTCCTCCTCTTCTTTCGCACACATCGTGTCTGTTATTTGTGTTTTGCAATGGGAGTTCAAATCTAAATTATGGCATTGCTGTAACATTGCACTCGTGATCTGCATGTTTTTCCCAATGACACCAAATTAAATAAAAAAAAATCCAATTTCTTTAGGATTACTGCATTAAAACAATTTCAGATTTTGGGTCTGAATTTTAAACAAGGTGTTTAAATCTGGATGTGCCTTTTTGTGGACTAATTTCCTTGAGTGTTTTTAATTCTTTTTTTTTTTTTTTTTCCACGTTGTTTTAAATCACCAATTTTTCATTATGGATTCTAGAACACAACAAACACCTGAGAAAGACTAGAGGTATATACCTGAAATATTTAAAAAAACAAAAAATCAAAATTACTTCACAAAAAATACACAGCATCCATGTCGTAACAGTTACCTCCCTTATTTGCAGATTAAAATGACTGTAACTTGAAATAGAAAGATTTAGCAGAATCAGTTGACACCTGCCAAAATTTTACAGGATGAAAATTTAATTTGCCAGCAAAGTCCAATTGTTCAAGTATTGATCTCTGTAAAGAGGTTCTATATTAGGAACATAAGGAAAAAGAGAATTCCACACCAAAACAAATGAACTTTGCTCTCTTTTATTTTGTATAGTTGCTGTAAAATCCATATTAGGCAAATTGAGATTGTGAAGGATTCTCTCAAGTGATTTTAGACTTTGTTATTGTAAGCAAAGAAATGGTAACTGAATTAGATATATAATATAGTAATACTTTTTTTTTTCCTATCTTCTAACTTTCCCATGGAGATATTTGGATCCTGACAAAAGACATTTTTCACCCACCACTTTTTTTTATGTATGCGTGTGTGTGTGTGTAAAGAGAATTTAACTATGTATATATTAACTGTAAATAAATTGAAAATGCATTTTTTAATTAGTATTGTTTTTTTTCTGTTATTTTTTATTTTTTTTCATCTCAAACATTTTATTCTTCCTTGTGTACTATTTTTTTTTATTTCACTGTTTTTCTTTTCGTGCAACTGAAATTGTTAAACTGTAAAGTGTATTCACAGATGACAGAAAATGTGACACTAGAAATTCAAAGTTGTATTAGAAAGATGCCTTTCAGAAGCCAAACAAAGTATTGAGAAACAGAAAAATTTTCTCACAGGTGGAGAGTGAACTAATCGACAGTCGAGACAAGAGTGTCTGGGTGTGATAAAAATCTGATGCAATATATTTCAAGGCCAAACAAATTTCATCGTACACCCCGAAAATAGATTCATATTACCACACACCACTGCAAATGACCTAATCTGAGGAGAAAATAGAAATTGATTACACCCTGTCACTCCAGTGGGTCTAAAACTGACCGTATGGTGAAAGAAAGGAAACAAAAGCGATTGTTTCAATTAATTTACACAAGGGTGTATATTTTGCTGTCTTTCACTCCATCTAACCTGGGAATTTTAGACTGTACTCTTTATTAAATCAATGGGGTTGATTATTCTTGTTCTGTTGTCTGTGTCTAGCAATATCTTACCCTGTGTTTTTTTGTTTTTTTTTAATACTGCTCAGTTATTGCTTTCCCTGTTTTCAAAAAGGCTGCACTACCTTATCCGAGGATTGAACTTAGAATTATGATGCCACCATATTCACAAACCATTGCTTTAATAAACTAAGCTATTTTCTTGGGGAGTATCCAACTGACTACACAAGCTCCTTAAAACAAGAGCAGTAAAGAATTTTTAGTAAGATTGGCTTAGTTTGGTCGAGGACCACAACAGCTAGACATGAATCGAAAGATCTAAAGAAACTGAAGTGCTCACCATAGCTGAATGCCAGGCAATCAATTACAAGTCATTTATATAAACATTTGGTTGGTTGTAAATAAGGAATTGATTCTTATTTCCATTTAGACATTGGAATTTAAATGAAATACCAAGATGTTCATCTTTTTGTAATAGAAGTGGGTTTTGTTTATTGAGGACCAGGTTATGTTAAGCAAATTATTTTTTCCTGAAATCTATCACATGCACACATCTCTTAATTTCCTATCACTGATTCATATCATTGATTCTATATATATATATATATATATATATATATTTGTGATTGGTTGATCAGATTAAAGCCCATAAACCTTATAACCGCTCTTTATAATAATAAAGATGTATTTTGCTTTTAAATCTAAGTAAATTGTTCTCTTGCTAGTACAGTGTAACCCGGATATAAGAGAGTTGTCGGGACCGGAGAAACAGTCTCTTATATCCGGGTTATACTGTAATTTGCAATCACCTGATGTGACGCATTGATACAAATCGAAACACAACTGCAATTGTGTAGCGATTTTGACATTTTTGGTGTCGTATCCTAAAATAAATTTTATATCTATCTATATGATCGACTCTCCCGTCGAATTCGACGTATGAGGGTCAAGCAGATCAGTTCCTAGAAACTGAAAGCCCGACACCGACACACAAGATTGGATTATAGGGGTGAAGGCTTTGTGCAGGGCCATCCACACTTTTTGGAGGGACGAATACAGGGACCTGGTGCAACGGATGCCACAAGGTCCCCAAACGACCCTCCGCAGGTTTTGAATTCAGAGTTGTCCTTCTCCTAGACCAGTTGCCATCCAAGGCTATAGAACCCAGTCTGTCCTGCTATTTACCCATAGTTGGAGGGAGAAGAAGAGGATTCACACCTTTCCCAAGGGTATTAGCACGTAAATGAATGTAATGGATTCGACTGGAATTCGAACTCTGCTCTCCGATTTCTCAATCCGAGCCATTATCCATTACCCCACCGTGATTGAGATATATATATATGTATGTGTGTGTGTGTTAAGATGTGCTATATTTGTGGGATAAAGTGCTCAATATCAGATATAGAGCGTGTGTAAATACAGAAGTCAACACTTAGAGGTGACAGTCTGTTTCATGCTAGATGCAATTATCAAGCCTGATGTTTGCATCTAGCATAAAACAGACTGTCGCCTCTAAGTGTTGTCTTTTATATTTATATATAAGTTTACTAATTTAAAAATATGTTCCCATTGCTACACGGGAATTACCATGTTTCAAAACCAGAATCTAAAACTTTAAATATAATTATAAAATTAAATTAAAATCCCTAGTTCTGTTTCATTTTCAAGCGGTTTTTGGAATAACTTATTTAGAAATTTATTGAGTTTAAGCACATACAATCTTGATATTTTAAGTTGTTAAGGTTACAGGAAATTCAATCATTTTGATAAGGGGTGGTAGGGTATTCATTTTCATAGATAACGTATGTATCAAATATAAGTTACTTTCAAAATTAGGTTAATTTAAGGTAGAGTAGGGGTGCTTGTTCACAAACAATGACATTGATTTTATCATGTCTTGTTTTCAATGACAAAATGTTTCTTCGCATTTTTATTTGGTTGTTTTAATTTATAACATGACTCCTGCTTTCCTGCTTGCTGGCAGTCATCATCTGTTGTTTCAGTTTTTAAGAATCAGAGTGAGTTCTCCAACACTTCCAACTATCGGCCTATTAGCCTTCTACATCTTTTGGGGAAACTACTAGAGGCTCAGATAAATGCCAAATTGGTTCATCATCTCTCATTGCAGGACCTTTTTTTTGGACGAGCAATATGGCTTTTGTTTCTGTAGGTCAACGATGTACTGACAATAATTGTGGCAAGAGTCGATCATATCCTAGATAAAAATGGTGAAGCCCAGGCTGTAACTTTGGACATATCAAAAGCTTTTGACAGGGTTTGGCATACAGATCTTCACAAGATGAAAAGTTACAATGTCTCCACACACATTTTTGAATTAATCCAGTCTTTCCTATCAAATTGTGAAATGAATGTTATTCTAAACAGCTACTTGTCTAGATCCTTTCATACTAATATGGGTGTCCCCCAAGCAGTGGCATAGCTAGAGGGTGGGGCGGAGGTGGCGGTCCGACCTGGGCTGCACTTTTGGTCCGCGGTGAGTTTTTAGAAACGAAAAAACTTCATAATTTCAATAATTTTTGGAAAAAAAAAAGAAAGAAAAAAGCAGCGATAAAGAAGAAGATAGGGTTCAAATGAAGCCAATTTATCTTTGATATGGCTGGCTCGAAGCCAGCCAGCAAAAAACAAACAAAAAAAAATGTCTCCAAAACGTGCTCTCAGTTGGTGGGGATAAACCGCCCTACTTACAAGACGCGAGCAAAAGGTGGAGAAAAAAAATTTGAACATTTTTAAATTGCACAGAGTGGGGTTGGATTAAGTGAATTTAGTGAATTCACAGTTTTTTTCACACCGATGTGAGAAGGTCCAGACTTTGGCGTCAGTTCTTTGATTTTGATTTTTCATGTCTCTGAACTCTTAGTGAAAAAAATGAAATAAATAAGTTAACCAATTGTTTTTTTTATCTTATCATAGGCCTAGCCTTAATATGGATATAAAATTGTTACTTTTCATAAATTATAAAATAGATAAATAAATTGAAATAATTCCAATGCTTTAAGGATATCACATGCATTCCATTTTTTTTTTTCGGAAATATCGAAGGTAAATTTAAAAGAAAATTGAAAATTAATATATTTTTTTAAGTGCAGAAACTATATTTAAAGTCCAAAAATGGTCTTTTTTTTTCAATTTACAAGTTTTCACAGTAGTGAAACAATGCAATGTTTTTCTTTTTTGGACAGTTAAAGTTTTTAGACTAAGAATTAAAAGTATGATAGCATTTATTTCAATTTTTAAAAGTGAAATAAATTTTATCGGACTTTTCAACTACGTAAAACAAAATAATAAAAAGATATTACATTTTTAAAAGAAAAACGAACCGTGTTTTTGTTAATGTGGCATTTAATTTATGACTCCTCACTTGTTAGAATTGAAATAATAAATATTAAAAAAACTGATAAATAATGAATTAAAAGTACAATGTGTTTTTTGTTTTTGTTTTTAAATAAAACAGGTTATATAAACAAAAACAAGTTTTCTTTCTTTTAATATCGTAAAAAGTTTTTCCCGATTTAGAAAAAAAGAAGAAACGTCTTCGTTTTTTACATATACCCAGTTTTATTTTTAAAAACTAAATAAATAAACACGATTGTACTTTTATTTCATAATTTATCAGCAAAGAATTATAATTACCACATTAACAGAAACACGGGCTTTAGATTCTGACAAATGGGCAAAAATATTAACACACACAGAGACTGCATATATATATATGTATATATATACATACACACAGACTGCATATATATATATATACATATATATAAATATAAAAGTGAACATAGAAGTCAACACTTAGAGGCGACAGTCTGTTTCATGCTAGATGCAAATGTTCACTTTTATATTTACACACGCTCTATCTCTGATATTGAGCACTTTATCCCGTAAATATAGCACACTTTAAGACTATATTTCTTCATATATATATATATATATATATATATATATATATATATATATATACACACACAGAGACTGCATGTATATATATATATATATATATATATATATATATATATATATATATATAATATAGAAAAAACAACTGAAAAGTTGCAAATTAAAAAAAAATGAATGTTTTTTTTGTGAAAGTATTTATATATATATATATAGACAATATTAGTGGTGAATATACACATACATATGCAATTATATATACACATACATATATGTATAAAAATAATTCCAAGAGGATATGATCTAGGTAGAACTCGATGTCCAGGACAGAGTAAGGATATAATAAAAAGACTTAAACACTAATATTCCATGGTCATAATTTATTCCATTGGAATCGTAAGAACGATCCAATTCATCAGACCTACAGATTCAAAAAGAAAACGAAACAACGACTCCGGGAGAAATTGGTGAGAGTATGTGTGAGAGTGTGGGGGGACCTGTGATCTATATAGAGGGGTAACAGGCGAGAGAGACAGGGAGGTCCGAAGGTGGAGAGGGCATTAAAATCTAACAGAGGGAAGATTTAAAAAGGGGTTTCAGTGAGAAAAGGGTGCGTATTTTCAAAGATATACCGGAAGAGTGTACATTTCTTGGCGACACACACACCCCATAGGCGATAAAATCTTATACTCCCGCCCAGACCCCTACAACGCATACGTACACACACAATACACACACATCTCTCTCTCTCTCTCTCTCTCTCTCTCTCTCTCTCTATATATATATATATATATATATCTACCTCTGCACGCCTAGGACAGCCGGTTTCAAAACCAATGCTAAATTCGCTATAATGAGATGAAGGAAGAGTTTAGATAAGCTAACATTAGAAGGATTTTAGGATTCCCTGAAGTTAAGTGGAGACGGCGTTCGGAAACATATTGTCTAGCCGGGCCAAGTCATAAACCAATAATCTCTGCCCCCATAAATTTATCGGACTGGCTAAATGATTCTCGGGCGGTCTGTTTTCATCCCGCCCCCATCCCAAACGAGACCGTTTGACCAACACAAGGAATTTTGGGGAAATCCCGCTGACAAGATAAAAGACTGATGAAAACTTACAGACAAAATTCCATTTTTGCTCTTCGGACCTCCGTTTGTTTATACATACCTGCGTACATCTACACCCATATACAGCTATATGTCTACATATATATCGAAATATGCACACACACACATAACTACATCTGCATATATATCTCTACCTACGTATCCATACGTTCATACATGTAGGTGTACACACACACACATATTCATATGCTTACCCACATACACATATATATACATGTATTTATGCGTATGCTTTTATATACACGTCCACACACACGCATACACCCATATGAACGCACATATCCATTTCTATATTTAGACCAAATCAAAGGCCAATTAGAAAATATATAATATTCTAAAACCGCTGGGTGAGTAGCGTGTATCTATCTCTAATGTTAGAATGTATACCTAGGTGTCTAACTATTATAATGCTATCTGATTTTGCAAATCAGTTATTAGTGGAACGTTTACCTACTTAACCACTCACACATGTATCACCACGTGAATAAAGAAAAGCAAAAATTACAAAAATTAGAAATACATGGCGCATCACATAAACATACACAATGATACATATAAGTAATGGTCATTACATGAATGAAGCCTAAAAAAGAAGAAAAAAATTTGGAATACATGGCACCTCACATAACCATACACAATAATACATGCAAGTAATATTCAATACACAGAAAGTCATGCCCGATGTTACTGGGCTAAGGTGGAAGTGTCACACCCGACAACGTGTTACAAAACTGTGTTCATGTTTTGAACCGTTTTATGTGTCTACATTTGGAGAGGATCTCACTCCGAAGGTTTAACAGTTCATCCTGATTTTCATCTCTGATAATAAAGATCTTTTCGGCGATTCACAGATTACACCTATCACGTAAGTTATTAGGTGTACTAGCTCTTGACAAGTATCTCCATTCGAAAAGTGGGGTTAGACCCCTATCCACCAGATCCCAGTAGTGTTTGGATAGGGACGTTTGGTTTCTGAGGTATCTGTGTCTGAAGGAGTGCCTATGGCTGTATAGACGTTGCTTCCAATCACCAGCGGATATACCTATGTATCTTTTCTTCTCGTTTCTGTTTTCTTCGGGGAAGATAGTTGCTTCGTACACTACGTTTTTATACATGCACTTACCCCCGATAGGGCAAAGGTCTTTATTCCTACAACTGCAGGTGGGGGTCACTCGTTTGAGTTACGTTATTGTGGTAGTTTTTAAGTATTCTACAATTATGGGAAGATATAATTTTCTCTATATTATTCACGCACGAGTAACTAATTTTCAGTGATTTCCTATTAAAAATTTTATGTAATGGATGATTATTGTGAAAGTGTTTATCTACTAATCTAAGGAAGAAACTACCTAGATCAATTTTAGAGAGCTTGCAATATGGTGGGTTAAACCATATTACTTTCCTCTTTCTGTGTTTAGTTCTATTCTTAATATTTTGATTTGTTGGTTCTCTGTTAAATTTTAATTCTTGTCTAAAACTACTATTCCTGAGGGCCTGGTTGTATGTAAATTTATTCTCTTCGAAAATTCTATGGTTAGAAGATAGCTTGTTTATTCTAGTATTCACGGTTTTGGGGATGTGTTCTATCACAGATTTAGGGTGGTTAGAGTGGATGTTGATATATAGGGGTGTCTGATCCAGTTTATGGAAAGGTCTAAATGTATCATTTGATAGGTTAAGAGTAATGTCAAAAAGTTAACAATTTTAAGGTTGGAGGATATATATATATATATATATATATATATATATATATATATATATATATATATATATATATATATATTTCAGATCGGCCTCGATCTTTTTTCAGAAGTTTGTTTACATTAAGTAGCGTCCGTCGCGAGACGCGGACGTCACGTGATATGGAATGCAACTGTGTTTGAATATTTCTAACGTAAATCTAACTGTAGTAATATTTTACATGTTGTTTAGAAATAATTTTAACTATATCTAACAAAATTTTTTTGTTTAACTATTGAAATACTTATAAAGATTTAAAATACCCAAATACACACACACACACACACACACAGAGAGAGGCTGCATATATATATATATATATATATATATATATATATATATATATATATATATATATATACACAGACTGCATATATATATATATACATACACACACAGAGTGGGGAAGCCAAATTTACAAAAAAAGTAATTTTAAATTATTGTAGTTATTGTAAATTTTGCTTCCCTACCCTATATATATATATATATATATATATATATATATATATATTCGGTGTTTCATTAAGACGGATCAAAGTCAACAGTAAATAAATCAGTGTTATTGTTGAAAATCTATTTATTTTTCTATTGGATCATGTTATTTAAGTCATGGCAATTATAGGTGAAAAATAATATCGCCAAAATGTTCACCAAGGCTTCGGCAGCACACCTCCAATCGATGGTCTAAATTTTTGATGATGTCTCTGCATATTTGCTTCTCGATCTCACCAATATGCCTTATTATCTCATTCTTCAGCTGTTGTTTTGGCTTGCTGGCATAGACCTTACTTTTGAGATAACCCCAGAGGAAGAAATCTAAAGGCGTCAAGTCGCACGATCGTGGTAGCCAATTGACTTCACTGTTTCGAGAGATGATGCGACCTGGGAACTTCTCATTGCATTTCTGTTTGAACGTCCATTTTCGTAATAGTCTTCGATAATTTTAACACGTTGTTTGATTGTTAATTTTTCCATTGTTGAAATTGTCAAAGACTTAAGTTGTTAAATTTGAAAGAAAAAAAAATCATTAGACGCTTAAACTTAATTCATATTTAAAATCGGTCCAAGTTATTGGAACACCCTTTGTCTAAACATTAAGGGGTTAATGTACATTGTAATACTGAATTCCTTCTGGGTAGGGGTGGCAAACTTGAGGGTCGCCCCATGCGGCAAAAACACTAGCTACGCCACTGCCCCCAGGGCTCCATTCTGGGTTCTACTTCGTTTTTAATTTTCATTAATGACCTTGCTGATGGCATTAGCTCTCAACTTGGTATCTAAGCTGATGACATAACTATTTACTCCTGGTTTGATAGTAAGGCTGATTAGTTCGACAAAGTCAAAATAGCCGCTGATGTCCAAAACAACCTCCGTTGTTACCTGGAGCAAAAGATGACTTGCTAATTTTAACGCCCCTAAAACTACTCTCTATTAATCATCTGAGAGACCCCCTGCTGCCTTCCGTCAGCATGGCTGATGCTATCCTCCAGGAAAGTGACTCGTTACGCTTTCTTGGGCTCACGTTCTCTGCTGGTATGAAGTGTGAAAAGACTATAGTGAATCCATTGCTAGGTCAGCTGCTAAGAAAGTATGTTCCCAATGTCGGGCGAGACAATTTTTCCCTCCAGAATCTATTTTACATATCTATAAGTCTGCCATTCGTCTATGCTTGGAATATTGCTGCCATATATGGGCCACTGCTCCTGCTATTTACATTGAGATCCTTGATAAGATCCAAAGAAGAATCTGCAATATTATTGGTCATGGTCTGGCAGCTCGTCTCCAATCACATTCCCACCGCCGCAAGGTTGCCACTCTATGTTTTTTCTAAAAATACTTTTATGGTGATTGTTCAAATGATCTCTTTTCTCTGGTACCAAGACTTTTTTTTTAGTTTAAGCGCAGTACTAGACTGGTGTCAAGATCTCATCAATTTACAGTTGAGCTGCCTAGATGTAATCATAAACAGTTTCTTTTCTGACACCTCTCACTTGTGGAACTCTCTTCTGGCTCCATGCTTTTCCAACCAACTTTAATATGCAAAAAATTAAATGTAATGTCAATCGTTATCTACAGTCCTGTTTACTCTTTTCTCTTCCTGGTCATTAGTAATGTGTCCGTTCCTAATTCTTCCACACACTGTAACCCCTTGTGTCTCAGTGGCTTTACTGCTTAGCTAAGGGCGAAACTGACTAAACATTAAAATATATGTATATATATAAATCTCGAGAAGGAAAGTATGTACTTTTATTATTTTTTTTCATTCGTCTTCTCTCCCTATATATATATATATATATATATATATATATATATATATATATATATATATATATATATATTCTTCTTCTTCTTCTTATTATTATTATTAATTAAAAAATAGGAAACACTTAAAATCCCATAGGTAATAATTTTTATTTAATGAGAACTTTAAAAAAGCAGCTCTAGGTCTTGAAGATTGAGAGCTACTTTTTTTAAAGCTCTCATGAAATAAAAAAAAATTATCTATGGGATTTTAAGTGTTTCATATTCTTTAATTAATAATAATAATAATAATAATAATAATATATATATATATATATATATATATATATATATATATATATATATATAGAGAGAGAGAGAGAGAGAGATTGTAGCTGGCATTATACATATATATGATTCCGCTCTCTTCTGCCTTATATATATATATATATATATATATATATATATATATATATATATATATATATATAATTGAGAAAATAGAAAAGTTCAGAGCAGATAACATTAGAAAGATTTTAGAGTTCCATGAAATAAGTGGATACAACGTTTTAAAATGCACTATCCAGCCGGGCTAAACCATAAATTTAACAATATAGATAGTATTAATGTATAACCCTACAAATCAAAACCTACCCACATTTCTCACCCACACAAGACAGACATGCTTACGGAGGTGTTGAGGCCTCACACTTATACACCCACCCACACGAATATACAGACTTACACACATCATACTCACTCACTCCATAATGAGCCAAATGATAACACACACCCACAGCAATATACACGCTTACACATATCATACTCACTCACTCCTTAAGAACCAAATAACACACACACACACATTCACACACTTAACAGAGACACATCCCCTCTCCAGGAACCAATAAATCTGTCAAACTGACCAAGGGAATTCAGAGCAGCATGGATCCAACCAGCTCTTATCTCAAATAACAACTTAAAAGAGACTGTTTGACCAACACAAGGAATGTTAAAAAATTCACGTTAAAAAGATAAAGAGGAAATAAAAAACAAATGAAAACTACAGACAAAAGTTCATTTTCTCCATCAAGACATTCCTTTCTGTAGTTCACTGCTACCAGCAAGCAGGAATATTTTTTCTCCTGATGATGGCCATGTTGGCCGAAACTAGACGAGGAATCTAAATGAAATAATAATAATAAAAACGACAGAATATTAATCTACATGTCTGAAGATTTTTATTTAATTCTTTAAATAATTTTTATTGTTCAATATACATATATATATATATATATATATATATATATATATATATATATATATATATATATATATAGAGAGAGAGAGAGAGAGAGAGTAACCGTCATTATACATATATATGATTCCTCTCTCTTCTGCCTTATATATATATATATATATATATAGCCGCAGACAATCTGAATGTGGCTGTAGAGACAACTGCCGATACGTTGTTCCTCCAGCAAAGATAACATCAGTATGAATGTAAATAATACGCCACATACCAGAAATTCAGACAGAAATTAGAAATGATTGGTTTAAAACCAAGTAGCTTCTTTGATATGTCTTTTGTCTTTCCCCGCGATCAAAACGGAATAGTCCATCATTTGTGAGGTATTGGCAGGGCGTAGCGGTTGTGCGAACTAATAAAGGGAATGATAAGCACAATTGTTATATGATATTGTTTTACTAATATTGAACGATGACATTTATGGCAATCTGGTCTTTATGTTTTTTTTAATCTGGATCAGCTTATATATCGTAATTTGCAGTAAGTGTTAAAATCAAAGATAATAAATTGAAAGACGCATTGCAATAATGAAAGATGCCTTCCAAAAACTAAACAAAATAATAATAAACAGGAAAATTTACTCGGAAACACAGATTAGAACGTTGAAGTGTTATATAATATTAATCTTTCTCCATGACAGTTAATGCTGGACAATTTCCTTGCAGATGTCGAGAAGACTTGAGGCAGTAGAAATCTGGTTCTAAAGATGGTGCTGAGAATACCATGGACTGAACATGTGAGCAATGAAGAACGTTTATGGAAAATGCGAACAAAAAAGGACAGATTTGCCTTCGAACACATAACGAGTAAAGAAAAATAAGAATTTGACACTCACAAGACAATGAAGGCAAGAGTGTCAGAGGGAAACAGTCAGCAACCTGTGGCAGGGGCGATATCACCCCTGAAATAATAATAATGATAATAAAGGAGGATATGCTTTAAGACAGAGGACGCCGGGTGAAAGAGAGGCGTTTTCGAATAACCAAGATGTTAATATGCTGTAAGGACTTTGAAATGTTAATGTTACAGAAAGTTAATTTAGAACACGAAATACAATCTTTTTGTAAGTGTACAAAAGATATCAGATTACTAATAGTAAATTACTGGAACAATGATAATTTGGAAGTTTTAAAACAGGAAATGGATTTAACACTATAAGAATCGAAATTAAAAATAAAGGATGTTTTGATCTAGAATTTATTTTTGAAACAAGACTCTCTGTAGTTTACAAAGAGCTGCAGAATGGTTGATAGCGAGGTGATAAACAATAGCGTCTTGTTGTGAACCTTGGAAACCAATCGATGAAAAAGTAAATTGTTTATTCTCGGAGGAGTGAAGTTGTACTTTGGTAGTATGTCATTATGTTCGCATTAGAAAAACAGGCACGTCACCAGTCTGGGACGTGAGCTGGTTCTCTTAATAAAAGAGGCGAGCGAACTGAGTGGGGAGAGAGTTTTGGGTTGGTCTGAGTGGAGAGACGTCAGAGATTGAAAAGGAAGCGTCCACTGTGTGTTGCTGAAGCTGAGGGCGAAGAAGCGAAATACCGCCGTTAACATCTAAGTATCGCTACTACTATTACTACTACTGGGAACGGGAACATCGAAGGTTGTAGTAGTTGCGCTAAGAACAGACAAAAAAGGGTTAAAACGAAGGCCACATCTCTCATTACCGAAATTATTCAAAGTATTTGTGTTTTTTGGTTATTGTTCACATACAAGAAACATCCAACCTTGTGAAACAAATTTGTGTGTGTGTGTGTTTGCTTTTATATATATATATATATATATATATATATATATATATATATATATATATATATATAAACTTTTGTCCTTTCAAAATCGAATTGACTTGGTTATATTTATATAACCCGATTCTCGCAGGTGGACCAACGGAGTGCTTCCGGATTTCTACGATTTGATGACCCCTCTCCAGGCTCAAAACAGTCACAACGTGGCTGGAGGGTGGCTTCGAATTGACATTGGGAACCGGAGACTTGTGTCTAACCTGTAATATTGGACCATAGCGGACCAACGGCCGGTCTTGTGGAGTGCGCGGGTCCAGTGAGACGAGAATGCGGTTTTACAAACCTACCGAACGAATTGCGGTAAATGGATAGTAGAACATGAACTATGAGAGATAGTGAAGGGACAAACATTGCTTTAGAGCTACAAAAGAAGATAGGGAGAGCCATGATCGCCTATATTCTGAATGGACATGGCACATAAAAGAATAAAAAGAAACTAGCTAGGGGGGGGGGGTTCAATGTTATTCTAAAGCAGTGTCTCCGCGTCCTTGTGGGTGACAAATTATTTTCCACCCTGCAACCCCTTTCCCCACAGATGAAATGTTGCAAGCCTCTCGCTGCTCTGTCGCTATTTCCATGGAAAGTTTTCATAGAAACCAAATTGCTTATTTCCACCCGTTCTAACCTTCATGGCTAAGACCTGCCATGTCACACATATTGTAGCGAACCACCCTCATTTGGTTTTTATTCCATTGGTGAAATGTAAGTTCCACATGAGCAGCTTCTTCCCACGAACTACTACCGACTCCCAAGATGATGCTTTCCCGATCGCTACAGTCTTAACCTGTTCAAGTGTAGGGTCAACCATAATCTTCACCACATATCCGCATGAACTGTACTTGTTAGTCTGTAACCCTCTACCTGGAGTGGCTCCCAGGATTTGTACTGAGTGAACATCATAGTAAAAAAAAGAAAAAAAAGAAAGAAAAGCAGTGGCCTGGAATATAATGCTAACTTATTTTTATGTAAGAATCTAATAGTATGATATGAGAAACTTTTTTTTATTTTAATAAAGCTCTTGCCTAATTGGTTCTAGCTTATTTGTTATATTTTCCTTTCATCTTAAAAAATACATCCATCATATCCTCGAAGATCAATTGTACCTGAGATTCTTTGACGATTTGATGACGACGAAGTGTTTTACTTTCATTGTTCCATTCTTTTCAAGGTTGTGTCTTGGAATATTTCAAAACTGATGGATTGGTTGCGAGCAACGGGTTCTTGTCTTAGCACCTCTCGCTGAGCTGCTACGTAATATGAATCTTTCCATTCTGTGCTTAAAATCAAAAAGAAAATAGTTGAAATTTCTGGGACACATAACGAGGAACAATGAAGGCAAGAGGAGCAGAGGTAAGCAGCGAGCAACCTAACAACCGCGAGCAGAGCAGAGTGTGTTAGGGGGACGGTAATCAGAGAGGGGCACTGCCAAGAGCTACAAAAGAGAGTCATGATCGATCATATCAGGAAGAGACAGAGGAAACAATGAGTAACCTACTTAACCTACTTATATAAATAATTGCCACGAAAGCTACTGGAGGGGTACGGTAAGGAGGTATACATTACTTAGAATTACAAAGGATAGAAAGTTGTGGAGGGCCATAATCGATCACGTCCTGAAGGGACAGAGGGAAACAATGAGTAACCTACTTAACAAATTTGTATAAATAATTGCCACGAAAGCTACTGGAGGGGTACGGTAAGGAGGTATACATTACTTAGAATTAAAAAGGATAGGAAGTTGCGGAGAGTCATAATCGATCATGTCCTGAAGGGACAGAGGGAAACAATGAGTAACCTACTTAACAAATTTGTATAAATAATTGGCACGAAAGGTACTGGAGGGGGTACGGTAATGAGGTATACATTACTTAGAATTACAAAGGATAGGAAGTTGTGGAGAGCCATGATCGATCACGACCTGAAGGGACAGTGGGAAAATATGAATAACCTACTTAACAAATTTGTATAAATAATTGGCACGAAAGGTACTGGAGGGGGTACGGTAATGAGGTATACATTACTTAGAATTACAAAGGATAGGAAGTTGTGGAGAGCCATGATCGATCACGACCTGAAGGGACAGTGGGAAAATATGAATAACCTACTTAACAAATTTGTATAAATAATTGGCACGAAAGGTACTGGAGGGGGTACGGTAACGAGGTATACATTACTTAGAATTACAAAGGATAGGAAGTTGTGGAGAGCCATGATCGATCACGACCTGAAGGGACAGCGGGAAACAATGAATAACCTACTTAACAAATTTGTATAAATAATTGGCACGAAACGTACTGGAGGAATACGGTAAGGAGGTATATATTACTTAGAATTACAAAGGATAGGAAGTTGTGGAGAACCATGATCGATCACGTCCTGAAGGGACAGAGAGAAACAATGAGTAATCTAACAAGATTGTACAAATAATCGGCAGAATAGGTACTGGGAGGTATAATAAGGAAATATAACTTGTTTAGATATACAAAGGACAGGAAGTTGTGGAGAGACATAATCGGTCACCTCCTGAAGGGACAGAGAGAAACAATGAGTAACCTACTTAACAAAGTTGTATAAATAATTGGCACGAAAGGTACTGGAGGGAGTACGGTAAGGAGGTATACATTACTTAGAATTACAATGGATAGGAAGTTGTGGAGAGCCATGATCGATAACGTCCAGAAGGGACAGAGGGAGATCAATGAGTAGACTACCTAAGAAGCTTGCCTAAATAATTGGGCAAAATAGGTAGGAGGAGGGACAGTAAAAAAGCGGGCATTGCTTAGAGACACAAAGGATAGAAAGTTGTGGAGAGCCATGACCGATCACGACCTGAAGGGACAGAGGGAAACAACGTGTAACCTTCCTAACAAGCTTTTTGCAAATGAATTGCATAACAGCTACTGGGACGGATAATAAGAAGTCATATTTCTTAGAGGTTCAAAGGATAGGAAGTTGTGGAGAGCCATGATTGATCACATTTTAAAGTAGCTTTCTTATATAGTCACAGCATAAAGAACCAAGTTACTCTAACTAGGCATCTCTAATACGAGCTGCAGTTGAAGAAACTTGTTGAATACAAGAGATGCATACGTAGTGATCTGCAGGTGCTGACCAATGATAACAAGTACGTAATAAGAATGTGAGGTTTGAATATTATCATATTTAACACTGGATTTTCTTTCACTCCAATACTTGGTCAATTACTCTCAGCCAGTGGTGTACAGCCCTGCGAAGTCCTCATCTGTATGTAGGCCTTACATTCCCGTCCGAGAGACTGTCCAACTCTTCTCTGGGACGTTTGCATGTACGGACGAATGTACGTGATATAACCTGAGATGGAACAAATACATCCAGTCAATTGCTTCATCCACCGCAAGGAAAGTTGGCTCCCTGTGCCGAGCCAGGAAATTTTTCTCCCCGGAATCGATCCTCCAAATCTATAAATCAACCATTCGCCCTTGCATGGAGAATTGATGCCATATATGGTCTGGAGCCCCTGCTGTTTGCCTCAGGGTTCTTGATAAGATCCAGAGACGGATATGCAATGTAATTGGCCCTGATCTGTCATCTCGTCTGCAGTCGCTCTCTCACAGACGCGCCATTGCTTCGCTCTGTCTTTTTTACAAATACTTTCACGGTAATTGCTCCGATGAGCTGCTTTCGCTGGTTCCCAGGCCTCATGAATTTAAGCGTCCTACGAGGCTGGCATCCGGTTCCCACCCCTTCACCGTTGAAACTGTTAGATGTAGACGTCTCTTCTACTCCAGTAGCTTCATGTCTCGCACATCTCGCCTGTGGAACTCCCTTCCTTATTCTTATTTCCCCTGACAAATATAATCTCCAACTATTTAAGTGTAACGTCAATCGACATCTTCAATTGCCTTGATCTATCCACTTCCCTTCTCCACATCCTTTCCCCTTTCATTCCTATCTGCTCTCGCTCCAAATCTTCTGTAACCCCCTTGCCTTGATCGATCCACTATCTTTCTCCACATCCTTTCCTCTATCTCCTCTTCCTCCAAACCTTTTGTAACCCCTTGCGTGCTAGTGGCTTCCATCCTTGCTTGGGGTGAAAAGCTTAAAAAAAAAAACAAAAAAAAATGTACGTGAGAGATTCATGGAAGATTGTAGTTTAAAGGCAGTAAATTCGATCTTGCTAATCGAACGATCCTCAGTGGCTCGATCGGTTAAGAGCACGTCAGGCTAAATGACGGTTCCGTATAGGATACAGGTTCGATTCCTGTCGGAAGATGAATATTTTCTATGAAAATTTCTCGAATATTCAGGCCGGTAAATGTTATTAATACTGTTTATTATAAAACAGAGCATTTGCTTAAATACTTGTATCTATAAAAAGAATGTATAAACATACAAATGTCTTTAAATAATTATCGGACTTTGTCCATTTCATATATATGTATGTATGTATGTATGTATGTATGTATGTATGTGTATATATGATGTCCATAAAGTCTTTCCAATTTAAACAAATATATTACAAAGGCAATTGATATCTTAACCAGATTTGTTCTATGTACTCAGTACTTCTCAAGGTTTTAAATCACATTGCATTTGTGTATTTCTGGTATCCTGTTGATGAAAGAGGTACTGTTAAATGAACCTCTAAAAGTGGCTACTCTCCAAGAACGGGCAGAATGTCTGTCATGGTTTATTGAAACAAAAGTGGATACGCAGACTCAGCGAAACAACAGAACTATGGTAGAGACCCACCGTCAACGTACGTCAATTCGTGGATGGCACAAGAAATTTACGGAGACAGGGACAGTGTTGGATAACGGGGGGAGCGGGCGACCAAGAACATCTGATCGATTGTGTAAATCTAGTACCTTCTTGAGGTGCTTTGTGCAACTAATGACGCACATATAGAGGTGTATGAAATTAAATTAGTTACAAAATCTTCAATATCTACTCCTCATTTTGTAACACTTTCCACATATTTGTCTGTCCGTTTGCTTTTGTAATATATATTTTTTAAATCGCAAAGACTTTATGGACACACTGTACAACTCCAATGAGAGTTGTATATATATATATATATATATATATATATATATATATATATATATATATATATATATATATAATTTAATATATATATATATATATATATATATATATATATAATTTAATATATATATATATATATATATATATATATATATATAATTTAATATATATATATATATATATATATATATATAATTTAATATATATATATATATATATATATATATATATATATATATAATTTAATATATATATATATATATATATATATATATAATTTAATATATATATATATATATATATATATATATATATATATATATATATATATATATATATATATATATATATATATATTAAATTATGCCTTTTTGTCCTACCCTCCTCCCATATCAATATATAACAGATTTAATGTGTCAATGTCTGGATTTCCTCTAAAAATTTAAATTTGAAAGAATAGAAATGTTACATCTAACTCAATCATGTCTCTCTACCCCCTTCACTCCCTCACTTCGTTAATTTACTTATTACTGCCCGTCATAAATGTGTAAATTTCTTTTCATTTTTCGTTTCAACCTTTGGAAATAAAATCTGATGATCCGCTGTCCTTTAAAAGGGCTGTGGTGAAATAATTTATTATATGGAACCTTAAAGTGGTCTGTTTTTATTTAAATTATTAGCTCTGATTTACATTGAGCTCTCTGGATTTTATCCTCCTTGGGTCTACCCATACGGATTACTGAGTTTTTCGTAAACTAACTATATATATATATATATATATATATATATATATATATATATACAACTCTCATTGGACTTGTTCAGTGTGTCCATAAAGTCTTTATATATATATATATATATATATATATATATATATATATATATATATATATATATATATATATATATCAGTTATTAAATGTTTTATAAAGATGCTGGGAAAATGGTCGATCATAGTATCGCTGCAGTAAGTACCTGACTCTCCCTGCCATAATCTATCTTTACAAGAGCCAGATCAGACCCAAAATGAAGTATTGCTACTATAGCGGGGCCAGAGTTGCCCAGTCCTCACGCGGCCATGTGGGTGATCAATCATTTTCCACCCATCAACCCCTTTCTCACACAGACGAAACGTCGCGAATGTCCCGCTGCTCTATCGCTATTTCATGGCATGAGTTCTGACGAGCTACACTTCTTCTTAGTTCCACTAACCCTAACCTTTATAACTGGGACCCGCCCTGCCCCGTACACAAGGGTGAATCATCCTCATTCCTTTTGTATTCCATTAGTAAGGAGGAAGTTCCACTCTGGCAGCTTCTTCCCCAAAACTGCTGCTTTGTGGTACAGACTCCCTACAAGATGCTTTCCTAATCACTACAAACTTAATCTCTTCAAGTCTACGGTTAATTGTTATCTTCCTTACATAATCCCATGAAATTAACTTGACTTTTATTCTGCTCATACAACGCCACACTTTAAACCCCTACCTTGAGTGGCTCTTGGGCATTCTATTGGGTGAACATTAGTATAAAAAATTGCATGCTTAAAATATGCTTGATCTTTGGACTAATCTGGAGTTTGTCTTGCTTATAAACTTCATGCTAAAGAAAGTGGCTCAAAATACCAATAAAAGCCTAAAATTTGCAGTAACTGAATTTTATAAAACCAGTGTTTCTCAACCTTTTTAAGCAATGGCACACCTCGGAGCAAATGAAAATATCACGGCACACATTTTGAAAGGGTAGACATTTAAATGTTATGAAATAAAACCATAGGTTTTTAAAAAAATATACACACACATATGAAGTTACATCTTTTTTTCATATGTAACGAATCTATTCAACATTCATTCTTGAGTAGGAGCATAAATATCTAACACTCTTTTCTTTGGTTTTAATTTTATTTTTCAATCTCCTAATATCATAAACAGTTTCTGAAAAGTATCTTTCACTCTTCCTCTGTGTCTTCCTATCCTGTTACCAAACAGATAGGTCAATTTCCAAATTTGACATCCCCAAATTGTAATTCACATCTTGGGCCAGCATTTCTCAACCTTTTTAAGCAAACAAAAATATCACGGCACACTTAGCAAAATTTTTAAAGAGTAAACATTTAAATGTTTTTAAATAAAACCATAGATTAAAACACACTCACACACACACACACACATACATTATACACAATTATTTGTGCAGCTTATTTAGTGTGAAACCTGTGTCTGGTGTTTTTTCGCGATTTCTTCAATGTTTACTTACATAGGCTAAGCCACAAATATCTCCTGAGCCGATCAAGCATAGGAATGAATACAATATGGGAACCAGTAATAAGGAATGTAAGAGAAAAGCAATGGACAACAACAAAAATTGCAATATAAGCTCTGGTAAAAAATGCAATAGTAGCAAAAGTTGCAATATGAGCATTGAAAAAAATGTTTGCCGAAACATTATAAGTCCCAGAAATTCATACACAGATGTCCTGAAGGACACATGGCCCAGTGGATAAAGGCGTTGGTTGGATCCAGTGACTAAACCCAAAGAGTTGTGAGTTCAAACCAAACTTAAAGGGAACTAACTGAGACACCCGGAAGAGGCATGGCACGTGGAACTAGAACAGTCGTTCAAAGGGTTCGCTTCGAAATTCCAATCACCTGAAGAAGGCCGGGGCGTACAACGGCCGAAACGTTGTGAATATGGCAATGAAGATAACAGTCCGAATAATGTAATTAATCATCTCAGGGATATAGACAGATATTCTTCAATGTTTGGTCAAATGTGCAATAAGCAGACCCCCATTTCTATGAAGGAAAAGGAATAAGAGAGAGAGAGAGAGAGAGAGAGAGAGAGAGAGAGAGAGAGAGAGAGAGAGAGAGAGAGAGAGAGAGCAAGCAAGCAAGCAAGCAAGCAAAATAGTGGTATTTTGCGGGAAAAGTGTTGGGTTTGCCACTTAACCAAGATGGATTGAATAGATGTTTCGTAGAGAGAGATTCCACTTGTTCCCACAGCAAGGTCTGTATGTAGCTTTTCGTTTGCGTTGGTGTTTTGAAGGGAGATGTCTCCGTCTGTTTCCTCGAGGAACGAGAAATCAAGCTACCCAGGACAAGTGGAAAAGAGAACTGGTCTTGAAGGTAGAAACCGCTAAAAGGGAAAGTGGAAAAAGACCGAATAGGGCTTTTATGTTTTCTGGGACTTCCGGTTATGCAAAATGATCTAGAAGAGTAGCCGTTCAAGACAACTTTCATTTCGCGATTTCGATAAGAAAAACTGAATCAGTTCAAAAATTCGTCCAGAAATACCATAACTTTTCCATTTGTGAAGAAGACCAATAAACCAAACCCAGTCAAATGCCTTCGAGATATCCAAATCAACAGTCCAAGCTTCACTATTCTTATCTAAAGTTTGATAGACTATTTTAGGCATAACCGTTAATACATTAGCAGTTGACCTTGAGAAATGAAAGCCATATTGAAGAAGATCCTGTGAGGTGAGGTTTAATCAATCCGGGGTTGATATGTAGGGATATTATTATTATTATTATTATTATAAATAAATAAAAATAAATATAAAATAATAATAATAATGAAAATTATAAATGAGTCGCTCTCCTGAAGGTTAGCATTAGTCATCATGATTGAAGGCAAAAAGGGTTTTCTCAGGCAATTAAAAGATGGCAGTTTCGTTTAGGAGATGTTAAAATTGACAAGCCGTTCCTTGTCCCAGTTAACAACAGATTGTAGATTTTTTAGATCAGTAGCCAATTTAACCGTATCGAATCGATCAGATTATTAAGACCGGAGTAAATAGTTGTATCCTCAGCATAAATACTGAGTAGAGAATTGATGCCATCAAGGAGGTTATTAATGAAAATTAGGAACAATGTTGGTTCAAGAATAGAGCCATGGGGTACACCTTTATTAATGCAAAAAGATCTAGAAGAGTGGCCATTCAAGATAAGTTTCTTTTCGCGATTCGATAAGAAAGATTAAATCAGATCAAAAACTCACCCAGAAATACCATAACCTTTCAACTTGTGAAGAAACCCAACATGTCAAACCCTGTCAAATGTCTTCGAGATATCCAAAGCAACAGCTCCAGCTTCACCATTCTTATCTAAAGCTTGACAGACTCTTTCAACAATCACCGTTAATACATCAGCAGTTGAGAAGCGAAAGCCATGTTGCTTGTCTTAAAGAAGGCCCTACTAGGTGAGATTTGAAAATAGATCATTTTATAACAAGCAAAATAACGTGTATCAAAGATTTCAAAATCCTTTAAATATTTTAGAAAAAAGCTCTGTTGTCTAAATGTCAAATGTCTTCGAGATATCCAAAGCAACAGCCCCAGCTTCACCATTCTTAATTGTTCAAAAAGATATTCTTCTTATAATTTCAATTCCTGGCAAAATGTTTTTCCCCTCTATTAAAGAACTGTTTTTTCTGGTGTTTTACATATTCTTTGAGTACACAGGATATTTTCCCATGGATGATGGTTGCTATGTTTACCGTGTGGGCTATTCACCAGTGGACTGAGTTCGGTCTTTCCTGGATGCTCCGTATTGTGGACGTGCCTCAGCCTGGCTTAAAGATTAACGAGGTTGACCTGGTTGACTGTTGTGTAGTGAGTTCGATACTCACTGGGTGCCACACACCAAGTTCAATATTAGAATGTGTTGACATGTAGAATCAACCACCTGGCTTCTCATATATGTGGCCTTGTACCATACTAAGCCAGGTTTAATACATATTTATCCGCGCGATTTACCCCTCTAAACAGACGCACCCACCACCGTCTCTCTCATGAATTGGATTTTGGGTCTGTCTGTACAAGAATTTTGAATGCAGGTAGCATTAATCAAAACTGAGGTTTGTCTCGGAATTTGATATTGATTTTGATTTATTGGAGCATTGTACCAAATTCTGTTTGTGTTGACATTTGCAAGATTCGATGAAAGCTTATAATTAGAAACACTGGATTAATCTATGACGTTCTTACCTGCTGACATTCTCTTTTAAATCTGAAAGGCATGAAACATTAAATTGTTTTCACACAGGTAATAGCGAACAAAGCTTAATGATGACAGAATAGAATTCCGAGTTCTATCTGTGGGATAAAATTGGTGCTTCTTGTTAGCTCCTGTTCGCTAAAAATAATTTTCCTTAAACTGCAATACTTATCCGCATTGGTTGATTAATTCGTTTTTTACGGCTTATCAACCCTTTTATTTTGTGATTTGATAAGAAAGACTGAACTAATTCAGAAATTCGCCTAGAAATACCATAACTGGTTATTTAAATCCAGAAAATATATTTAAAATGTAAGTTTTTTTTTTTTAGATAATAATGATTTATTCTTGATAATTAACCCATAGCTGGAGGGAGAAGAGGTGGCTTCATACCTTTTCTAAGAGTATTTGCGCTTAAGTGAATATAACGAAGCCGACTGGAATTGGAACTCTGCTCTCCGATTAACAATTTCGAGCCATTATCCATTACTCCACCAGCACATGGTATTCCCAAACGGTCACCCATCTAGTTTTTACCAAGCTCGACGTTGCTTAACTTCGTTGGATCGTACGGGAATCGGTGTTTCAATGTAATATGGCCGTAAGCCTGTACCTGTTGGGCAGTTTTCGTAGTGGTCGTGAGTTCCATCCCTGGCCCTGGCAATGAAATAAAAAAAAGGCAACAAACAGATGCGGGATTGCAAGGATTAACTAGCAATAATCAATACGAGTTATCTCCCCTAGAGTAGCCTTTGTATTGCGAGAACATCTTCAAATATAACAGGCATCTGAGAAAGGTTGAAGAGTACAACTGCCAAAATATTGTGCCTATAATAATGTTGAATACACCAGTTAAAATAAGACAGTGTATAATAACAACAACAATAATAATAATAATAATAATAATAATAATAATAATAATAATAATAATACACAGACAGAAACATCAAAGCTAACCGCTAAGACATTTTTATTAGAGACCGTAAACAAAATAACCTCCTCCTTATTGATATGGCTGTCCTTGCAGACTGCAATGTATCTTTGAAGATCTTCAAAAAGCTATCAAAATACAAGGACCTTGAAATCGAAATCTCAAAAATTTGGCACATGGGAACATCAACGATCCCTGTTGTAGTTGGAGCCCTCGGACTGATTGGAAACATTCCAGTGGACTCACTGAAGGGATTCCTGGTAGCCCATATATTAAAGAAATACAAAAATTGTTCTCACGAGTACAGCCCACACCTTACGAAGGGCTTTATCGATGTAATTATTATTATTTTTTTGTGTGTCAGCGGAAAGTGTCATGATGCCATTTCTAACCTTAGGTCTCTGGGCGGGATCCGGAACGAAATGTGCACACACCAGAAATCAAAGCAAATAATAATAATTCAAAAATACGCTTTTAAGTAGGCGCCCGAGGGGGTTGTCAGTGATGTTTTGACTTGGTTCATCAGGGAGTTTCGGGTCTTTCAACATCATACTCCCCATCACCAAATCGACCCAATAATAATAATAATAATAATAATAATAATAATAATAATAGTAATAATAATAATAAATGTGGTATATGAGAACATCAACAATCCCTGTTGTAGTTGGAGCCCTCAGATTGATTGGGAAGGATTCCAATAGACTCATTGAAGGGATTCCTGGTAGTCCATGCCTTAAAGAAATACAAAAGTTTGTTCTCACGAGTACAGCCCACATCTTACGAAGAGATTTATCTGTTTAAAATATGTGCTGTGCTTTTTTTTAAATTGCTCAGTGGAAAATGTTATGACGCCATTTCTGACCTTAGGTTTCTGGTGGGGACCCGGAAAGAAATGCGTACATTCCAGAAATCAAAGGGAATGAAATAATAATAATAATAATAATAATAATAATAATAATAATAATTCCAGACAGAAATCGATGTTAATCATTTAAAATTTGACTATGAATGGAAAACAAACAAGTAAGTGCGGGTGGGTAGTATAGCGGTTAAGAAATCGGAAAGACTAACCAGCAAGCCGAGTTCAAATTCTGGTCGAGTTCATTAGGTTCACTTCACTGTGGGCATCTCTCCCTGTTTGACGTTAATAGCGGGGTAAATTGGTCTCTCCAGCTTTGCTTGGCAACTTTCGAAGAAAGGACAACTTTGAATTCAAAACTACTTAGACGTAAGATTAGCAAGACCATCCCTTTAAAAACTAACTTACCTTGGAAACCGCAGTAGCAACACCTAGCATGGTGTTACTGTCACCCTATACTCCACAGTCCACAGGGATAAAGCACACGCACACATAATAGATAGGTTTGCCTATTGTCCGATTCGAACTCCTCAGTCTTTTGAATAGAAGTAGAGATTTACCCCTTGTTTGGTGTTTAGGACTGGATTTCCGGTTTCTGCTAAAAAGTCTACTTCGAATTATAATTTTATTCACTCATTAAATCATGACATATTCAAGCTGTTATCTTTGCTGCATAGCCCCAAGAATTTCATTGCTTACACAATTTCACACAGTAACACAGTACACATTGTGTGAACTTTAGCATAAAAATATATATTGGATTGGCCAAAAAGTTCGTTCGGCTTATTAAGTAACTTTTTTTTCACTTAATAACCAAATTTTGGTGTTACTCTAAGTATAATATCTACCGAGGCATTTGCGACCTACCGTCAATGACGATGCAATCATTATTGCTGGAAAATACTCAGCAAATACGATGACCGGTTTAGTTTACTGTTTTTCTAAGTGATATCAAATCAGTTTACAAACATTAAAATCACTATTTGATGATATTTTTTGTATAAATTTTTTGTATGAATTTTAATACATAACTCGTTCACTGGTCACCGCCTTTAACCCTAACCTCTAACCTAACCACTAACCCGAATATATTTCATACTTCCAACAGTTCGTAAATATCATACCATAGTAAAATATCAATAGTTTATATCATACTGTAGTAGGAAATGGATGGTAGGTAAATATATATATATATAAAGAGAGAGAGAGAGAGAGAGAGAGAGAGAGAGAGAGAGAGAGAGAGAGAGAGAGAGAGAGAGAATATTAGTGGTCAATATATATATATATATATATAATCATTCATTTAAATATTATAACATAAATATGTTATAAAATCACTACAAAAATAGCCATTTTGTAAAATATACCAATCCCACACATGGGTGGGTATATATATATATATATATATATATATATATATATATATATATATATATATATAAATTCCCAAGAGGATAGAATCCAGGGAGAACTCAATGTCTAGGACAGAGTAAGAATATAATATAAAAGACTCAAACACTAATATTCCATGGTTATAATTTATTACATTGGAATCGTAATCACGGTCCAAATCATCAGACCTACAAATTAAAAAAAAATCGGAATATATATATATATATATATATATATATATATATATATATATATATATATATATATATATATAATAAAAAGGCTTAAACACTAATATTCCATGGTCATAATTTATTCCATTGGAATCGTAATTACGATCCAATTCATCAGACCTACAAATTCAAAAAGAAAACAGAAAAAACAACCCCGGGAATAAAAAATAAAATTTAGTGAGAGTGTATGTATGAGAGTGTGGGACGTATGCTAGAGTATATGAAAGCTATAGTGAGGGGTAACAGACGAGTGAAGGACAGGAAGGTCTAAAGATGAAGGGGGGATTAAAATTTAACAGAGAGAAGTTTTAAAGAGTCAAAGACGGTTTAAGTGAGATATATATTTGCATATGTATGTGTATATTTACCACTAAAAGGCTCAAACACTAATATTCCATGGTTATAATTTATTACATTGGAATCGTAATCACGATCCAATTCATCAGACCTACAAATTCAAAAAGAAATCGGAAAATATAACACCGGGTATAAAAAACAAAATTTTAGTGAGAGTGTATGTGTGGGGGTGAAAAAGAAGTGTGAGAGGGAAATATATGAAATCTCTAGAGAGAGGTGTAATAGAAGAAAGAAGAGGAGGAAAGGCCTAAAGGTGAAGGTGGGGGATTCAAATTTAACAGAGAGAAGTTTTAAAGAGAGGAGTTAAATAACGGTTTAAATGAGTGAGATACAGATAAATATGACTTTTTCATTTTATATATATATATATGTATATTGACCACTCTTATTATCAATATATATATATATATATATATATATATATATATATATATACATATATATATATACATATATATATATACATATATATATATATATATATATATATATATATATATATATATATATATATATATATATATATAGTGCATGTTTAGGCAGCATATTCTCATTCAAACAGGTGTGGTTAAATAATTTAGACATAGACCAGGAAAAATAATTTTGACATATACTGGGGAAAAAAAACAAAACGAAAAAAAAACACTTGAACTTTGAACTTTGGACTTTGAAATGTGGAACGCTGCATAAGCAGTAAAAACGAACAGTTGAAATGTTTTGAATTTACAAAAACACATATACATACACAAACAACTTATTGCCCTGAAAATGGTCTCAGATGAGATTGAAAGTACTTGGGAAAATAAAAACTATTTGAAAGAAAATTTTGTTACTTTTGTTAATTTTCTAAGGCTACCAAGAAATTAATCCGTGAACTTGAAATGATCACACACACACACATATATATATATATATATATATATATATATATATATATATATATATATATGTATATATATATATATATATGTATATATATATATATATATATATATATATATATATATATATATATATATAAATTCATACAGTTTTGGTTAAATAAATTAGACATATATCAATTATTTTTTCGTTGTGATCATATATATATATATATATGCATATACATACATATATATATACATACATATATATATATACATACATATATACATGCATACATATATGTATATATATATATATATATATACAGGGTGACCCCAAAAAACGGGAACTTTTTAACAATCCAATAAAACCAAGAGTGATGGAAGAAAAATATTTAATTCATAGTAATTGAAACCTTAAAACATACCATTTAAGAAACAATGATGGAATTTTCATTTTTTAAAAATTACGTCCTGTAGATGGCGTCCTCCTGTACGAATGCATTCTTGAAATCTGCTGTTGAGATTCCTCATTGATTCCTGCAACATCTCAGCTAGGATACTGTGAATTTCATTCTTGTTACTAAAATGGCGAAATGTTTACTTGCTCAAGGTCACTGTCTCGCAGTGTTGCCACTTGCTCATTTCTGGCAATACGCACTTCAAAAATTCCCGTTTTTTGGGTCACCCTATATATATAAACATTAAACAAACCAGAAACATTATTTGTAGGTAGTGTATAGTATTTGAGTAAAAAGCCCCGTTTTTATTTAAACTGTATTTATTCGTCTACTGGTCTGCGCATCCTTAAATGCGTTCTTCGTGTGTATTTGGACTTGCTTTCCTTTTCCTCTTCATTGTTTATTAATTATTTGCTCTGTAATAATAAATACATTGAACTCTTTTTGTGGATCAATTTTAATATTTCATATTATTAGGATCCACTTGGTGTACATTAAGTGGATGCTTACGCTTTTTAATTTGCAATTGGATTTCCTTTCCATTTATCGAATGATGGTAAAAAATTTCCGCATCTGACTTTTGTCATTTTCCACACCATATCCATCGTTCCTCATTGTACTGTCGTTTCTGGTAATAAATTTAGTAATTTATTATGACGTTCATTGAACCAGAATCGTTTGAACAATTTTTATTCCGTTATTATTGCTCAAACATAATTTAGATTCGATGTCCTTAAAAATGGGAACATTAGCAACCAATCAATATCATCAAAATGGCTGCCACTTGTTTAATGTTGTACAGTTTGTTATTTGAACATAACTGTGTATGTCAACATTGCTAAATCTTTGGCCAAATTCAAGTTCAAATACATGTAGTGAAGAAAATATTTTTAAAAAAGTGAATAAAATTGTAGAAAAAATGTCCAAAGTTCATGATTTTATTCAAATCAAAACTAAAACAAAAAATGGACTTTGGACAGTGTATACAAAATTTCGATTTCTCTCTCTCTCTCTCTCTCTCTCTCTCTCTCTCTCTCTCTCTCTCTCTCTCTCTCTCTCTCTCTCTGTATATATTTTCCGATTTTTTTTTAATTTGTAGGTCTGAGGATTTGGACCGTGATTACGATCCCAATGTAATAAATTATAACCATGGAATATTAGCGTTTGAGCCTTTTATATTATATTCTTACTCTGTCCTGGACATTGAGTTCTCCCTGGATTCTATCCTCTTGGGAATTTATATATATATATATATATATATATATATATATATATATATTGGCCACTAATATTATCTCTTTCTCTCACTCTCTCTCTGTCTCTCTCTCTCTCTCTATATATATATATATTGACCACTAATATTATCTATCTATCTATCTATCTATCTATCTATCTATCTATCTATCTATCTATCTATCCAAAGTTTCACTATAAAATGAGCATGCATGAAGAAAAATGCCAAAACCTTCATAAAAACAAAGTTTTATCGTAAAAAAAACTTTATTATTAAGAGGAAAGACCAAATAATTTTTTGATTATTAAATTACATTTCAATCCTTTTTAGGACTTTCTAAATTTTGGTCAACAGGGGATCAGAAATTAGTCTGGGCTACTTTATCTTCTTTTCGCGGTAAAAAGCACATTGATTTGAAAATTCTTGCAAAAATCACATAATAATCGGATTTTAATGAAACTTTCAGGACTTATTCAGAAATGAATTAAATTATTTTGGAATTTTTTTAATTTTTAGAAAATCTCGGTAAAACTATTTTTATATCTGTTGTTCCCCCTTTACACCATTTATTTAATTTTGAAATTTCGTGAAATTCATTTTTGTAGCGGTCAATGTTTATATTAGTTATAAGCATAAGTCTTTGGAAGATTTAAATCATACATTTTTTTGTCAAAGACCTCCAGTTAGAAAAAGTCTGCTCTCAATCTTAAAATAAAAGACATTATTTAAAATGCGATAAAACTAACACATTATTTAATTAGAAAAGCTTTTAATTGCTTTTATGAATATGATATATTATGTGCACTATAACCTTAAGAATAAAAAATTGATGAATAACTAATTTTTACAAGAATTGTTTCCATTTATAAAAAAAATTAATTAGAATATTTTATAAATTTTAAAATCTTTTAAAATACTGTATGAATTTTTAGCCTTTTTTTATTATTAAATAAAAACTATACAAATCATAAATGGAAAAACTTGCAACAATTCATCGACACCAGTATTTAAAAAAAAAATTGAATTTTTTTTATATAAACGTGCCGATTTTTGTAAATACGGACGTCCATACATGACATTATCATTAAAAAGTCATAAGGGTTGTTCCCCTTACGAGAAACACCTGAGAACCTTTTCATCTTTTTGCTGTGCTCGGCTCTGTATTTCTTGTGTTCTGTCTACGTCTTGAAGATATTTCTTACAGAATTTCCAGGCTTTGCAAATCAACTTTTCCAAATTTTAAAATATGTTTTATTTTTAAAAATTTCTATTTCAATAAATATTACCTATCATAAATATTACCTATATATATAAATAAGCATTTATTAGTAATTTTGTAAGATTTTTCAGAAAGTGTTTTCAAACGTAAGTCTATAAAGGCAAAGTACCTAAAATTAAACAAAAATTATTAGATTGCTTAAAATATTTCCTTGTTAATTTTGAGAGATTATTGCGTAGTTAAAAAAACAACTACCACAAAAAAAAAAACAACAACTAAAAAACAAAGCGATAATTCACATCTGCGTCCTAGTTAAGCAATAAACTAAACCCGCGTTCTGGGTATGACGGTAAATTACATCCGGCAGCAAGGCCTCTGATCTGGAGGTTTTGAGGAGCATGGAACCACTTCTTAATTGCTGGTGTTCCCAGGTCCACCCTGACCCGGGGTGGTAGCACCTTTTCGGGTCCCAGCTATGGGCAAATAGTTTACTCCACTTTTAATGTCCGATTAACCCCTTCCACTTTTAATGTTTTGTTTCGCCTCCAATTTTAATGCCTGATTTAGCCCCCTCCACTTTTATTATCTGATTTCACCTCCCGCCCACAAATTTTAACTTCTGATTTAGCCGCCATAACTTTTATTTTGCGGCGCCCTACTCGCAAGGAGGAGCGTAGCGAATCAGCGGCTTCCAAAACAATGACACTACGGCGTATGCTCCGAGGAGCTGCTTTCGCTTGTCCCCAGACCTCGTGAATTTAAACGCCGCACGAGGCTGGCTTCCCGCTCCCACCCCTACACCGTGGAAACTGTTAGATGTAGACGTCTCTTCTACTCCAATAGCTTCATGTCTCGCACATCTCGCCTATGGAACTCCCTTCCCTATTACTGTTTCCCTGACAAATACAATCTCCAACGGTTTAAGTGTAGCGTCAATCGACATCTCCAGTTGCCTTGATCTGTCCACTTCCCTTCTCCACATCCTTTCATTTTTCATTCCTATCTGCTCTTGCTCCAAATCTTCTGTAACCCCCTTGCCTTGATCGACCCACTGTCTTTCTCTTTCACCACATCCTCTCCTTTACCACTCCTATTTGCTCTTCCTCCAACCCTTCTTTAACCCCTTGCGTGATAGTGGCCTCCAGCCTTGCTTGGGGTGATACGCTTAAAAAAAAAAGTATTACCAAGAGAAACTACACTCTCGATTGATGTCTTCTGAGATCCCATGGAACTTTCGAAAGATTTGTACGATTCTTCTCATGACAAGAACCAGAACCAGTACGACGAAAGCACATCTCAATCTGTTGTCAAAATAGAGAACCTTACACTAAGTGCGCCTCGTCTATCTATATTTCAAACGAAAATAAAACGCTTTCTGTTATGTATGTTACAACATTTTAGCGCCTCCTCTGTTCTAGAAAGGACGAATGGCAGGCAAAAACAGGCCCAACATTTCGAATTGAAACAACCGTTTTAGTTTCCTTTCTTTCACCATACGCTCAGTTTTAGACCCACTGGAGTGAAAGGGTGTTATCAATTTCTATTTTCTCCTCAGATTAGGTCATTTGCAGTGGTGTGCAGTAATACGAATCTATTTTCGGGGTGTATGGTGAAATTTGTTTGTCCTAAGACTATTACGTCATCTGTGATCGCATAAAATTTTTATCACTCCCAGACAATATTGTTTCGACTGTCGATTAGTTGTCCTATGGCCATTGTCTGCGATGGACATTACTCCAAGGAAGCGTATGAAAATTTTTTAATGCTGCATGAACACACTGGCAAGCCTTACTAGTGAGAAAATCAAACTACTATAGATTATCCCGGAAACTCTCCTGATGTAAATACAATTGAAAATCTGTGATTGATCTGCTAGGAACGACTTCGTGGAATGGACATACGAATACTAATATGTGCACTGGGTCATGTTTCATTGGAAAAATACGAAAATAAAATAAATAATAACGGAATTATTCGTTTTGTTTCAATTAATTTGCACACGAGTGTAGATGATTAAGCCGTGTACAAAATATATAATTCCTGTGTCAATTCTTTCTTTCATAGCTTATTTTTTATTACCTAGAAAAATCGTTATTTTTAGGAACCGTTTTCACGTTTGTCATTAGTTCCACGTTATTTTTTTTTAAACGTAAATACCCCACTGAGAAAGGCCTGAATCTGTTTCCTCCACCAAGTAGTGGGACTTGTATTTGGAAAAAACTCATTGTTATTCTCAAAAAAATTGTAAATATTCATTCGCAAAAGAAAGAATTATTCTTACAATCCAAAATATGTTTCGACTTTAAATATTCCACAAAGGGTTGATAAGCCGTAAAAAACAAATCAATCACAGCATCTTATTGAAGTTTTATTTATCTGCACACACGGAAATTGGTACATTGTTGGTGAACTAGTCTATAGAATTGGAAAATGAATAAGTAGCTTTACACATATCTTGAACTGGTTTTCATCGGATAACCGTCTTTGACAGACGTCGCCTTAACCAATTCAGCCACGGTGGTCAAGCGAATTAAAAATCGGTCGTTATTCTTCGATCTTTTCTTCCCCTGTTCTCTACCCCATCTTTGTTTTACTATTTTGTCATAGCGGAAATTTTAAAATCAAATTTTATTTAGATGAATCATTTTAACTGTTTTTTAACTTATTTTCCGCCATATTCGACTTTTTTTCCCCTTGTAAAACTCTAGGGATAAAATTAGTAATAAAACAATAGAGAAAATTCATTACCTAAGCATTAAAAAATGTGAATGTTTCATTTATGCTTTAGTACGAATGAATATTTAATATAAGAAGATAACGTCGAATTGAATGATCCTATTTTGTGGGGTGGGTTACCTCAGCTGACCTGTCAGATGACACTTAACGTCCACTATATACCTTTGTATAAAGCAGTATATTTTCTCTGTTAACCCACGGGATGTCGTAGTGACAAAACGTTTACCGTTTCCTCTCTGAGGAACTTAATCCCCAGGCATAACATATATCGCAGTAATTTTTCTGCTTTTATCAGAATATATATATATATATATATATATATATATATATATATATATATATATATATATATGAAACAGACTGTCGCCCCTAAGTGTTGACTTCTATGTTCACTTTTATATTTACACACGCTCTATCTCTGATATTGACCACTTTATCCCATAAATATAGCACACTTTAAGACTATATTTTTTCATATATATATATATATATATATATATATATATATATATATATATATATATATGTATATATATATATATATGTATATATATATATATATATATATATATATATATATGTATATATATATATATATATATATTTATATATATATAATATGCGCAGTACTTATTGAAAAGCGCTCAATATCAGTGATAAAGCTAACATATTCAGTTTTATGGATACGAGTTTGTGAACCTGGGTTTCACGCTTTTGCGATCACCAAACAAATTGTCTGATGATTGTAAAAGCGTAAAACCCAGAGTCACAAACTAATATCCATACAACTGAATATATATATATATATATATATATATGCATATATATATATATATACATACATACATATATACATATATATATATATATATATATATATATATATATATATATATATATATATGTGTGTGTGTATTTGTGTATTGTTGTGGGGCAGACCCCTTTTACACAAGATGGACTCGTCCAAAGTATACTTATACTGACAGAGAGAATACCTGCAGGTTGAGATACGTTGGGTCAGGGTGAGAGATACGGAGACAGTGCACAGGGTGTTCATAGAGAGTTATACGAGAGTTCAGAGAGAGAGAGTTCAGAGAGAGTGAGAGAGATGATTACGGCTTCACTTACAGAGACTTGTACATATACTTTCTACTAACCCGCATTCCTGGACTACTAATCTTCACTTCAAGTCTGTATTCTTACGTTTAATACACTTATTTTTCTATTTCAATCACTGGCGTTGTTTATATATTTGTGCAGGATTCCATTCCCGGAATCCACAACATATATATATATATATATATATATATATATATATATATATATATGCTTTTGACTCACATATTTTTAAAATACTAAAATATTCAACTGAATCCCCATTACAATTTGGAAGTTAGAATTTAATTAAAAAATATACAAAAATTTAATTTTAATTAAAATTAAGACTAATTTTGAATAAGAAAATAAACATTTTCATTTTAAACATATTTATTAAAATTTTCGTTTTCTAACCCCCTTCGACTTCTCTAAGATGATTATTGGTAATATCATACAAAATGCTCCTATCGTATAAAACAGTAACATTGAATATATTTGTTGGTCATATCGAATGAAATGATAATTTCGTGTGAAATCCTCGCTAAAGTATAACAATTTCAATATCGTACAAAAATGTTAACATTATATTATTTTAATCAATTCACTCCGAGCAAGCCGATAATGCAACTGAGATGCACGGTTACACTTGGAGAGAAAGAGAATGACAAGACTTTAGAAGGGACTAGAAACCCACACCTGAACTGGAAGTAAGTATTAAACAATTACTACTTTTCAAAAGATCGAGGAGTGTAAACCAGGCGAAAGGCGAATCTATCTACTTTTATTAGATATGAATGATTGGCAATATCGTATTAAATGGTTATTAATATCCTATAAAATCGTAATGTCGTATAAAATGATTGGTAATGTATAAAAAAAGGATGAAAAATGCGACACCGAAATCAGAAGGCGCATTGCGATAGGGAAAATGACTTCCAAAAGTTAAGCAAAGTATTAAGAAAGAGAAAAATTTAATTGGGACAGAGTACTGCACTGTTATGTGAACGCTGGTCCCTCTCAACACAGATGGAGAAGAGAATCAAAGCAGCAGAAATGTCATCCTACAGAAGGATGCTGAGAATCCCATAAACTGAACATGTGACCAACGACAATGGAAACAAAAAGCACACTTCTATATCGCATCAGAAAAAGATAGCTGACATTTTTAGAGCACATAATGAGGAAAGTGGGCTTAGAAAATTTGACACACACTGGATACATTGAAAGCAAGAGGTACAAAGGAAAGCAACACATAATCCCTGTCTAACGAGCTTGTGTAGATTATTGGCAGGACAGAGATTAGAAGATATAGCAAAAAAGAAACTTTACTCAGCGCTACAAAGGACAGGAAATTATGGAGAGCCATGATCGCCAACGTCCTGAACAGACGGCATATAGAATAAGAAGATCATGTAAAATGGCGACATTTTTAAATATTGAGCTTAAGATCATATTGACTTATTTTTCTATTCATTTTATCCACAAACTTAGTTTTATCTTTTTCGAAAACTGTAGGGGTTTAGATGCAGAAATTAATGACTTGTATTAAGTCTTCATGCAAATATTTAAGTGGATTAGATGCAACAAAAGTCCTCATCCATTTTGACCACCCGTTTTTTACAAGGTCGATTTTCGAGAGACTCATTTTTCATTTGAAAGCCTCTTGAAATGCTTTTGTAATGTGCGCTCACAAAGTTCACCTTCGGCAAATATTGTCCATATGATCTTGGTTACTTTTGCTGCAAGTTTAAATCTGTAGTCAAGTCCTCATAATCAACTTTTAAGCCAGAATGTTGGTTTCACTCGTTTCTACTGTAGGTATACACTTCTGAAGATTATTTCATAATAAATATAGACTTCATGTTGCTGCAAATGTTCACGGAATACAGCTATTTAAAAGTTTTATGTTTTGGACCGATTAAATGGCGAAACGGGAGAACGCATCATATAAATAAGAAACATGTAACAAAGTGTGAGAAAAATGAGATCCAGGGCCTTTTCAATTCTGTTGGAGGAACCCCATCCCTATTAGCCATGTCTTCAGGTGTGTAGTCGTATTCATGACGCTTGGGCAATTGCGTATTGGTGAGGCACATTTGAATTCAAGGTTATCCGTCTTCTAGGCCTGTTGTCACGCAACGTTATAATATAGTACACAGTCTGTCCTAATATTTTACCCATAGATGTGGAGAAAAGAGATCATTCATACATTTCCTAAGTAAGTGAATGTAACAAACTCAACTGGAATTCGAACTCGGACATCCATTATTTCACTGGGCGTCCATGAGAAAATGAAATATATATAAATATATATAAATATATATATATACATATATAAATATATATATAAATATATATATATATAAATATATATAAATATGTATATATATATATAAATAAATATATATATATATATAAATATATATATAAATAAATAAATATATATATATATATAAATATATATATAAATAAATAAATATATATATATATAAATAAATAAATATATATATATATATATATATAAATAAATAAATATATATATATATATATATATAAATAAATAAATAAATATACATATATATATATATATATATATATATATATATATATATATATATATATATATATACATACAGGGTGTCCATAAAGTTCGTGTGCACTTTAAAAAATGTATAAGTTTATTTGTATTTACAATAGAAATAATCTGTAAAAAATGTTATAAAGTTTAATGTACCTAGTTTTAAGTATAGCTAAAATTACTAATGTGATTTCAGGCATTACTGTAAATCAGTTAGCAAATGTTTTCCGTGAACTGCAAAATCGTATTTCCCTTTGTATTGCTAATGATGGAGGACATGTGGAAACTTAAATAAAATTTCAAGAAAACCTTTACAAATTATTTCTATCGCAAATACAAATAAAGTTATAATTTTTTTTAATGTGCACACGAACTTTATGGACACCCTGTGTGTATATATATATATATATATATATATATATATATATATATATATATATATATATATATATATATATAATACCAATTTGTGACTGGTAGGGATAATTCTAAGGAGGATATTAATCCAAAGAGAGCTCAATGTAAATTTATATTACAGAGCAGAATAATAATAATAGTAATAAATCAAGAAAAAAAACTTAAAGATCCATTTCGGTTAAAATTATTTCGTGAATATTTTTATATTCACCTCTTCAGACCGGTCTTCTTCATCTTCTTCTTCCCTTTCTTTTTCTTTTGCTCCATTTCCTTTGTCTCTTTCCTTTGTTCCCCTTTGAAGATACCCTCTCTACTTCACTTCTCACATCCGGTGGAAATAGGTCAACTTGCCGACACTCATCCACTACGGTTTCCTTTTCTATATATCTCTCTAGACAGACATAACTCTCTTTCCCCCCACTTTCTCTTTCTTTCATTTTCCCTTCCCCATTTTGAATCTATATTTTAAAACATAATCTATGTTTAAATATTTCGTTTTGTGCCTGGTAAAATTTTAAATCCATTTATTGTTGAAACTGATTTTGGTCTGATGAGACGAAACCGAAGAATCGGTTTTGCGAAATAAAATAGTACCATGGATTTCTAAAGTCTCCGCGTTCATAATTATCATCTGCTCTGTTTTTACATTGAGCTCTCTCTGGATCTATATCCTCTTTGGAATTATCCATACGGATTACCAAATAATATTATCATATATATATATATATATACCGTAGTTATAAACACCAGCTAACCAAAAGATAGCTTATTCCCAAATTCTCGCTTGACAAGGAAGCGGGTCCAGACGCCTTAACTCTTCATAACTTAAAAAAAATTATGTTAGGGGTCTCGGCTCTCGCTTTTGAAACATGAGAACTCTTATGTAGCGGAGGAATCATATTTTTAAAAACTAAAAATATTATTATAATATAAGCTCTACTTCTGTATGGAGCACTGTCCTTTTGAAAATAAAGCTAAATATTAAGGAACACCGGATTATCTAACTAACGTGTTCTTTCCTATTTCACTGCATACCTGCATACATATATATATATATATATATATATATATATATATATAGAGTGTAACAGTAAACTTATACAAATCGTGTAACAGCAAAACTGTATAATTGTTAGATTAAGCTTTGAACCGTTGTAACATAAAAATGATTAAATGATTAAAGATATCTTACTGGAATTCTCCGAGGTTTAATTAGACTATTGGGCTCTACTTTGAGCAATAAGAATGTATTTAGCTCGAAGTTGAAATGGTGATCCCTCTTGCTGTTGTGATCTCCTGATCCCGTTTTGCTCTCTACTGTTCTTTCTTTTTAAAACTTATTCATGGTTCTCTTGATACTTTTTGAAGCCAGAGTATGAATATTGGTACCATTACTGAAGGCTTGAATGATCTTTTTCCTCTCACCATTGCTCGCTTAGGAGGACATAGTAGCTCTGACACAAAACGATTTTAACTTGTTCTCTTTCTAGCTGAATAACACAAAGGGTTTGTCAGTTATTCTTACAAAATTGATGTCAAGACGTCTTATCTTAAAAGATGGAAAAAAGAAAATCAGTTAGTTTAGTGTTTTTTTTTTAGATATTAAACATTTTGTGGGATGGCTAATCATGCTGTTACACGATTTAGACAATTTTGCAGTTACACTCGGTATATATATATATATATATATATATATATATATATATATAAGTGAACATTGAAGTCAACACTCAGAGGTGACAGGCTGTTTCATGCTAGACGCAATTGTCAGGCCGCGAGTGTTAGATTTTTTGCTCGACTATTTATATATATGGGTCAGTGGTGCATATATATATATATATATATATATATATATATATATATATATATAGATATATAGATATAGATATAGATATATAATTGGGAAGAGCTTGTTTGTTATACATGGCCAGACTTTCAAAAGCAAACTTATTTAACACATGGAAAAAATTTAATATGAATGTTTTTTTCCACTCCGGGAAAGGAGGCTTTAACGCTATCTGTGTGATAATTTTTATAATGACAATTATTGTTTGTAACCGCTCAGTGTAAAACTATTATTTTTCTTTTATCATTACTATTTGAGCAATAAAATATTTATGTGCTTTGAAAAAGCAACTTCAGAGGACAATTTTCCCGTAAAAATATTTCTATTTTTCATTGGATTTTTTTTATTGGAAACTTATCAGAAACTGGTGGGTGCTACTATAGTATGTTATCGACTGAGGCATTTGCGACCTATCGTAAATGACGATACACTCATTATTGCTGGAAAACCTAAGGAAAAACGATGACCTGTTTACTTTTGGTGCTACTATAGTTATGATATCTACCGAGGCATTTGCGACCTATCGTAAATGACAATGCACTCATTATTGCTGGAAAACCTAAGGAAAAACGATGACCTGTTTACTTTTGGTGCTACTATAGTTATGATATCTACCGAGGCATTTGCGACCTATCGTAAATGACAATGCACTCATTATTGCTGGAAAACCTAAGGAAAAACGATGACCTGTTTACTTTTGGTGCTACTATAGTTATGATATCTACCGAGGCATTTGCGACCTATCGTAAATGACAATGCACTCATTATTGCTGGAAAACCTAAGGAAAAACGATGACCTGTTTACTTTTGGTGCTACTATAGTTATGATATCTACCGAGGCATTTGCGACCTATCGTAAATGACAATGCACTCATTATTGCTGGAAAACCTAAGGAAAAACGATGACCTGTTTACTTTTGGTGCTACTATAGTTATGATATCTACCGAGGCATTTGCGACCTATCGTAAATGACAATGCACTCATTATTGCTGGAAAACCTAAGGAAAAACGATGACCTGTTTACTTTTGGTGCTACTATAGTTATGATATCTACCGAGGCATTTGCGACCTATCGTAAATGACAATGCACTCATTATTGCTGGAAAACCTAAGGAAAAACGATGACCTGTTTACTTTTGGTGCTACTATAGTTATGATATCTACCGAGGCATTTGCGACCTATCGTAAATGACAATGCACTCATTATTGCTGGAGAAACTAAGGAAAAACGATGACCTGTTTACTTTTGGTGCTACTATAGTTATGATATCTACCGAGGCATTTGCGACCTATCGTAAATGACAATGCACTCATTATTGCTGGAAAACCTAAGGAAAAACGATGACCTGTTTACTTTTGGTGCTACTATAGTTATGATATCTACCGAGGCATTTGCGACCTATCGTAAATGACAATGCACTCATTATTGCTGGAAAACCTAAGGAAAAACGATGACCTGTTTACTTTTGGTGCTACTATAGTTATGATATCTCCCGAGGCATTTGCGACCTATCGTAAATGACAATGCACTCATTATTGCTGGAAAACCTAAGGAAAAACGATGACCTGTTTACTTTTGGTGCTACTATAGTTATGATATCTCCCGAGGCATTTGCGACCTATCGTAAATGACAATGCACTCATTATTGCTGGAAAACCTAAGGAAAAACGATGACCTGTTTACTTTTGGTGCTACTATAGTTATGATATCTACCGAGGCATTTGCGACCTATCGTAAATGACAATGCACTCATTATTGCTGGAAAACCTAAGGAAAAACGATGACCTGTTTACTTTTGGTGCTACTATAGTTATGATATCTACCGAGGCATTTGCGACCTATCGTAAATGACGATGCACTTATTGTTGCAGAAAAATACTGTGGAAGAACGATAACTTGTTTACCGTTTTTTTTTAAATGACATCAAATCAATTTACAAACAATAAAATCACTTTTTGATGATTTTAACAACATTTTTGTATAAAAAATTGTTAATGATTTTAAATCTATAACCAGTTCACTGTTAACTGCCTATAAGCCTAACCCCTTACTCTAAAATATTTCATACTTCCAATAGTCGATAAATATCATACTATAGTAGAAAATGATTAGTAGATATCATACTACAGTAGCACCAAAAATGACCTATTTTAGTGCTACTAATTACTGTTAAGCTGTTAATATTGGTGTCACCGAAAATAAACATTGTCATACATGAATGATGACAACAGAGAACAATTTAAATTATACAACGTTTTAAATATATATTTCTTGGTTAAGCATTTAATCTGTTTTACGGTGGTATTTGAAGTTAAGGGACTCATTTTTGGAACAATATGAACACTTCAACGAAGTGTTATGGTTAGTCTCAGAAGATTAATTACGACTGAGTAGTGAATTCGATCCTCACTGGGTGCTCCATACATGCGGCCTTGTGCCACATCTAAACTATGCTTAAGAAATCAGTACTTTTAGAACAATATATATTTATATGTTTCGAATAACTTGAGTGCGATGGTGTCACACGAGGAATCGTTCTGCGGCCATTACAATCAGGTAGTAAAAGAAAGCGAGAAGAAAGGACTAATTATCAAAAATATAAAGACAGGATGTCTGTCAGCAAAATGAACAGTCCAAGATGCGAACTAAAAATTGGAGATGTTGCAATCAAGCAAATACGAAAATTTAAATATCTGTCAAATGTTCAGAGCACAGAATATGTGACACCGAAATCTGATGTCGGATTTGAATAGCGAAAGATGCTTTCTAAAAGTCAAGCAAAGTATTAAGAAACAGAAAAATTTCGTTAGAAAGAAAAGAGTACTTATCTGTTATGGAATATCGGTAAAAACAAAGGAAAAACTTATTAGTCTAGGTTGTCCGTGTCCCAGTTCAGGTCCTAAAATCTCTATGAAAGTGACATACAAAAAAGTTCCCGCTGCCAGGCTTTGTAAGATACCCGAACAGCCCGTACGGATGACAATGGGAATTGAATCGCTTCCGGAGACAAGCCAACCAATCAAACAGCCAACGGGCGAGATTACAGTGAATGCTGGACAATCTTCACACGGATGAAGAGATTTGAGGCAACAGAAATGTTCTACAGAGGGATGCTGAGAATGCCATCGACAGAACGCATGAAGAATGGTAAAGCTTCAGAGAAGATGAAAAAAAGGACACTTATACGTAGTATCAGAAAGAGATATTTGAAATTTCTAATGCACATAATGAGATAAGGGGGCTTGGAAAATTTGACACCCACAGGCAAGGAGTACAGGAAAACAATGCATAACTTACTTAACGAATCTGTGTAAATGGTTGGCGGAACAAGGTTTAGGAGAGATGACAAAAAGACAAGATTAACTAAGAGCTACAAAGGACAGGAATTTGTGGAGAGCCATGATCGCCAGCATCCTGAACAAACACAGCACATAGAAGAAGAATAGACGTAGGACGTAGTAGGCTTAAGTTGTAGGAATTTGTCAGCAACATTATCTAATAAGGCATTTTTTTATTATCTTTTTGTTATTGTTTGTATTTTACATTTGTAAGTTGTCGAAGTTGACTGATTTTTTTTTTTTTAGATTTTCATTGTTATGTTTATGTCGTTATTGTATTAATTTTCCTTAGATCTTATTTTTGTTTATTTTTTCCTGCATAGGAGTAGATAAGTTCGCCTATCGTCCGGTTCAATTTCCACCCCGTTTTTTTTTCACAGGAATAGAGCTTTATCCCTTGTTTCCAATCGAGGATGACGAGCTTGTGGAAATTGATAGCAGAACTGGAATTAAGAGATGGCAAAAAAAGAAAAAGAAACAAAAGACGAAATTTGCGAAGAGCTACAAAGGACAGGAAACTGTGGAGAGCCATGATCGCCTACGTCCTTAAAGGCCATGGCACATAGAAGAAGAAGAAGAAGAAGAAGAAGAAGAACGAGGAGGAGAAGGAGCTTGTACAAATGGTTGTCAGAACAATAATTAGGAGAGATAGCAAAATGAAAAAGAATACTCAGAGGTACAAAGGATAGGACAGGAAATTGTGGAGAGCCATGATCGCCCACGCCCTGAGAGGACACGGCACATAGAAGAAGAAGAAGAAGAAGAAGAAGAAGAAGAAGAAGGAGGCGGAGGAGGAGGGGCAGGAGGCGAAGGGGCTTGTGTAAATGGTTGTCAGAATAAGAATTCGGTGAGAAAGAGAGTAAAAAGGAAAAATTACTAAGAGCTACAAAGGACAGGACAGGAAATTGTGGAGAGCCATGATCGCCCACGTTTTGAAGGGACATAGCACAGAAGAAGAAGAAGAAGAAGAAACTTTGTCATCTCAGAAACATTTAGATTAATTCTCAACTAAACTCACCCTGAAAGCAGTCACCGTTAAAAACTAAGTATGTTCTTTGAAAATTTATCAGATTGTAAAAATGATATTTCTATAAACGTTTATGCACCGTTGTCATTCGAATAGTTTATTAAAAATAAACACAACTTATTAATAGAAAATGAAAACTCTGTACTGACCATCCCCTAAATTAAGATAAAATATATTATAATACAAACTTTTAAATACCAGTTTTTAAGTACGAATCAAACTTAAGGAATCGTAAAAATAAACAGAGAGAAAAATAAATAAATGAACAATGAAAATGCTCAGGTTACGTTTTGGTTGAACAATAAAATGTAATCTGATTTTTACATGATAATGCTGGTCAAAGCACTTTGGTCCCAATGCGTAGACATTGTCAGCCTTCCGCGTATGTGATTCAACAAACAAACCCAACTACATTTCCCTCCTGCCCTCTCTTTCTCCTCCTCCTCCTCTCTCCTCTTTTCTAACATCTCTTTCTCATTCTCCCCCGATTTTGCACTCTTTCTTCACCCTCACTCTATTATCTCTTTCCACTTTTCTTCAATCACCCTCTTTCTATTCCTCCTTTACTGTAGACACTCTCCCTGCTACTTCTCTTCGTTTTTCTTTCTGTTTACCTCCCTTTCCTTTTGCTCACGCCCCTATCAACCCTCTCTATTTGAAAGTTTTTTTCCTCTCGCTATTCCTCTGCTGCAACCTTCTCTTTTGAAAAAAAAAACATTATTTGTTTTCGCTCCACACCTAAACGTTTCCTCTCTAGTTTATTTTGGGCATTTCTCGTTTTCTCCTACCCGATAACTAATTTCCTCCTCTCGCCTCTCCGTCACCGTTTTCTGTTGGGCTGATTATATCTAATACATCAGTTTTAACTAGTTTCTTATCTGGAAGACTCACACTTCAACTTGACCTCGACGCAACCAAAAGCCGATAAGAGTTTGCATATTTTTAATTCGTGAAACTACATTAATTTGCGATAACGGGATTCACATAGAAATGAAACATATTAGCCCAAGCTGACCTGAAGCAGTCTTGTCGATTCAACGCGCCCGACACACGTTTGGTAAAACTGAGAAGAAAGAAATGGACGATCTCGATCAACTAAAAATTGGAATCACGGTTGGTCTCCTCTTTGGAATTCTTTTCGTCTGTATAATTTGTTATTTTATTTTGAACTGTATCGCTAACCGCTGTAACAAGGAGAGCGAAAAGAATGGAAAAAGTCGTCGGAACAAACTTTTCACTCGTTTAAACCTTCTCAGTGGCGGAGTCTTTTTCGCCACTTCTTTTCTTCACCTTCTTCCCGAGGCGAAAGAAGAAATAAGAAAGTTTTTCGATCTAGCTACAATCACGTTTCAGTTTCCCGCATGCGAATTTATAGTCAGCATTGGATTTTTCTTGGTTGTTTTCGCCGAACAGCTGACTTCCAGGCTGCATAGGATATTTGTGGCCCGAAAAAAGAGAAAATCCTTACAGTCTAATCAGATACCGATTTTCACAACTGAGATTTCAACTAACCTTACCGCCGAGGAGAGAAATGATGAACAGAACAAGAATAAATTCGAATACAAAACAGATTACCAAAATGTCGAATCCTTAGCCGTGGAAAATAAAACCAACGCTTCTGGATGCGAAGATCCGGACAACCAAATTTCTTCGATAGTTCTCTGTAACGATGCCAGCTGCACAGAATATAAGTCTTCGACAACTGAAACGTTTTATTCTGTCGATGCAGAACTTCCTAGCAAGAGAGCTCGCAGGGGTGACAACATCGTGGATGACAGTTTCGATATGACAAAAAGAAATGACAGCGTACCTTCCGATAAAGCTGGTACCAGCCTGGAACCCTTCAGAACAGTTAGCGAACCTAAATCCTCTATGCTAACATTACATTCTCAGGGGTCCTCACTGGATAATTTCAAGCACGAAAACAATCTGACCAATTACAACCCCGTATTTTCCACCTCGAAATTAGCTTATTGCAGCTGTAGTTTAAACCAATTTAATAAAGGCATGAACGATGATACAAACATCACTAACAAAGTTTCAACGACTGCCGGGACTGAGTCTTATCTTAAAAAAGCAATTGAGCCATCGGATTCTGTTTGTACAATCAACCCATCGAAGCGTGAAGGATACCGAGCCATTATTTTATTGGTTTCACTCTTATTCCACTCCCTTTTTGATGGGCTCGCTTTGGGGCTTCAAACTAATTTCAGTAACGTCTACACAATTCTAATTGCCATACTATTTCACAAGACTTTGGTTGCTTTCAGCTTGACCCTTAAATTTTTCCGTGCCTTTCCTGGAAGAACGCGATTCATCTTACTCTGTTTGTCTCTTTTTTCCGCAATCTCGCCTGTTGGCTGTTTGATTGGTTGGCTTGTCTCCGGAAGCGATTCAATCCACATTGTCATCCGTACGGGCTGTTCAGGTATCTTACAAAGCCTGGCAGCGGGAACTTTTTTGTATGTCACTTTCATAGAGATTTTAGGACCTGAACTGGGACACGGACAACCTAGATTAATAAGTATTTCCTTTGTTTTTGTTGGGTTTTTAACCATCGCTATTTTGAAATTCGTTCTGTAAGATGATTTTTCAAAGTTGTTTTTCTGTTGATATTACATGCTTGTTTTTCCTTATTCTTATGAAGAACTCGTGAGATGCGAAATATTTTTCAATTATTTATTATTATAATAAATCGGTGGTTCCCTAACTACGAGTCATAGTACAATAGTGTAACTTGAGATGTAGCTATCTGCACAGTGAAAAAATAAAAATAAAAAAAATAAAAAGCAAAGCAGCTAAACAAAAAAAAACCCCAAAAAACTATACAAATCTACAAAAAAAAAAAAGTTAAACATTTTTATTCATATTGACTATTATAATGTTTCTATAGTCGGGTGAAAATAGATAATCGGAGGTTAACAACTGCGAATCAAATTCATGGTACAGAGACTAAAAAGGCCGCTTATCTTTTAATTGACTAAATAAGCAAATCACAGATGATTTTTCTTTGTAATTTAAATTATTTTTATACGCTGAAATGTACGATGGAATTTTTGAAAACCAGTTGAATGTTTAAATTTTTTATTCTTTTGTCGACGTTTCGCTCTAGAAGAGCATCATTAAAACAACTGAAAAACAAATCTAAGTAAAAATTCGTTACCATAACGACCTTATTACTTAGAAACGCTGTAGTTATTTTAAAAAGTGTATAAATGTTTATAGTTTTTTTTTTTTAAATATATTTTTTAATTTACATCCAAAGTGCGTCAGAATATTTTTGTTTTGTACAAAGTGCGCCCGTGCCAAAGTTCAGGAATTAGTGTTTTAGACTCTTGTCTGCCCAGTGCAAGATTCAACCTCGCAAAATTTCGATATGTATTGTTCGTATGTTAAAAAAATAAACAGAAAAAAAACCTATTGAATCGTTGCGAAAGTTGGTCGTTCTTTTTTTTTTACAAAATGTCAGACTACGTAATCTAGAACAACGCCGCGAAATGTAAAAATATCGTAACTTATATTTTCAATAGTTACTTTCTTTCAACACCTAACTAATTATTTCTTAATCCATTCAGGTGTCAATAACGGTTTCTGTAAATATTAATCTAACCTAGAACATGCACGGGCAATCTTTTTACAAGCAATGGGCCACATAAAATATGACTCACCACAAAGCTGATCGCACAATACAACAAATTCATATTAATTTTATAATGAAAGCGCCTCAGCCATTTTTCAGTACAGAAGAAAATCCTTGTAATAATCTGCCTTACATATGGGAAAAAGTTGATTTTTTTTTTTTTTTCTTTGGAGAAAATATTTCTTCTATAATCAATAAAGAAATTGAAGACTTTGGTATAACTATAATATTATCACAGATTACAGTGTGACTTATCACATATTACTGCGTGCACTTAGTTTCAAATTTATTTGACTATGCAAGTAATATTTCTAGAAGAGAAAGAAAATTCTTTGGCAGAGAAAAATATTATGATCGTTTCTCGTTTATGAAGCAAAAGATACTGATGAACTTCCTTAGTGAAAATCGCCGATTGTTTAAAATCCTGAAAACATTATTTTTAACGAAAGTTTATTAACCGCGAAATTTTTTTAATGCGCTTTTTTTGCCCAGATAGGTGTCTTAGGAGTTTATTTATTCCTTATGTTTAATTTCAGTAGTTACCATTGTTATTTTTATAGAAACTAGAACATCAAATATATGTGTATAAAACATCAAAAAATAATATTGATTAGAAATAATAAAAAAAATACTTTTCAAAATAGTCATTATTTCTCAACTCGTGAAATGCAAAATTACGACAGAAAGTGTCTTCTTACGGCTAATAATAAAAACTTTAAAGGCTAAGTGTTGTAAAATATACCACTGCAAATGTATGTAAGCAATTTAATGTAAATACAAGGAATAACATGTAGTGAGTTTAATTTTAACAGCTCCCCAAATGGGGCTTATGGCAGGTAATGGGTTAAATTCAAGAAGCATTGTATTTTATCATTGTGATGTCTAAGAGTGTGTGAGTCAACAAGTATGAATGAAACGGAAAAAAAAAATTTGAAGAAACGTTATTTTCCTCATGAAATTATTTCGAAATGCAAACGAAGCGTGAGCTTCGCGCGGACTGCAGTTTGCCCATGATTGTACTAGACCAGTGGTTCTCAACGTTTTTCTATTCATGCCCCCCCCCCCCCTTTTGATTGATGTTTTTTTTTATGCCCCTCGCCTCCTAGTTTTTTTTAACAAAAACACATTTTACAATTTCCGGAACAAATAAACTGATATTTCTCCATATATACTTCAAAACTGATTGTTTTAAAAATCAAACCAGTTACATGAAAGAAACCTATTCCGGCAAAAAAAAAAGAGAAAAAGTTCTGCACATAAATACACACAAAATTTTTTTAAAAATCTGCTAAAAAAATAAAGTTATACAAAAGAAAAAAAGTTCTGCACATAAATTTTACATAAATGCACACAAGTAACATAAAAGACAGTTGAAATTTATTTGATTACATAACTTTATTTGGACTAAAATATAAGTGACTATTGCGTGTTGGTTACTACGAGTAGATCAGTCAATAAGTAAATGGAAGTAATTTTGTAAGTAAAATTCAAAAATATATTTTAATTACTAAGTTTATTAGAACTAAAATACAGGGGTCAACAAGGTTGTAGGCCTGTGGCTCTTTTCATTGAACTTGTGCCCCCTTCAATGGCAACATTTTTCTGTGGGCCCCCATAAAATTTACTAGGGGCCCCATGTGGCCCACGGTTAAGAACCACTGCTCTAGAACGATATTCTCTTTTGTGAAAACATTTTTTGTTTTTATCATGACGAACCTTGAGGCCAGCAGGCGCATACTTTATCCACAAAGTTTCATTTTTAAAATTTTTTTATTATTGTATGCATCGGTGCTTACAAGCTCTCGGTCGAATCCCCCTCCCGAAATCATTTAAGTATTTTAATATTTGGTCATTTCAGTGAACAAATATTAGAATAAGGATTTCAGGAAGTCGGGCGGCCTGAGAACTTTTCAGCACCCACTCGTTCGTAGTTATTTTACTAAGCTTATCCTAGTTTGACAAAAGGCTACAGATATGAGGCATACAATGAGAATCGTAGTCGGTATTAATGGTCAATCAGACAAGCTCGTTAACCATTACTCCACACCGAGCTCCCAGCCCCTCGGTTGTGTTTGTTTCTAACTAATTTCATCGTTTTTGTTTTGTTATATCATAACCTTTCAGTCGTACATTCTCCGGTATTCATCAGGTATCCAAAATGCACAAGAACATTCCAGAATAGACGTCTGAGGTAGGACTGAGAATGCACGACCGAAACGTTGTGGTGAATAAACAGTACAACGAAAACGAGGGGAAAAAATAGACAAAAAAAAAAACAAACTAAAATAAATACCAGTATTTTTATTTTCTTTCTTTTCCATTTATCAGGTTGTAATGTAATTAGTACGAGACTTATTGATTGCTCTATATTTATGGCCTTGTACCAGTCTCAAAACTTTGTAAATATCTATTTTCATTTCTTTGTGTCGCTCTTCGAACAACTTTGACATTACTTTTCTGTCTACAGTGGTCTTCGTTATCCACGGTTTCACGGCTGTGTCTTCAAGTAGTCTTCGTTATCCACGGTTTCACGGCTGTCTTCAAATATCCGTGAGTAAGCACCAAATAAATAATTAATGGATTTTATTTATTTTACTTGTTTGTTTATTTTTGTTGCGCATGCGTAGTGGTACTGGCAACTCAATTATGCCAAGGCGAAAACTTTCAGTTTTTCGTTCAAGTAAAAGCATCTACCTATTACGGAGACAAAAAAAAAAAAATGTAAGTAAAATTTCAAAGTTCAGGCGGAGACGTTAGAAGAATTTAGAAAAAACCTGAAAGCTAATCTTAAATAGGAAACAAGGGATAAACTTCTACTCCTGTTCAAAAGACCGAGGAGAATGTGGTTATTTTCTAATCCTAGCTTAGATAAGGCACAAGCCCATATGTATGGGGTCCTCAGTGAGGATCGAACTCGCTATTCAGTCGTAATAGATTTAGCCAGAGACAAGGTTGTTAACCATTACATCACATCGAAGTACACAAAAACAAGGAGGATATGGAGAAGTTATTTAAAATTCCATTTGGACTTTTAACTTAAAAATATATTTAGTTATCGACTAAAATCTTTACTGTTTTTGTACAAGATTACAAGCGTGGAGCACCCAGTGAGGTTTGAACTCACTACACAAGCGTAATAATCTGTGAGGCCAGCTTGTTAACCATTATATTATGATCAGTTGAGCACTTCGACATGGTGTAATGGTGAGCAAACTTGTTTTCGCTGGATCAATTACGACTGAGTAGTTAATTCTATCCTCATTAGATGCTCTGTACTTTCGGCCTTGTGCCACATCTAAGCTTCGCTTTGTAAATTCCGCGTGAATCTGTCTGAAATTCTTTTCTATCAAACAACTGGACATCAATAAAACAGCAACACATGAATGCGAAGAGCCAATGGACGGGCATCATGGTTTCAGTAGAGTCTCCCTTAGACCCTCTCTAGGTCCTATTTTATATCCCATGGCTCTCCACAGCTTCCTATCCTTTGTAGCTTTAAGCAGTTTTTGTCCCCTTAACATCCCCACAAGTCCCTGTTCTGTTATGGATTTACACATGGATAAAGACGTTGGTCAGATCCAGTGACTAGACCCAAAGAGTTGTGAGTTCAATACCAGGCCACAGCAGTGGGGAATCAAAACTTGGAGAGTTGAGTTAAAGGGAAATAACTGAGGCATCTGGAAGAGGCATGGCACGTGGAACTAGAACAATCTACCCCCGGTAGACGAAATAAAGGGCTCGGTTCGAAATTCCAGTCAACTGAAGAAGGCCGGAGCGTACAACAGCCGAAACGTTGTGGATATGGCAATGAAGATGAGGATAGTTTGTTCTAATTCCACGAGCCATGCCTTTTTTTATATCTCAGTTAATTCCCTTTAGAAACTTAATTCCCCAAATTTTTGTTCCCTCTGCTCTGGCCAGGTATTGAGCTCGCAACTCTTTCAGTCAAGTCACTTTTTGGATGACTTCAACCAATGCTTTCATCCACTGGGCCCATGTGTCCGTGGACTAAATAAATATTTCGGTTCGAAATTTCAACGTATATCACCAGAAGAAGGCCGGGGCGTACAAAACTAGATTTAGTAAACGATTCTTTCTATAAACTGTCTCGTAATCAATTTGCGGTCGTCTGTTCTGTCTTGTGACGTAATATTAGTTGTTTCCTTATAAGGAATTCCTTGACCGAGCAGTTTCTACTAGTATCAGTTGAGATTTATAAAATATTTCTATTTACACTATACGAACTGTTGTCCTCATTTTTATTGCTATATTCACGACGTTTCGATTGTTGTACTGTTGTCCGGCCTTCTTCAGGTGATATACGTTCGAATTTCGAACCGAACTCTTTATTTAGTTCACCGGGGAAGATGGTTCTAATGACAAGTGTCATACACGTTTTGGTAGCTCAGTTTCAGTAAATTCCCTTTAGTATCTGAACTAACCAAGTTTTGAAAGGAATCAAACCTGTACCCCTAATAGGAACTATAATTTCATCTACTTTTATATTTACATACGTTCTCTCCCAGCACTTTAACCCGTAAATGTACCATTTTAAAACTATATTTTATCATGTATATATATATATATATATATATATATATATATATATATATATATATATATATATATATATATATGTGTGTGCAGGTATGCAGAAAAATAGGAAAGAACACGTTAGGTAAATAATCTGGAGTTCCTTAGTATTTTTGCTTTTATTTTTAAAAAGACAGTGTCCCATAAAACCTGGGACGACCCATGCCCTTTATGCCTACATGAAAAACTACACATCATTAAGTTTCTAAATAATGAAAAGTTATTAAACCATAGACAGGAGTTAACGGTTTTTTGCCGACATCAACAAATTTTCGCATTAAATAATTAATAAAAAAAAATATAAACAAATAAATTCTATAGTTTAATAAAAGCCTTAAAAGCTCAGCCCAATCATTAAATAGAAAAACCCTTTGTGGAGTCGCCAAAAAAACAAATTCTAATCCATTTCATCACGTTTATAAAAGAAAATAGCCATTTGAATAAACAAATAAATAAAGAGATTAACAGACAGATAATAATGAAACAGAATCCTCTCGTCACTTAACGATTTGCCACAAGGCCATAAAATGCCTTTTTTGACTAACTAGACGGCGAGCGCTACTATCAGACTTGATATAGGGAACCCAACATAACCTGACAAACTTTTCGAAGGGGACTGGTCTGTAGATAAAAATTAATTCTTAACTCTTAGACCACCCAACCAATATGGCCGACCCTAGCCGTTTCCATAGTAACTAAATAGAGACCATACTTATAAACACGCGCAAACCACAAGATAGCTTATTCCCAAATTATCGCTTGACGAGGAAGCGAGACCAGACACCTTAATTCAACTTAATTTCAAAAATTATATTAAGGCTCTCGGCTCTCGCTTTTGAAACATGAGAACTCTTATGTAGCGAAGGAATCATATTTAAAAAAAAATATTATTATATATATATATATATATATATATATGCATGTTTCATTAAAAACGACAGACAAGGTACTACAATTGAGCTTTTAATTTAATTTTTCTTGTGTTCGAACAAGAGCTTTCTTTACAGGACAAAGGGTGTGTAGGGACTGCATTTAAACACGCACGCACATTTACCAGACTCCATTAGAAACATATTAGTAGAAAACCCAAATATATTAATTGCTTCCATCTGCAAAAAGAGATTAAAAATAATTATTTGATAATAAAAAAGAAAAATCCAACTCTTAACAATATTAACTACGAACAAGGCCACAATGTGCTAACCGTATTCGGAAATTAAAAACATCCCTACCACACACCAAGACATACACATAATGCACACACTCAATTAAGCTGAAAAATCGAAGCATCCTTGATAATGGCTAAAGGTATAGTCGAAAGGGCTCGGAAACATAAAACATTTGCACAGTTCCTACACACCCTTTGTCCAAGAAATTTCGTAGAAAATATGTGCTTCTCCAACAGGAATCGAAACCGTAACCCTAATGGAAAGCATCATTTGATCTGACGTGCTGTTACACATTCAGCCAAAAAGAAGCGTCTGTAAATGCAATTAATACCGTTTAATTAAAAAAAAAGAACATTTACTTAAATAGATTATATCTATAAAAATAACGTATAAGCAGAAAATACATAACAATAATTGTCGGACATAATCCATCTCATAATATATATATATATATATATATAAAGCATAATATATTTAAAAAAAATCCACATTACAACCAAAAACGTTTGCGGTTTCTCTCTTCTTTATATAAATATATATATATATATATATATATATATATATATATATATATATATATATATATATATATATATATATATATATATATATATATATATATATGTGTGTGTAAAGAAGAAAATTATTATTATTATTATTATTATTATTATTATTCTCTGTAGACTACATTGAGCGCACCCTGGATTAATAACCTCCTTGGAATTATCCCTACCAGTCAGAAATTGGTAGTGTATATATATATATATATATATATATATATATATATATAGAGAGAGAGAAATATAGTCTTAAAATGTGCTATATTTATGAGATAAAGTGCTCGATATCTAAGTGTTGACTTCTCTGTTCACTTATATATATATATATATATATAAATCTATCGATATCTATCTATCTATCTATATATATATATTCAGTTGTATGGATATTAGACAAACTAATATCCATATAACTGAACGAACAAGCTCTATCACTGATATTGAGCATTTCCACTAAATAGTGCGCATATATATATATATATATATATATATATATATGGCGTACGAATAATGCATTTGCTGGTTAGATATGTGCATATTTCTCACCAGACCTATAGGTCAGGCGTTTGTGTCCAAATAAAAACTAACCTTTTGAATGCTGATTTACCATGAAAGATGTTCGGACTTTGAAAACTACGCCGCATAATCTTCGTAACCTTTCCTCCTATTTGACATTGTACCATCCTAAGTTAAATATTTATTATATATATATATATATATATATATATATATATATATATTTATTGTATACATATATATATATATATATATATATATATATATATATATATATATATATGGAGAAATATAGTCTTAAAATGTGCTATATTTATGGGATAAAGTGCTCGATATCAGAGATAGAGCGAGTGTAAATATAAAAGTCAACTACTTAGAGGCGACAGTCTGTTTCATGCTAGATGCAATCGTCAGGCCACTACCATGAAACAGACTGTCGCCTCTAAGTGTTGACTTCTATGTTCACTTTTACATATATATATATATATATATATATATATATATATATATATATATATATATATATATATATTCAGTTGTATGGATATTAGACAAACTAATATCTATATAACTGAATGAACTAGCTCTATCACTTATATTGAGCGCATATATATATATATATATATATATTTTAAGCGTTTCACCCCAAGCAACGCTGGAGGCCACTATCACGCATGGGGTTACAGAAGGGTTGGAGGAAGAGCAGATAGGAGTGGTAAAGGAGAGGATGTGGAGAAAGAGAAAGACAGTGGGTCGATCAAGGCAAGGGGGTTACAGAAGATTTGGAGCGAGAGCAGATAGGAATGAAAGATGAAAGGATGTGGAGAAGGGAAGTGGATAGACCAAGGCAACTGGAGATGTCGATTGACGCTACACTTAAACCGTTGGAGATTTTATTTGTCAGGGAAACAGTAATAGGGAAGGGAATTCCATAGGCGAAATGTGCGAGACATGAAGCTATTGGAGTAGAAGAGACGTCTACATCTAACAGTTTCAACGGTGAATGGGTGGGAACGGGATGCCAGCCTCGTAGGACGTTAAAATTCACGAGGCCTAGGGACAAGCGAAAGCAGCTTCTCGGAGCAATTACCGTGAAAGTACTTGTAAAAAAGGTAGAGCGATGCAACGTCGCGTCTGTGAGAGAGCGACTGCAGACGAGATGACAGATCAGGGCCAATCACATTGCATATCCGTCTCTGGATCTTATCAAGAACCCTGAGGCAAACAGCAGGGGCCCCGAACCATATATGGCAGCAATACTCCATGCAAGGGCGAATGGTCGATTTATAGACTTGGAGGATCGATTCCGGGGAGAAAAATTTCCTGGCTCGGCACAGTGAACCAACTTTTCTTGCGGTGGATGATGCAACTGACTCCATGTATTTGTTCCATATCAGATCAGCGGACAGCGTGAGACCGAGCAGCCGCAGAGAGGAGCTCTCAAGAAGTTGGTCTTCAGACATTCTAATGGGATGCAGGGATGGATCCTTGTGGTGGTTAATGGAGAGCAGTTTTGTTTTAGAGGCGTTAAAGTTGACCATCCATTTCTCTCCCCAGTCCACAACCGATTGGAGGTCCTTTTCAATTTGAGCTGCCTGGTTAATTTTGTCCGCCTCACTAGATTTGTGTTTAAGGCAGGAGTAAATAGTGGTGTCGTCATCGTAGATGCCGACTTGGGACTCTATGGCGTCAGGAAGGTCGTTTATAAATATGAGGAACAGAGTAGGGCCAAGGATGGAGCCTTGAGGAACACCTGCGTTAGTGGGATAGGAGCTGGAGATGAATCCACTGAGAACAACCTTCAAATCCAGGTTTGACAGAAACGATTGTATTAGGTCAAATAATCGACCTGAGATACCATAACCCTGGAGCTTGCGAAGGAGGTCGGCATGCCAAACTCTATCGAATGCTTTGGAGATGTCAAGGGCCACGGCACGAGCTTCGCCGTTATTATGGATAGCTTGGTAGACAAATTCAGTGATGGCCGTAAGCACATCGGCAGTAGATCGGGCAAAGCGGAAACCATACTGCTTGTCTGAGAGCAGATCGTGGGATATCAGGTGATTAATCACTTCGGCGTTGATAATAGCCTCGAAGACTTTGCCGAAGAGGGGTAGGAGACTGATAGGACGGTAATTGGAAGGGTTGGAGGGGTCGCCAGAGTTCTTAAAGACAGGAACAATGATAGAGGACTTCCAGCAGACAGGAAAACAGGACTCCTTGAGGCAGCGGTTGTACAATTTAGAGAGGGCAGGCGCCAGTTCAGGTGCGCATTTCTTCAGGACAATGGCTGGTATTCCGTCACCACCGGTAGCCTTGTGGTGATCTAAGTTAGAAATAATGCCCAATACCGACGACGGGGTTATGTGCAAGCCGCCCAGGAGGGCCTCAGTTCTGGGAGGGAAATCGGGCAAGGGTACCCCTGAAGAGTCAAGCGTAGAATTGGAAGAAAACTTCCGAGCGAAGCATCCGGCCTTGTCGGCAGAGGTGGTCAGGACCTCAAACTGGTTGAACAGGGGAGGAATGGAGGGTTTGTTATTATTCAGAACGCTCTTGCAGAGGCGCCAATAGTCTTTGGAGCCAAATTTGCGGGATGCAATACGTTCCTTCATCCGAGCAGCAAATAGTGACTTGGCATCGTCATTGCGTGCAGAGGTAAATAGACGTCTGTTGGAGTCGGACATATCACTACGAAAACGGTGGAAGAAGTGGTTCCTATGGGAAATGACGGCTGAGCAATCAGCTGTGAACCAGGGGGAGGAGCGCGGTTTGACCTTGAATTTCCTGGAGGGGATGAAAGCTTCGATACCGGCTTTAATCCAGGAAGAGAACTCAGAAGCACAATCATGAGTGGGGAGCTTAAATATAGCATCCCAGGGGACATCGCGAAGGAAGTCACGAAACGAGTCCCAGTCAGCCCGTTGGTAGCAGAATGTGGTTCTGGTGGTAGGAGGCTCTTTGCAGGGGGTGGGGCTGAAGGAGATGCTAACAGACACGACAGCATGATCGGAGTTACCGATAGGACAGAGCTGCGTGGCACTACAAGACTCAGGGATGGAGGTAAAACACAGGTCGAGGAGTGAGGCCTTACAGTCACGGTTGTAGGAAAAGCGCGTGGGGAAATCGATTATCTGGGTGAGGGATTGAGAGACTGAAAAGTTGAGAGTATGTATGCCTGCGAGGTCAGTAGTAGCGTTCTTTAGCCACTGGTTGTGGTGGGCGTTAAAATCGCCAAACACAAATATGTGAGCGTATGGATGGACAGAGAGGGTCCTATCTATGCTGTCAGAAATGACATCGAGTATCCCACAGTCCTGAGAGGATGGAGAGCGGTAGAGGAAGAAAAGATAGCTTACAGCATTGAGAAGAGATAGCCGGAGACACAAGTACGAGTGATCCGGCGATTCGAGAGAGCACTCTCTAGCCAGAGGGAGATGGTCCTTGACGTAGACACCCAGGCCATGCATGTGGATTAGAGAGTCTTTTCTGAGGAGAGGAAGGTATCCAGGGATTGAGAGATCAGAGGAAGGGATAGAGGAGTCAAGATTGGTCTCACACAGGGCCAGTATATCCGGGCACTTAGCAATGAGGAAAGACTCAACGCTGCAGAAGTTGGTTCTAATGCCACGGATGTTGGAGAAGGAGATATTTAAAGGTTTGGGTGATTTTTGGAAGGCTGGTTTAGGTTTATATTTCTGGTTTTTGTTATTCATGTGGGTAATTGGTTTTGGAAAAAGAGAAGGCCTGAGTTAAAGGAAGCCGACGGTTATCACCCATGACGCGGGCAGAGAGGGGGTTTGGCACAGCCTGATTCATAATGTGGCCTCAGGGTTGCCCACCGGAGATGACTGCAGGGACACCTATCCATGCGTGACATGGCACTACAGACACCCCGATATTATGCAACTGTTGATCAGAGCGGCCGCTCAAGACGCTACGCAAGAGTTAGGGCTCCTAACTACCAGTCGGAAACAGCAACCAGGGAACTGTCAACCGTGTATCCTCAGAATGAACAGACAATGCCCCATACTACACGCATCACGGGAGAAACACAGCAGCACCAGTACAGAGGCCAGAGAGAGAGATATCCGGGAACCCCTTCCTAAACACGAATATATATATATATATATACGAATAATGCATTTGCTGGTTAGATATGTGCATATTTCTCACCAGACCTAGAGGTCAGGCGTTTGTGTCCAAATAAAAACTAACCTTTTGAATGCTGATTTACCATGAAAGATGTTCGGACTTTGAAAACTACGCCGCATAATCTTCGTAACCTTTCCTCCTATTTGACTTTGTACCATCCTAAGTTAAATATTTATTATATATATATATATATACATACATATATATATATATATATATATATATATATATATATATATATATATATATATGTATATATATATATATGTATATATATATATATGTATATATATATATATATATATATATATATATGTATATATATATATATATTGTATACATATATATCTATATATATATATCTTTATTGTATACATATATATATCTATATATATATCTTTATTGTATACATATATATATCTATATATATATATCTTTATTGTATACATATATATATATATATACATATATATACATTTATTGTATACATACATATATATACATATATATATATACATATGTATTGTATACATATATATATACATATTTATTGTATACATATATATATATACATATTTATTGTATACATATATATATATACATATTTATTGTATACATATATATATACATATTTATTGTATACATATATATATATTTATTGATAACATATATATTTATATATATATATATATACGTATTTATTGTATATATATATATGTACGTATTTATTGTATACATATATATACATATTTATTGTATACATATATATATACATATTTATTGTATACATATATATATACTTATTTATTATGTATATATATATACGTATTTATTGTATACATATATACGTATTTATTGTATACATATATATATATATACGTATTTATTGTATACATATATATATATATACGTACTTATTGTATACGTATATATATATGTACGTATTTGTATACATATATATACGTATTATTGTATACATATATATACGCATATTTATTGTATACATATATATATATATACATACCTATTTATTGTATACATATATGTGTACATATTTTTGTATATATATACATATTTATTGTATATATATATATATATATATATATATATATATATATTAATTAGTGAATATACGCGTACCTACTTTTTCGGCGTGCAACTCTAGTTTCGCTAAACGTAAGTATGCGTATATGTATTAATTAATAAATATCTTTGCTCTTTATAACCGCATTGTGTACAACTGCTTTTACACCCCATGCATAAATTTACTGATTATTTATTTCCTTCCCTCCGTATGCACACCAGCACACACGCAAACATGCCTGCTTATATCTGGACGTTTCATTTACCCACTCTACAATTATATATATATATATATATATATATATATATATATATATATATATATATATATATATATATATATATATATATATATATATATATATATATATATATATATAGTTACTGGGTGTCCGTAAAGTTCGTGTGCCCTTTAAAAAATTTATAACTTTATTTGTATTTGCGATAGAAATAATCTGTAAAAAGGATTAGAAAGAAGTAAATCTATATTTTTTAAGGTTTTAATTGAAATTTTATTTTAGTTTCCACATGTCCTCCATCATTAAAAATACAAAGGTTAATACGATTTTGCAGTTCACGGAAAACATTTGCCAACTGATTTACAGTAATGCCTAAAATCACATTAGTTATTTTAGCTATACTTAAAACTACGTACATTAACATTTTTTACAGATTATTTCTATCGCAAATACAAATAAATTTATAAAATTTTTAAAGTGCCCATGAACTTTTTGGACACCCTGTATATATATATATATATATATATATATATATATATATATATATATATATGTATATCAATTATGTGGTGCGTGTTCAATTTATATAACGTAAATCATTCATACTAAAAACAGATAATGAAGTTATTGATATGGCAAGAATCACTCTCGCAAACAATATTTAATAATAAAATACAATCAACCTCGAATCCGTTAATGAATGATATGATCCTTGTTTATGACATATATCACATTTCTAAAAAAACACTTCTTTCGGTTTGCACTATCTTTCGATGTCTCGTTATTACCTGGATTTAAAAACTTACCTAATTTCCTACCTGATGATGATCGGATGAAACGATTGAAAGCTGAGGTAGTAGCAAAAAAAAAAAAGACCTGATAAAACCGGAATTTATAAACAAGGATCATACCATTCATTAACGGATTCGAGGTTGATTGTATTTTATTATTAAATATTGTTTGCGAGAGCGATTCTTGCCATATAATTAACTTCATTATCTGTTTTTCGTATGAATGATTTACGTTATATATATATATATATATATATATATATATATATATATATATATCAAACACAATGTTGCCGCTCCGTGTTGACCTTTTTCACTTATATGTATTAAAATGTCATATTTGCTTTGCATATATTTATAAAAATGTGATAAACATGTTTATGTTATTTTTTGCATCTTATTTTATGTAGAAGTACTTTGTAACAAATTATTTAGTTTTAGAAAAACAAAGTCTGTTTTGATATTTTCTGAAATTATGAGATGATTTATTGTTATCAATTCAAAAGTTCTCTGGACTATTTCATCACTGTTTTTCATTTTATCACTACGTTTCAACCAATAACTTCGTTGGCCTTCCCCGTCTTTGGAAATATTGCCATGTGCCGTTTTCATCGATCCCTTAATTCTTCGGATGAATAAAAATGAGAATATTAATATTTGAAGATTAATATATATATATATATATATATATATATATATATATATATATATATATATATATAAAGGGAAGAGGTTATAGTAGTTCCAACGAGAGAAAAGTGGCTATATTAAAAAGAAGAGAGAAACTGCAAACGTTTTTGGTTGTAATGTGGATTTAAAAAAAACTATATATTAGGCTTTATTTTCCATAATTTTGCTACACGTGTTTCCGGTCTCGCTACCTTCATCAGGCAAAGCGTGGATGTTTCCACATATTATTCAAAATAATTAATTTTTTTCTTATGTTTTTCGATATTAAATATTCTCGTTATGAGGCATTCTCTTTTTTGTGTGCTAGTGACCCAAATATTTTCAAGGGAACTTTGAAGTCAACACTCAGAGGCGACAGACTGTTTCATGCTAAACACTATCGTAAGGCCGGACGATTGCGTTTAGCATGAAACAGTCTGTCACCTCTGAGTGTTGACTTCAATGTTCACTTTTATACTTGCAGAAGCCCTATCTCTGATATTGAGCTCTTCAAAGGTCTGATGAATTGGATCGTGATTTCGATTCCAATGTAATAAATTATAACCATGGAATATTAGTGTTTGAGCCTTTTATATTATATTCTTACTCTGTCCTGGACATTGAGTTCTACCTAGATTCTATCCCCTTGGAAATTTATATATATATATATATATATATATATATATATATATATATATATATATATATTGACCACTAATATTATCAATCTCTCTCTCTCCCCCTCTCTCTCTCTCTCTCTCTCTATATATATATATATATATTTAAAGACATTTTATGATATGTTTAACGTTCTTTTTATAGATACAAGTATTTAAGAAAATGCTCTGTTTTATAATAAATTTGCTTAAATACTTGTATCTATAAAAAGAACGTTAAACATATCATAAAATGTCTTTAAATAAATTGTCAGACTTTGTCCAATTCAAAAATATATATATATATATATATAGGCGACTAATATTATCAATCTCTCTCTCTCTCTATATATATATATATTGACCTCTAATATTATCAATCTCTCTCTCTCTCTCTCTCTCTCTCTCTCTCTCTCTCTCTATATATATATATATATATATATATATATATATATATATATGTGTGTGTGTATGTATGTATATAGACCACTATGCACCACTCCGGTGTAAACAAAATGGCTATTTTTGTAGTGATTTTATAACATATTTATGTTATAATTTTTAAATAAACAATTATATATATATATATATATATATATATATATATATATATATATATATATATATACATATATCGACCTCTAATATTATCGATCTCCTTCTCTCTCTCTCTATATATAGACCACTAATATTATCAATCTCTCTCTCTCTCCCTCTCTCTCTCTCTCTCTATATATATATATATATATGTATGTATGTATATATGAAAAGACACATAGACGGAGACACAAAGAATGTGATACAGAAAAGCATAAGCAGAAAGTGAGAGGGAATTGATGTACGCAAGAGTAGGAGACTGAAAGGAATTCTCCACAGTATAACCTGAGGTCTGCAACAACGACCGAGTTCAAGTGATTCGGCGGCACTAAAAACATAAATAAGACAGTACGTTGTATTTTGCTTTCGTCGATGTACGAAATAAATTTATCGTTACTTCATTAAGTGGCGTAGACAAATGTTCTATGTTATTAAAATCTATGAAACGACACGAGAAATAAACTCTTTGAGTTGAATTTGCTTCTGTGCTTATTAAGAATAAAATGTATTTAAGATTAAATTAAAAGGGATAGAAAAAGTATAAGTCGATGTCTGCAATTAAAACCGTAGATATTCGAAATACTTTGCACATAAGAAAAGGGAAAATTGTTTAATTATTGTTATGTAAAAATTGTTAATGGCTTTTTAAACTGAATGAAAATAGAGTTTTTTTTTATAATTAGACGAACGAACTGCGTCGTTAGATCTCGATTTGCTAACGCATATTAACGAATGAAATGTTCTTCACTGACGCGAACGCTTCTTCTTATACAGAAATCATGTACCGTAGAACATTTAATAACATACGAATAAAAAGAAAAAACATTCGGATGAAAGCTCGCTTCAAGAATTAGTCATAGCAGAAGATAATTCGACAGACACGAAGTTTCTATAACAGAAAGGTGTGTAAAATGAAACTAGATTACGCGTTTCACCCGTACTTGGCCCCATCTGATCAAAAACAAAAGAAAGAAATGTGTGTATTTAAATAATAAATTGTTAATACTTTTTCAGCTAAGCTGGCGTTTCTCGGGATGAAAGAAAGAATAAAATTGTGCGAGTTTTGTAAAAATTCCCTTATTTTTATTCTGTTGTCTTTGCAATTTTATCGTTTTTGTTGAAATTTATTCATACATTCTCCCAGTTTTATACATAAATTTAAACAAAAACGATAAAATAGCAAAGAAAAGATAACGGAATTAAAAAAAGCTTTTTGTTTTAAAACAAAAATCTCACAATTTTATTCTTTCTTTCATCTCGAGAAACGTTAGCTTAGCTGAAAATATCTTAACGATTCATTGTTTAAGCACGCACACATTTTTCTTTCGTTTTTGATCTGATGAAGCCTAGTAAGGTCGAAGCGTGATCAATGAAATGGTTTTTCATTTATCATATTCCTCAGACTTTGTCAGGATTCCATATCCCATTTTATACGCATATATGTTCCTGTAATGTATATGTATGTAATGAAATAATTAAAAAATAAATCAATGAGACAAGGTGAAAATGAAATGGAACAATTTGAAACGGATAAATCCTGTTATATATTTAGGTGATGCTTGACGGGTTACGGAGAAAGATGTTTATGGAAAAGGTGAATCATACAAAAAGGTTACAGAATGGGGCAGACACCCGTGGAAAGTCGGAGTGTACAACGATCGAATTGTAGTAAAAACATAGATTCAAATATATCAATTTATATTCGTTTAGTACGCATATAATGTGTACCAGAATGCTTCCTCAGTGATGTCTATTCTGGGGTCATAGGAAATTACGGACCTCCAAGACAGCAGACTTTTTTTCCCATGGACCAAGGCAAGAGCGATCATTTCTGGTCTAGCATTCTGGCGTGATTGCAGGAATTGTAACAAAATTTGTACCTACTCTAATACGATTCTTTGATTCATTTCATTGTAGGAATTCTAACCAGTTTAATAATAACATATCATCTCTGAGAGATTCAGAGAAAGGAGGCTAAAATGTGAATGGGATGCGTGTAACATGCTTCACAAGATCTGACGCTCGAAGCCTACCATCTTCCTTAAAAGTCGAAATCTTTCGAACATTGATTGAACGAGTCCGACTGTATGGATCAGAAGTTTGGACATTATCTGCTCGTCTTGAAAGGCGACTGGATGGAACATCTACTTAGAAAAATCCAAAACATCAGTTGGAGATCCCATGCAACGTTTAACACAATTTACGGAGAACTGAGACCAATCTCTCTTAAGCTCAAACAAAAACGATTACAGTTTGCTGGCCACAGCCGCCGAGCGGACAAGGAAATCGTCTTATCCTTACTCCTATGGTATCCTTCTGAAAGTGTTTTCTCATGAAAATTGACTTTCCCAGACAACATAGCTCGGTACTCATGTTTGGACATTGGGATCTCGGGACAGCGATGCAATACCGAACAGTGTGGAAAGGGATTGTCAATGGAGTTCCGACCAACCATAGGGAGGTCAAAGGATGTTGATGATGAAATTGGCCGAAAAACAAAATTTTATTGGTTTATCACTTGAGCTGGAACACAGACTACTGACATCAATGGAGAATATCTGACTGTCATTCACAAGGTAGACTGCATTGGTATTTACTAATCTAAGTTCTTTATTTAACCTATTTACATTTGGACTATTGTCCTCATCTTCGTTTTCATGCGCTTCGGTCATCTTCAGGTATTTGTCGATCCGAGTGGGACAGTCCTGAATCCAGGAGGTATCTAAGAGGAGAACATGATAAATAGCATAGTGAATTAAAGCCTTGGTTTGTGAATTTGGTGACAGTATTGTAAGTTCAATCCCTGGTTCGGGTAGTACAAACTTAGATTCAGCGGAAACGAGACCAACAATAACTGAGCAGCATTAAGTAAAAACAAAACAAAATATCCCTAGACATGGACAATGGAACGAGAACAGTCTAACCACATGGATTCAGTTTCGAAATTCCTTGACAGTTACCTGAATCGAGAGAAACCTGAAGAAAGGCGAATAGTACAACAGCTGAAACGTGATAACAAGAAAGGTGAGAACAATAGTTCGAAATTAAATAATGTAAAAAATGATAACTCCTAGGAATTCAAACAGAAATAAGTTAAATGCAGAAAACTGCAGTAGATTGTATAGTGCCAGTCTTTCAAGAGAAAAGGTTTTGTTTGGTTTATTTTGTTTTACGGCATATCAACCTCAATGGGTTATTTAATGCTGACAACATTTTTTAGTTTATCATCTTACCCAGGACGCGAATGTAGTTTAACGTCTTACCCAGGACGGTCAAGAGAAAAGGGTTTGCTTATCTTGAAAATCAGCATTCAACAACCATTATTGAAAACATACAACTATCTCAGCCAATAAGCAAACGTTTTTCTTTTTATATTTATGAAACTGATTTGTTAATATATGGTACCTTGTGTCTGTGGTACTCAGTGAAGATCGAAGATAATGCAATGTTAATAGTTTGCTAGAACAGATAGCTAACCACTGCTATACAGCGGGATATCTGTAGTAATTTACTAAGGCCAGCTTAGTCTGACAAAAGGCTACTTCAATAGAGCAGTCAGTGACACTCGACAAACAAAGTGCAAAATGAGTTTATTTAGTGCAGCGTTACGGTAGGCACACTTTATTTGCTAAGCATATCTTCAATTGGCATTAGGTTTCAGTCCCGTGTGTCAGGATAACTTTCCTTTCTCGTGACTAATTAGTATGCACCACGCTTACCCGGTCATGTGACCCTCAACAGCCAGTCAATGAAGTCCCAGTTTTTACAGACGCTGTAGAGATAGTAGAGGGAAGATGCATGCCTGACTGGTGGGTAGACGTCACCTTTTGCAATATTACGCGCCGTACTTGTGAGTAAAGACAGTCTTTTATAACACCTACTAGTTTTCCTTTTCAGAGTTTGAGAGAAGGCATGCAACACATTTTTATACTTTGTTTACATGTTCTCTTTCTTGGAAATAAGATAAAATTCATTTACTCTCTTCCGACACTTATCTCTGTCTTTATTATTTTTTTAAATTAGAAATGTTTAGGTAAATATCCGTACCGAGAGATAAATTCCACCAAGGCCGCCCTCCCAAATTATTTGGTAATCCAACAAGGGGAACTCAGTGAAGATCGAAGTTATGAGTTGCCAGTAAATTTGGAAATATACACTTCTCTTGCCCTTTTATTTGTATTCTGATCATAGAACAAATTGCACGTGTTGATTAATGAACAACCGCGCCAAACCCCAAGAGAATTGGCCCAGAAGATGGCAATTCCTTATGTTAGTGTCGCTTCTCATCTTCACTCAATGGGTAAGGGCCAGAAACACACAATGACTGACAGAAACAAAACTCTAACGTTCCACAATTGACGCCATTTTACACGCGTGCAACAGGTTCACATCATACTGGACAGGTCGGCTAGAACGCGGAGAGTCTGTGAGTTGGAACTTCTCCGCCTTGAAACGGGATAACCATTTTTGTGTTATTCTGTCTGTAATGAAGTCATCTCCGTACACAGCACAAATGTCTTGACTAGCTTTGATATCTTTGTGACCTTGATTAAGAGAAAATAGAAGACATCGAGTCTAAACAATAATTTTAATCGACAGATTTACAGGATGACCAGAGTTACCAAGAAGCAGAAAAGAAAATAGAAGATATCGAACGTTCTCATTCTTGTCTATTTGGCATTCCATCTCAAAGGAGTGTCTAATCTGAAAGAACATTTCAATAATGTTAATCAACAGATTCACAGGATGACCAGAGTTACTAAGAAGCAGAAAATACCACGAAAGATTATTCTTCACGATAATTCGTAGAACATCAGAAAAACGGACGTTTCTGGAACAACTTAATAAAAAAATCCAAAGATAACGAAGATCTTAATGAAGACTTAAGAAACAACGTATTAACAACCTAGTCCAGTTCATATCTGCTACTTTGTAATAATAGCTGGGAGGCGGGGTGTGGGGCTGCATTCACTCTCACCCCGATAATAGTGATCCGATTTAAAAAGAAAATCATAACAACATTGAAAGAGGAAAGGAAATGAAAAGATTAATAATAGCTTTATTTCGTGAAAAAAGACTATTATTTATTGGATATCTTTTTAAAAGTATCTGTTCCCAAGTCGGCATCTATGCAGATGACACCACTATTTCCTCCTGCCTAAATAACAAATCTGGTATCGCTGACAAAACTAACCTGGCCGTTGGTCTCGAAAAGGACCTCCAATCCGTTGTTTGCTGGGGCAAGAAATAGCTGGTTAACTGTAATGCCTCAAAAACAAAACTGCTCTCTTTTACCCACCACAGGGAACCCACCCTGCCTCCCATTAAAATGTCTGATGCTCACCTCCACGAGAGCACCTCTTTGCGACTGCTTGATCTCACACTGTCCGCTGACCTGAGATGGAACAAATTCACTGAATCAATAGCTTCATCTGCTGCAAGGAAAGTTGGTTTTCTATGTCATGCCAGAAAGTTTTTCTCTCCCGGGTCCATCTTTCAAATCTATAAACCAACTATTCACCCTTGCATGGAATATTTCTGTCATATATGGTCTGGAGCCCCCGCTGTTCGTCTTAGGGCCCATGACAAAATCCAGAGACGGATATGCAATGTGGATGGCCATGATCTGGCATCTTGTCTACAGTCGCTTTCTCAGAAACGTGCCGTCACCTCCCTCTGTCTTTTCTTCAAATAATTTCAGGCGGACTGTTCCGACGAGCTATTTTGCCTCGTTCCCAAACTGCATGAATTTAAACGTGCCACTAGGTTGGCATCTCAGTCCCACCCTTTCACTGTCGAAACGGTTAAATGTAGCTGTCTCTTCTACTTCAATAGCTTCATGTCTCGCACTTCTCGCCCGTGGAACTCTATTTTTCTTACTTGCTTCTCTGATAGCTATAATCTTCAAATATTCAAATGCAATGTCAACTGACATCTCCAGATGCCTTGATCCTGATACCCGTCCTTCTCTACATCCTTTCCTCTTTCACGCCTCTTTACTGTTGCTCCAACTATCTGTAAACCCTTACGTGCTAGTGGAACTAAAGTTGCTGATATTCGTATTTCCTTAATGCTTAGATGCCTAGTCTGTCTGTCTAGTTGACCATTATTAGAGAGTTTGATCCTCAGCGAGTCCTCCATATAAAATGCGTTACCATATAATTCCATAAAGGTTGTCATATTTTTTTCTTGTTTTTGTTTCATTTTGCTTAATGCAGAATTATCACTCATGCCTGTCAGATTTCTCCTGGTCCCATACACACCCAATGAGGAAAGCAGACTGGCGGAACAGCATCTCTCTGCCTGGGGGCTACCCAGCTTGAGGTGGTCGGCAGCTGTACATTGAGATCCGAGAGTCCCTTTCACCGTCGGGAGCAACGCCTAGCGCCAACCTCTATTCCAATTGAGACATCACTTATAACCGGTAGACTGCTACTCCCCGTTTTGTATCAACGTCGATGGCGAAGCTGGATGGTATTTACAAGGCAGGATGTGGCATAAAGCCAATTTTTACGTGGGGCGATTCCGATCCCGTCGGCATAGGCAAAAATTCCCCATAGACCACGCATGCACGGGGTAGGATTTGACTACCTCCCCAGATGAGACTCTGTCCGTAGGTAGAGCCTCGTTTGGGTTCCTCTCCGCCTGGAGCCAGAGTTCGACAAGAGAAGAAGAAAGTCCCCCCTACTAGCTGGAGCGTTTTCCCTAGTTTGATGTCCGGGTTACTTACCTTTCGAGTGTAAGGTAGGATCAAGACTGGGCAGGATGAAAGGGAGGAGAAGATGTTACCCATACAGCATGTCCACCTCCCGCACGTCGTTGATGGATCCAAAGAAATAGCAAGGTCATTACAGTCTGACGATTGCACTAGCATGAAACAGACTGTCGCCTCTAAGTGCTGACTTCCATGTCCACTTTTATATTTACACACGCCCCATAAATATAGCACACTTTAAGACTATATTTCTGTATATATATATATATATATATATATATATATATATATATGTATGGAGAGAGAGAGAGAGAGATATGTGGGAGAGGGAGAGATAGTTTTTGTACTCATTTTTATTGCACCAAGCGCAAATATATTTATGGAATAACTTTCTAGTTATAGTGTTAGGAATTTGATTTAATGTATAATGCGTAACGATTCTAAGAATATTAAGTCCTACAAGCGTTTATTACCAGTAACCATAACCTTAAAAACATACCCTACGTACCTAAAATGGTGTTGATGGCAGATTCAGAAGGAAAACTAAAGCGACAATTTAAAAAGGCTGTCGAGTAAAGCAAAACATTTAACGACAGTCTTAAATGACAAAACGACAAATGGTTATAAGACGTGGTTGAGATAAGTGAAAGAGTTTTTATTTCCCCGTGATCTACAAGGTTCAATCGTTTGCTCGTTCCGGGATATCGTATATCAGTCGTGGGAGACCGAGAGTTCGTTCGAGGTATAACACAAGGTAGAAGTCGACAAAGACTCGTTGAGAACATCGATAGGCATATGTAGTCGAGTGAGAGAGAATTATGGGAGATATATTTCACGAATTACCGCATTTCAGTAGTGGACTGTTGACAGAAGCGCCTTGGTGTCGCTTTAGATGGTCTAGTTAAGCTTGTCTTAAGGTGTTTTTTTTTCCTTACGTGGAAATGGGCGTTTCTGTTTGAGTTTAAGAACTGGCGTTCCAGATGCACTATTTATTGAACTGCATGCTGGTGAGCAAAAAAACGGAGCTGTTCAAGGTGTAAGTTACAATCGGGGACGCCCGAATTAAATGTGTGGAAATTTGACGATCTGTGCATTGTTATAAAGCAAGCAAGAATAGGTGTAAGTCAGAAATTAGATGAGAATAGTGAAAAACTTTGCAGGTGTGCCCAAGGATCCATCTTTGGCCCTACTTTATTTTTAATTTTCCATAATAATGACCCCCCGGATGGTGTCAGCTCTCTACTTTGTATCTACGCCGAAAAAACAACTATTTACCCCTGTCTGATCAATTCGATAATGCCAAATTGGCAGCTGATGTCCCAACCGATCTTCAATCTGTTGTTAACTGGAGCAACTGATGGCTTCTTAATGTTAACGCCTCCAAAAGTAAACTGCTTTCCATTACTCATCGGAGTGATGATTAATGCCTTCCATCAGCATGGCTGATGCTAACCTCCAGGAGAGTAAATCGTTGGGCCTTCTTGGGCTAACGTTCTCGGCTGCCATGAGGTGTGAAAACTATATTGAATCAATTTCTTGGGCTAACGTTCTCGGCTGCCATGAGGTGTGAAAACTATATTGAATCAATTTCTTGGGCTAACGTTCTCGGCTGCCACGAGGTGTGAAAACTATATTGAATCAATTTCTTGGGCTAACGTTCTCGGCTGCCACGAGGTGTGAAAACTATATTGAATCAATTTCTTGGGCTAACGTTCTCGGCTGCCACGAGGTGTGAAAACTATATTGAATCAATTTCTTGGGCTAACGTTCTCGGCTGCCACGAGGTGTGAAAACTATATTGAATCAATTTCTTGGGCTACCGTTCTCGGCTGCCACGAGGTGTGGAAACTATATTGAATCAATTTCTTGGGCTAACGTTCTCGGCTGCCACGAGGTGTGAAAACTATATTGAATCAATTGCTAGGTCATCTGCTAAGTATATTGGTTCACTGTGTCAAGCGAGACAATTTTTATCTCCAGAATGTATCTTACATTACCTATAAGTCTATCATTCTACCCTGTTTAAAATATTGCTACCACGGTGCTCCCGCTATTTACATTGAGCTCCCTGATAAAATCCAAAGAAGAATCAGCAATATTATTAGTCCTGATCTGGAGGCTCGGCTTCATTCACTTTCCCACCACCGAAAGGTTGCCTCTCTGTGTCTTTTCTATAAATACTTTCATGGTAATTGTTCGTATGAACTCTTCGCTATGTTACCTAGACTTTTTAAAAATTTAAGCGCAGTACTAGACTGGCGTCGATATCACATCTCTCTACAGGTGAGCTCGTTAGATGTCGCCGTAAGTTCTATGCTAACAGTTTCTTCTCTCGCACTTCTCGCTTGTGGAACTCCCTTACGGCTCCATGGTTTCCGGCCAGCTATAATCTTCAAAAATAATATTCAATGTCAAACGATATCTAATGTCCACTTGACAGAGTGTCTCATACAAAACGCAATCATCAAACTGATGCTATCCTCCAGGAAAATGACTCGCTACATTTTCTCGGGCTCACATTCCCTGCTGATATGAAATGGAAAGACTATATTGAATCCATTGCTAGGTCAGCTGTTAAGGAAATCGGTTCACAATGTCGGGCGAGGCATTTTTCCCTCCAGAATCTGTTTTACATATCCATAAGTCTGCCATTCGTCTATGCTTGGAATGTTGCTGCCATATATGGTCCACTGTCCCTGCTCTTTACCTTGAGCTCCTTGATAAAATCCAAAGAAGAATCTGCAATATTATTGGTCATGATCTGGCTGCTCGGCTCCAGTCATTTTCCTACCGCCGTAAGGTTACCTCTCTATGTCTTTTCTATAAATACTTTAATAATTGTTCGAATGAGCTCTTCGTTATCGTTATGCTCATTTGGCCCCTTTTATTTCTGTCTCTATTTTTCTTTAAGTTTAATTCCCCATACCCTCCCTCGTTAGGGGGTTAGGGATGTCAGTTCGCAGGTGGATGCGGGGCGCCTTTCGTTTCGCGTGAGTGTTTTTCGTATTTGTTGTGTTTGAATGAGTGCGTGTCAGTGTGTGTGTGCTTGGGATGAATGAATGTTTTATACTATTTTAGTCCCGCATTGATTTCGGTCCGTGAACTGGTATTTCTGCCACATTTAGTGATTGTGGGGGGTTTTATTACTAATATTATTTTTCTTTAGTTTCTTGTAAATATTTTGTATTCATTTTGTAAATACTCATTGGGGTTAGTTTTTAGAATTGTTATTTTATTCCCCCCCCCACAGACACTGAATTGTAAATATGGGGACTAGTTAGTATTTACATGGAGTCAGTGAGGTATTATGGTGCTTGTAGTAAGAAAGGTACGTATGAATATGGTGTTTTGGTGTAAGGAATATTGTTCGTATGATTGGGTCAGTGTTTGCGGCTAGCTAAGTTATAGTTAAGATAGAAGAAGACCGTCCTTTCCCCAATCCCCACTTCGGCCTTGTGCCACATTTCTGTAATTTAAACAGAATAAATATCGCTCTTCGTTATGGTACCTAGACTTTTAAAAAAAATTTAAGCGCAGGACTAGATTGGCGTTGATATCGCATCACCCTACAGGTGAGCTGGCTAGATGTAACCATAAATTCTAGACTGACCGTTTATTTTCTCGCACTTCTCACCCGTGGAAATCTCTTCTCTGTCCATGCTTTTCAACCAACTTTAATCTTCAAAAAATTAAATGCAATGTCAATCGCTATCTACTGTTCTCCTGATTACACTTCTTTCGTTCTCGCTCGTCTAATAACGTTTCTGTTTCGAATTCTTCCACACCCAGTAACCTCTTGTGTCTTAGTGGCTTTACTGCCTTGGAAGGGGTGAAAATGTCATTATAAGCAAATAAAAGAGTACTAGATTGCTATGTGATGTCTACTCTCCGATATGGCCGTTAAGGTGGCTTAATTTTGTCACAAATGGTAAAGACCTGAGGCGACAGAAATGTGGATTTACTGACGAATGCTGAACACTGTCTACAATATTGACATAACTCGATAAACGGGAAGGTGTTCAAGAGAATAGACACTTCAAAGAAAATACAAATAACAAACAGGGGCAGTTGAAAGTTTGGGAAACATAATAAGGAAAGAAGGCTTAAAAAATGAACACTCACTGGACACAGCGGTGATTTTCTAAGTTCAGCTTAGATTTGACACAAGGCCGAAAGTATGGAGCAATCAGTGAGGATCAAGCTCACTTTTCAGTCGTAATTGATCTATTGAGGCAAGCTTGTTAACCATTACACCAAGTCGAAGCCCCCCCCTCACTGGATACAGTGAAGGCAAAAAAGAACAGAGAAAAGCAGCCAGAAATGCAGCCTACTTAACAGATTTGAACAAATAGATGGAGCAAAGAGAAACAAGGGTCATAAAAGAGGTTTGATTGATTTATTTCATTTTAACGGCTTATCAACCCTTTCTGAGTTATTTAATCCCGTAAGATATTTTGGATTGTAAGAATAATTATTTTTTGCGAATGGATACTGCATTAACATGTTTTTAGAGATAACAATGAATTTCCTAGATACAATCGTACTATTTAACCCATAGTTGCGGGGGAAGATATGGATTCATGTTATAAAAAGGAAATATTGCCGAGAACAACAAAAGACAAGAGAATGTGGGGAGCTATGATCGTATGTGCCGTGTGTGTGCGTGTGTGCGTGCGTGCGTGTGTGCGTGCGTGTGTGTGTTAGAGAGAGATAGATAGATAGATAGATAGAGAGAGAGAGTGAGAGAGAGAGGAGAGAGAGATAGTGAGTACAAAGGTTTATTATACAGGTCAGATAATTCTAAACAAATATTTGCTTGCAAAGAAAATCATTTGTCGCATTTTGTCACATTTATATGGACTTTAGTAATATAAAAATAAATTTTTAATCAGCGTAAATATTTTCCACTAGAATGATTTAAAATAACTCAAAATGTATATATTTAAAAAAAAAGGAGAATAATTTGTAATGAACCTTGGATTTTATAATGTAAATAATCAGCAGTTTCTGGAAAGATTAGCAGAAGTAGCAAGATCAACAATTCCAAATAAAATAATAAGCGAGAAGTTATTACTTTTGGTAAGTATTTTATTCATACCATTTTTGTTGAAATTTTTTTTTCGCGACGATCAGGTCGATTTTAACACTTTAAACCAGTGGTTCTTCAATGGTGCACCTGGCCGAACTGGTACTCCCTGGAAGATATCTACGTGAGCCCTGGCATTGCAGAGAAATATGTGTCCAGATATAAGAAGTAAATATATTTACTTTATTATATAGCGGTACCCGTCTCGTTACGGATAGCTCTCGAAGAACGCTTCATTGATAGGAAGCTTTTGTTTTGCTGTATCGAACTCGTAGGAGTTGCTGGTCAGCCCTCCAAGCCTAGTTCGAGAATGTTGTTTACTAAAAGATGTATTATATAACATAAAATGATGTCTTTTGTATACAAACGCTTTCTCAGATCAATCATTAAAAATGGCTTCGAGTGAATGAAGCCTTTGCAACCAAACCACATTAGAAAAATTCATATTCCCTCAAACGTCCTATTTTGCACAACTGAATTTTAACTGATATTTCTATCTCATCCTTTTAAGTATAATATTTGGATTTGTAAATCCAAGCTGACACTTAATTTATAAACATCATCAGACCAAGACCTGAAGAAATGTGTCCTGGTATACTACCAATTATCAGAAAGAATTCTTGCAGTTAAACTCAAAAGGAAGCCTTTTAACATGAATTTGGAAAGTTTAATTGTATGATAGACAAATCCAAGGCTACGTGTAAATCGTCATGGAAGACGTGTATGTCAAAGTAAACAATGACTGAGATGGCGAAATAGATGGCAAAATTTGGGCTAGGAACAAGTAATGAACTTGGAGAAAAATGGGATCAACACCTGGCTTGACTAGAATTGTGTCATCATCCTGATGAAGAAACCATGGCCAAGCCATAAGATTATGATGTATGCCAGTGCTTCTCAAATGGTCCACCTTGGGCATTGGCACGCCTTGGAAGATGTCTAGGTGCGCCCTGGCATTCCAGAGAAATATGTGTCTAGATATAAGAAGTAAATATATTTACTTTATTGAGGTACCTGCCTCGTTACGGAGAGCCCCCGAGGAAAGCTTCAATGATAAGAAGATTTTGTTTTGCTGCATTGAACTAGTAGGGGTTGCTGGTCGGTCCTCCAAGCCTAGTTCGAGAATGTTGTTTACTAAAAGATGTCTCATGTGACATAAAATGATGACAAGGATTTGGATTGTTTATTTAAAAATTGTCTTATTTATACTTTCATAGTAATTTATCATTTATAATTTATCACTTGTTTTGTTTGTACATTTGGGGCATTACTAACAGTAGTATTACCTTTTTAAAATCGTTTCCTTTTCTTAAATAAAGTATTATCAACAATTTTTATCATTAATTTTAGCTACTATTTTTCAGTGACTTTTAAGTCCTGTTATTTAGTCACTGTCACAGATGAATGGCCTGAGTAAACTACAAGAAAATGCAACTAATGCAAAATGAAAGTAAATACGAGAATAAATATCATTAAATGGTTTACAATGCTTCATGCTATAATAAAATAATAAAGATCAAGATGAATGTAAATCAGTGGTTCTCAAATGGCACGCCTGGGGGTACTGGTGCACCCTAGAAGATGTCTAGGTGCACCCTGGTATTACAGAGAAATATGTGTCCAGATATAAGAAATAAATATATTTACTTTATTATATTGCAGTATCCGTCTCGCCGCAGATAGCTTTTGAGAAAAGCTTCAATGATAGGAAACTTGTTTTGCCATATTGAACTGGGCGTCGTCACTGGTTGGTCCACCATGCCTAATTCAAGAAAGTTGAAAACTAAAAGATGTATTATGTCACATAAAATAATGACGAGGATTTGGATTGTTTATTTAAAAATTGTCTTATTTATACTTTCATAGTAATTTATCATTTATAATTTATCACTTGTTTCTAAGCAAATGTGATACATTAGTTACTTTATCATAAACATGTCAATCGGGATTACTTATTCTATGCAGTGGGTGCACTGCAATATCATTTCTATATTTAAAATGCGAAAGATTTCAGTCTGCGCTAAAACTATTATTTTCTTTTTTCATTCAAAGAAAAACATTTAAAATCAGACTCAGCAACTGAGCAGATTTCTACCAACCAAATACTAAATTTCACCGAAGCACGTCTTTCAGATTTTCTAGAGAATTTCATAACACTTTAGAAGGATTTAAATTAGCGACGCTTAATCAAACAGACTGTCGTAGAAAAATCATTTAATTATAAAAACAGTTCAATTAGCATAACTACATTTGTTTTTCGTTCTTTCAAATGCTTTTATTTTTTAGTGAGGGTCTTGTTTTACGCAGTTTATCCTCCACCCACCCACATATATAAAAATAACATTACAGTATTTTTTAAATTCAAATATGGCGCCTTTACTCGGAAATTTGTGCAGCTCTGCTAAATAAGCATGCACTAGTGTGGCTCTAACAAGCATTAAAAGTGGAAGTGTTGTGTATACCACTTATTTTCAGATACATACACCCACACAAAATCGATATGTTTCTTAAAAAGAAACGTAATATTGAAAAATTCGGTTCTGGAAGTGGGTAACACATAAGTCCAAGTCTGTTTGCCTCAGGGTTCTTGATAAGATCCAGAGACGGATATGCAATGTAATTGGCCCTGATCTGTCATCTCGTCTGCAGTTGCTCTCTCTTTTTTACAAATACTTTCACGGTAATTGCTCCAATGAGCTGCTTTCGCTGGTTCCTAGGCCTCATGAATTTAAACGTCCTACGAGGCTGGCATCCCGTTCCCACCCCTTCACCGTTGAAACTGTTAGATGTAGACGTCTCCTCTACTCCAATAGCTTCATGTCTCGCACATCTCGCCTGTGGAACTCCCTTCCTTATTCCTGTTTCCCCTGACAAATATAATCTCCAACTATTTAAGTGTAACGTCAATCGACATCTCCAGTTGCCTTGATCTATCCACTTCCCTTCTCCACATCCTTTCACCTTTCATTCCTATCTGCTCTCTCTCCAAATCTTCTGTAACCCCCTTGCCTTGATCGATCCACTATCTTTCTCCACATCCTTTCCTCTACCACTCCTATCTGCTCTTCCTCCAAACCTTCTGTAACCCCTTGCGTGCTAGTGGCCTCCAGCCTTGCTTGGGGTGATAAGCTTAAAAAAAAAGAAGAAAAAAAGCAAAATTGCGTGTTACTCCGAAATAAAATGAAATTGCTGAAAATGCATTCTTTAAGTTATTGGGATACTTTTTCTTTTATGATAAGTTAATCTAACCTGAAAATGTTTAAGGTTGTTTCTACTTGTCCCTGGCATTTCACTGTTAAATGGATATTTTTGCCTATTTTAAGCAAAATAAAAATTATCTATACCGAGAAAACGTAATGTGATGGGAAAAAATAGACTTGATTTTCAGATTCATTGTGAAAAAATAATCCAGAAACATGTGCCCTTTGCCCAACAGCATTTGGGTAGAAAAAATGTCAACCGGTGTAATTGTTGAACATTTAACAAGTATGGAGGAAAAACTGAGTTCTTATTTTCCATCTTTTAACACTGAACCATTCGATTGCATTCTTTAAGACATTATAAAATACTCTTTAAATTTCGTTCATTTTAACAAAAATTTAAAATTCGGACAGAACTTATGGGATGATCTAATAGAATGCAGCGAAGGCAATCGTTGTCGAACACTTCAAGCATTCGTAGATCAACCGCTCTAAGTGGCCACGTTTCGCAGCCATAGAGAAGGATAGTCCGAACAATAGCCTGATAGATGCGCCCCTTCGTAGCCGTGGAAATCTCTCGTCGCCCCCATAGTGACCGCTTGAGACGCACGAATGCGGACCTTGCAGCTCATATACGGCGTTCGACCTCAGCAGAAGCCTGCCCGGATGGTATAATGGTTTAACCGAGATAAACGAAAGACTGCACGTCCTCCAGATTGACCCCGTCCAGCGTCAGTGGCAGCCAGTTGATTGGATCAACTAGGGATGGCATAACTTTGGTCTTCGAGGCATTGATGGTCATACTTTGCCGCAGATTTTCCACAGACGCATTGACATTGCGAATCGATCGTGTGCCCACAACCACTCTACGTCGTCGCCTGGGTCTCCGTCCTCTTCCACCCGTCCTGCTCCAGTGTCGTCTCCGAGGGTTCAGGGATGACCTGATACGATGCCGCAGTAAATATTCATTGTGTTATGTTCTTGTTTTTGTATGAAAGACATGTTTTGTTGATTTTGTTCTCTGAACAGAGCAAATTTGTGTGCAAACGATGCATGGCTTATTTGCGCACTAATAAAATGAAGACTTATGTCTTGAAGAAATAATATATTATTTTTCCATGAATGCCCGGATGAAACTGGTCGGTTCAGTAGCTCCAAGGTTAACAACCACTGTTGTAAAGGTCATGTCGAACTAAAGAGTGGAGCGCTCAATTAACTGATCACAAAATTTCACTGTCATATTTGATCTCATATTCTTTTTTTAATTATGTTCAGCCAATACAAGTCTCGAGATACACAATGTATCGGTTACTGTATAAGGTGTGTAATCAGAATGAAAGAGGAGGTGGGTGGAAGTAAAGATTATGAGGATGAGGAAGAATAATTGACGAGATTGACTTGAAGAGGTTAGGATTGCAGCGTTCAGGAAAGCAATCCCATTGGAGCAAGTTCTACAAAGTTCTTAGGGAAAATGCCGTCTGAATGAAACTTTCTCCTTACATTTTGAATACGTAGGAAGTGAAGTTGATTCAATTCCCTGGAAGTAGCATGGTAAGTCCTAATTGTAAAGAATGGAGCGCTCATCTGAACATTTTCAGTGAAAATAGTGATAGAGTAGCGATAGGCATATGATGTGGGAACTAGACTGCAGAGGGGAGAATACGTCTCCTCTCAACAGACGGTGTGACAATTTTAAACAGTGAGGATTGAACTCCCTTTTCAGTCGTAATTGATCTAGTGAGGCAAGCTTGTTAACCATTACACCAAGTCGAAGTTCCCCCCTCACTGGATACAATGAAGGCAAAAAAGAACAGAGAAAAGCAGCCAGAAAGGCAGCCTACTTAACAAATTTGAACAAATAGATGGAGCAAAGAGAAACAAGGGTCATAAAAGAGGTTTGATTGATTGATTTCTTTTTTTACGGTTTATCAACCCTTTCTGAGTTATTTAATATCAAGGCTGGAAAGTGAGGATTGAGCAGTTCCAACCCAGATATTAATATTCATCACTGAATTAAGTGCCTTGACAAGAAAGAGGATTATGTCTTCAGATGATGATAAAGGAATTTATTCTGAAGTGCTTGCCTTTGTTGATTATTAGAAATACTTCACCAAATACATTTTGACTATCAAATATCAGAGTATCTGATACATCAAGAAAAAAAAGTCATTTTTTGTTTGCTTTGTTCTTTGAACAGAGTGATTTTCTGTGCAACTAATGCATGGTCCATTCGCGCACTAATAAGATATAGACCTATGTTTTGAAGAAATCATATTTTATTTTTCTAATTACAAAGAGTTTGGGGAATACAGGGATGAAACTCGCGGGGTTCAGCACCGCCAACAAGGTTAGGAAACACTGCTCTAAACGGAAAATAGTTTTCGACCTGGATTCGAACTCGCATTCTGTATCTTTGCGAACAGGGTTGATAGAGCCTTGCCGACGAGGCTGTAGAAAATATACAAAATGCTTCATTCAAATTTAGCTATAAAACTACATTTTTTACTTCACGCAAAATTGTTGTTTCTTTGTTTGTTTGTTTGTTTGTGCAGAATTATGTGAGAATTTATCAGATGAAGCACTAGCATTATGCAATTTGAAAAAAAAAAATTTTTTTTCTGAAGTTGTCTGAATCTTTCAGATAAGCGTTGTGAGCATTTTCTTTTGTATTAGCTTTCCTTATATCTTATTTTTGTTATCATTTTCAGTTTTTATATTATTTCTCCAGTCTTTTTATGTGGCATGTATGTATTTGAAATACGAGCATCTACAAAAAATAACGTTTGAAGTAATAAAAATGTCGGATAAAAAATAAATACATTAAGAAATAAGTGAGTGCTGATAGCCCCTGATGAGTGGACGAAGTGATTTCTGGAGGGTCCGTCTACGAAGCTCTGGAATCGGGATGCTGAAAGTAACACCAATCAGATAAGTTACAAACTTTATATTTGTATTAATCCTACACACACACACACGCACACACACACACACACACACACACACACACACACACACACACACATATATATATATATATATATATATATATATATATATATATATATATATATATATATATATATATATATATCCACCGCTTGCAATGCATTCGGATTAACTATAAGCATAAAGAAAACTGAAGTTGTCCATCAACCAAGGCCTACACTTAAGCAAATCAAGGGTGTAAGACAAAAAACACCTGTCCATACCTTTCCAAACATTCCGATTACAGTTGGCAACAACAACCTGAAATATGTGAAATCATTCACGTACTTAGGAAGCAAAGTCAATTCAAGTGCCTCTTTGCATGACGAAATAGTTAACCGAATATCAAAGGCAACCAATCGCCTATGGGAAGTTCGTGGGATTTCACTGAAAACGAAAATCTGTGTCTATTTACGGATGCATTGGTATTTAGTACGTATTTTTGACACTTTACATTGATTGGTTCGTGTTATTAACATCTTATATGAAGAATATTTATTCAACAGTTGCATATTAATTTACCAAATAATTCTATACATTTAAATTATTTACTAGTTTCTTACAGAAGCTATTTATCAACTACAAACGATTTTTATGTAGGAAATTCACAAAGAATATAACGTTAGCATTTAGCTAAATTACCTCTCTATCCTCTCTTTTATTTCTTAGGAAAATAGTTTGTCTGTTTTGTATATTTTATGTAATCATATGTATCAGCTTTAAGTTAATATCAGGCCGATGTTAGCTGCCAGTCTACGGGTCATGTCCAATTTAAATAAGAAATAATTTAAAATTTTTCTTCTTCGCTTAGGTAGGTCATATTTGATTGGTTGTTCAGGGTAAAGCCCTCAAGCATTATAAACTTCGTTTTTTGCGAAAAAAGAGGTTGTATTTTTGCTTTTAAATTTAAATAATCGTTCACTCGTCAGTAATTTACAATCGCCTGATGAGACGCATTGATATGCGTTGAAACACAACTATAATTTGTAGTAATTTCGGTGTAATATCCTAAAATAATATATATATGAATAAAAAGATGATGATCATCATTGTTTTCTTTTGGATCTTTCATAGTGTTTCAACCGTTTTAATTTCAGCTGCTCTTCAGGGCAGTTTTGTTTGAGGAAGTGTGTTAATGCAATTTAGCCGTTTAATCGTCTCCGTTGACTGTATCATACAACCTTTCTCTTTCTTTTTTTCTGTTAACACATTAAACTTACAGTTGAGAAAGAAAGAAACAAAAGAGAAATTTTAAAGAAATAATCAGAAAGAAAGAAAGAAAGAAAGAAAAAAAGAAAGAGGAAAACAAAAAGATAAAAAATAAAAATAAATACAAAAAAAGACGCAAAGAGTAAGAAAGAAGAAAGAAAGGAAGAAAGGAAAAGAAAAAACAAAAGGAAAAGAAAGAAAAAAGAAATACAAAGAAGAAAGAAAGGAAGAAAGGAAAAGAAAGAAAAAACAAAAGGAAAAGAAAGAAAAAAGAAGAAAGAAAGGAAGAAAGGAAAAGAAAGAAAAAACAAAAGGAAAAGAAAGAAAAAAGAAATACAAAGAAAGTCGATTTAAGCAAGGAGATAACGATGATTCCCTACGAAAAATAAGTACTGTCGGGCAACTATACACCTGTCCCCAACACAAATTAAACCTGCCCCTTTCCCACAGCAAATGGATTGGCCTCAAGTTTAAAAAAGAAAACAAGCAACAAAACACATGAAGACAGACAAAAACATAAATGTCTGCTTGTTTTCTTAATAATTCTGGCAATTTTTTTGAAGAGACAGACATAATTTGAACGTATCATTTTCTTTTAATATTTACCCTTTAACTTGCGGGCACATATATCAGTGCGCATGCGTGAATGGGAATAAAAGCGATAGAAGTCAGTGATATGAGAAGAGAAATGTGTCCTTGTGGCAAAGATTTAAGAAGAGAAAATAGACAGATGGGAGATAAGGGAAAAGAAAGATATTAAAAAAGATGACGAAGAGATACGAAGGAAAGCGTGGTCGGACAAAGAAGATATGAAAAGGAAGAAGAAAAATAAAAATGGATTTTAAATTAGAAAGAGTGAGCAATTGGTTGCTTAAACAAATATTGGGAAATAGAAAAAAATGTGAAGATATATATGTATGTATGTATATATATATATATATATATATATATATATATATATATATATATATATATATATATATATATATATATATACACACACAGGGTGGCAATAAAGTCACTCTACAGTTACATTCTTTTTCATTTTATGTGCCATGTCCCTTCAGGACGTAGGCGATCATGGCTCTCCACTTCCTCCTATCCCTTTTAGCTCTCAATAAGTTTTGTCCCTTTGCTAATACCCCCAGGCCCTGTACTGTCATCCACTTGCTTAAGCCTGCTATGTATGTCATGCGTTGCTTTCACTTGTCTCTTTTTCCCTTCTTTCCTTTTATGTGCCGTGTCCCTTCAGGACGTAGGCGATCATGGCTCTCCACTTCCTCCTATCCCTTTTAGCTCTCAATAAGTTTTGTCCCTTTGCTAATACCCCCAGGCCCTGTACTGTCATCCACTTGCTTAAGCCTGCTATGTATGTCATGCGTTGCTTTCACTTGTCTCTTTTTCCCTTCTTTCCTTTTATGTGCCGTGTCCCTTCAGGACGTAGGCGAACATGGCTCTCCACTTCTCTTTATCCCTTGTAGCGCTTAATATGTTTTGTCCCTTTAGTACTTCCCCCAGGCCCTTTTCTGTCATCTACTTGCTTAAGCCCGCTAGGTATGCTTTCCCATATCTCTCTTTCTCTCTATTCGACCTGTGAGTATCTGATTCTCCAGCTCCCCCCCCTTTCTCATTACATGTCCCAGAAATTCCATCTTCTTCCTGACATTACGTATAAGCTTCCTGCTTGTTTACATCAACCGCAGAGCCTCATCGGGGCCCACACGCTCGGTTCATGATATCCCTAGTATCTTTCTGTAGATTAATACCTCCGTAGCCTCGAGTCTCTTCTTCATTTTTGAGGTGACCGTCCAACACCCGCCGCTGTAAACGAGGACAGAGGTTGCATAGCAGCTCAATACTCTTTTCTTTATCAAAGAAGTACTCCTTTCTCGCAATACTCTTCCCAGCTTTTGGAATGAGTCCTTGGCCATCGCAATGTCTTTGGATCTCAGCGTCTCACTTACCGTCCTCCGTCAAAACATTTCCCAGATATTTAAACTCCTGGACCTGCTGGACTTTAGTGTCCTCGACCTGCAAATCGCATTTCGGTCTCATCCTTTCAACTGATGACCATGCATTCTGTCTTCTTGTAGTTTATGCTTAGTCCCTTATTCTCGCTCTCTTTCGCTACCTTCTGTAGGAGGTTTTGTAATTTCTTTTTCGTGTCTGCTATCAGTACTCTGTCATCTGTGTATCTTATGTTGTTATTGTGGCTGCCAATGTTACAATAATAATTAAGACAAAGCAACTACTCAAAAGTTCAGAAATTTATTATTAAAATGGTTCTGGTTAATTCTGGTTAATAACAATAAAATGTTATGTTTTGCTTTAATTAGCTACCCCAAAATCACTCCCGTCTAACTCTTCAAATGTCGACGTAAAAACCAAAAACTAATTCTAATTTCCATATTGAATTCCCCACGCCTCTAAAAACTTTTTATACTATATTAATTGTCATTTATAAACTTTCCCCTACTTGAATATCTCCCTAACTCTCTTTCCGTTAATCTCTTCCATCCTTTTATCTATAAATTTTAAATTTATTTTGGGATTCATTTGTTATTTCTCTTAATTTTAAATTAAAAATTCATTTTTTTTATATAAACCGAAATTGGTGTCATAAAGTTAATATTCGGGTTTATTTTAATAAAACTTCTTCTCATTAAGGCAGATATCTTCCACCCTCCTCTGACCGCTATCTAATGCCTTTCGTCTGACTGAAACATTGAAATGTGTAAATTCTGTATTAGATGTTTTCGGCAAATGGTATTTGTTAACTTTCACAGTTAAATTCTACTTCCTGCCTCATCAAACTTTATGGATGTGAACTCACTCAACACCCGGTTTGATAAGACAGACAATCGATAATCATCGTCTGCCGAAATAGCCTATTCCCCATATAAGGTAATTTAGGATTTATTGGTTTATTAATTATATTGCTTTGTATTAATAAATACATCGAGCTCTTTTTGTGGATCAGTCTTAATATTTTATATTACTAGGATCCACTTGGATTATATACCAACGTATTTTTTACCTTTACTATATATATATATATATATATATATATATATATATATATATATATATATATATAGTGCTGTTCGATAAAAGTGACTCACCTGATTTTTTTTTACTAAATGTTCTCTTCTCCGATAAAACGAAAGTTGAGCTAAATTCAAAGGATAACCGATCTAAAACCGAAGAAGACACACACACACACACACACACACACACACACACACACACACACACACACACACACACACACATATATATATATATATATATATATATATATATATATATATATATAATAGTCTTAGATATAGGTCTGATTTATGTTTAGAAGAAAAAATTAAAATAATGAAATACGATAATCAAGGCTAGCTATGGAATCAGAGGAATGAATTAGTGTTAAAATGTCGACATAAAAACAAATTCAAATTTTCATAATATAATTTTACCTTAATTAGCTACCATATTTTCATAATATAGTTTTACTTTAATTAGCTACCCAAAATCATCTCCCTCTAACTCCTCAAATGTCAACGTAAAAACAAAAACTAATTATAATTTCCATATTGAATCCCCCCCTCTAAAACATTTTTATACTATATTAATTGCCATTTATAAACTTTCCCCTACTTCAATATCTCCCTATTTCTCTTTCCGTTAATCCCTTACATCATTTTATCCTTATATTTTACATTTATTTTGGGATTCATTCTTTATTTCTCCTTTTATTTTATATTAAAAATTCATTTTTTATAACCCGAAATTGGTGTCATATGTTTAATAATCGGATTGTTTTAAAAATAAAACTTCTTCCCTTTAAGACAGATACTTTCCATCCTCCCCTAACCCCTGTCTTGTGCCTTTCGTCTGAGTGAAACATTGAAATTGTTAAACTCTATATGTTGTCGACAACTTGGATTTGGGTTGATTTGTTAGCTTTCACAGTTAAATTCTACTTCCTGCTACATCTGAATTTATAGACTCGAACTCATTCCACACCGGCATTCATAAGACAGACGACCGATATCATAATCTGCTGAAATACGCTAGTCCCGATATGAGGTAATTTTGAATTTATTTGTTTATTAATTATATATGGTTTTTCGCTACACAGTAATACCCATGTTTCAAAAACTGGAGATAATGACTTCAAATTTAATTATATAATTAAATTAAAAGCATTAGTTCCGTTTCATCTTCAAGCGAATATTGCAATAACTTGTTTTTAAATTTACTGAGTTTTAAACGTACAAATAAATTCATAATTTCCTGTTTCCAAGGATACAGAGAAATCCAATCATTTAAACTGGGGCGGTAACGTATTCATTTTTATTAACTATTGTTGTATCAATTATGAGTTACGTTCGAAAAAGAGGTTAAGTTTAGGGAGGGTAGGGGTGTATTTTTCAACGAATTCTGGCATCCGTTAAACGCATGTCGTCTGGGTTTTTTTTAAAATTAACGGCAAAAAGTTTTTTTTCATTTTTTTCGTACTTGTATACTTAAAGATTCTTTCTAGGGGTGTTTGCGTTAGAATACGTTTTATTTAACTACAATTTTAAAATACTTTTACTCTTAATTACTAATAGACTATATTTCTTTTTAAAACAAGTAAATGTAATAGAATTACTTAAATTATTTAAAATTATTTTTTCATATCAAATATATGTATGTATATTACCAGCTCCCATTTTTTAATTTTATTTCTAAATATTATTTAAGGAAAATTTTTGACAATGACGGCAAAAAATAGCTATTTCATTTCTCTGATTCAGTAAATTTTTACTTTTTATAAACTTAGTAATATATAGTTTCTCATGTATGCACAAAGGACATGGGCCATTTAATGACCTACATATTCTAGCTTTTCTTATTAATTTCTATTTTACTCTAGTTGTTTTATTGGGTTCTTTTAAGTCCCAGAAATATTTTGAAAGGGATGTCTGATTTCTGTATTTATTTATCCTAAATGAACTTTGATGTTGATAGTACCGTTTTTTGAACTAATGGCTTGTGCAACCTATATAGATTTTATGTTTTCGGGATTCTCAATAGATGAGACGTTGCACTGGTATACTAATGATTCCGTGCGACATTTATTTTGTAGAGGACAGTTATGAGGGTTTCTACAGTTACATATTTTTTGTTTATCTTCATCACCTTTTATTTTTATTTTTATATTGTTTAAATTTCTTTGGTTCTTTGTGTTTATTTAAGATATTAGCATTATGTTTTTTAATAATTTTTTATAAGTTTTCAGTACAGCTGTAACTTAATTTTAGTGTATTTTTATTGAAAATAGTACTTAGTTTACTTTCTCTACGAAAGTGCTTAACTATTAATGCAAGGAATTTTTGTCCCAATTCGTTTTTTACCATTTGGTTGTATGGTGGCGTATACCAAATTATTTTTCTACTTCTGTTTTTTCCATTTCCCTTTTTTATATAAGTTAGTCTTGTTTTTTTGTAGCCACTATCTTTTAGAGCTTTATTATAGTATTATAGAAATTAATATGTTCATTTATACTCTGTAAATTGACACTGAGCACTGTTTTGTAAAAAAAAAATATCAATAAGAACACTGGATGATATATCTTACTGTTCTTTCTTTATATATATATATATATATATATATATATATATATATATATATATATATATATATATATATAATGACTAGCGATGGTCGAAATTACTCGAATAAAAATTATAAAGTTTGAATAGTAACATAAATTTGATTTAAATGCGCATACGATAATTCAAAATTAATTTGATTTTACACTTTTCGTTTCGGACATTTTTATACGCGTACCTTACACTTCACATCTTTGTATTTTCCCACGTTACATATGAGCTTATCAGTTCGTCCCATTCTATTTCTCTCACTTTATATATATATATATATATATATATATATATATATATATATATATATATATATATATATATATATATATATATATATATATGTATATATATATATATATATATATATATATATAGCCGAGAAATAAAACAACACTAGTGGCCTGACGATTGTGTCTTGCATGAAACAGCCTGTCGCGTCTAAGTGTTGAATTCAATGTTCACTTTTATATTTACACATGCTCTATCTCTGATATTGACCACTTTATCCCATAAATATAGCACACCTTTAGAGTATATTTATTCATATATATATATATATATATATATATATATATATATATATATATATATATATATATATATATAATAGCTGGCCACTCGTATTCGAGGATACCTGTCTACTAGGGTGACTAGCCAATATTGCAGACACTTGCTGTGGCGCATTTGTGTTTGTTCATACCTACCTGTAGTTTATACCGTAACTATGCTAAGCAGACCTTAGTTACTATTTCTGGAAATGAACGTATCTAGTATGATTAGCAATTTGAACAAGGCCAGCTCAAAACCTCGGCCACGATGACTTGTAACTTCGTGCTAGCATATTGAATTCCGCCTATTCAATTTTACTCACAAGTGGGTAGTATATTTTTCAGGCACTTTTCAATAGTCCCGCAATTTCCGATAACAAATCGACCATGATTCGAACTCGGGTCTCATGGTCAGAATGAAACCGTTCTAACCACTCGGCCACGTATGTACATACGTACGTACGTGTACGCGTGTGCGTGTGTGTGCATAAGTGGGGTAATTGTAAAGGTAGAGAAAATAAAAGGAAGAAGTAAAAAAAGAAAATACAAAAAGAGAATGAAGTTGATAGAAGTGTGGTTAAACGAATAAAAAATAAAAAGAAAGGACGAAATGAGAAAGAAGAAAGTAAAGTGGGAATGAACAGGGAAAAAGAAAAAGAAAAATAGAAAAAGGAAAAGAAAAAGATAGAGAAAAAAAGGAGAAAAGACAAAAATGATAATGTGAAAAACATAAAATGAAAAGAAAAACAGAAAGGAAAAGAAAAAAAAGGAGAAAAAGACAACGAAAATGAAAAGTTTAAATCCGAATGAAATAAAGTAAAAGGAGAGAAAGAAGAAAAGAAGAGAAAAAGAAAAACAGAAAGGAAAAGAAAAAGAAGAAAAAAGAAAAGTGAAAATCCGAATGAAATGAAGCAAAAAGTGAGAAAGAAGAAAAAGAAGAGAAAAAGAAATCAGAAAGGAAAGGAAAAAGAAGAAAAAGAAAAGAAAAAAGAAAAGTGAAAACCCGAATGAAATGAAGTAAAAAGAGAGAAAGAAGAAAAAGAAGAGAAAAAGAAATCAGAAAGGAAAAGAAAAAGGAGAAAAATACAACGAAAAAGAAAAGTGTAAATCCGAATGAAATGAAGTAAAAAGAGAGAAAGAAGAAAAAGAAGAGAAGAAGAAAAACAGAAAGGAAAAGACAAAAGAAGAAAAAGAAAAAGAAAAAAGAAAAGTGAAAATCCGAATGAAATGAAGTGAAAAGAGAGAAAGAAGAAAAGGAAGAGAAAAAGAAAACAGAAAGGAAAAGAAAAAGGAGAAAAAGAAATAAAAAAGAAAAGTGAAAATCCGAATGAAATGAAATAAAAAGAGAGAAAGAAGAAAAAGAAGAGAAAAAGAAATCAGAAAGGAAAGGAAAAAGAAGAAAACGAAAAGAAAAAAGAAAAGTGAAAACCCGAATGAAATGAAGTAAAAAGAGAGAAAGAAGAAAAAGAAGAGAAAAAGAAAACAGAAAGGAAAAGAAAAAAGAGAAAATGAAAAGGAAAAAGAAAAGTGAAAACCCGAATGAAATGAAGTAAAAAGAGAGAAAGAAGAAAAAGAAGAGAAAAAGAAAACAGAAAGGAAAAGAAAAAAGAGAAAATGAAAAGGAAAAAGAAAAGTGAAAACCCGAATGAAATGAAGTAAAAAGAGAGAAAGAAGAAAAAGAAGAGAAAAAGAAATCAGAAAGGAAAGGAAAAAGAAGAAAAAGAAAAGAAAAAAGAAAAGTGAAAACCCGAATGAAATGAAGTAAAAAGAGAGAAAGAAGAAAAAGAAGAGAAAAAGAAATCAGAAAGGAAAGGAAAAAGAAGAAAACGAAAAGAAAAAAGAAAAGTGAAAACCCGAATGAAATGAAGTAAAAAGAGAGAAAGAAGAAAAAGAAGAGAAAAAGAAAACAGAAAGGAAAAGAAAAAAGAGAAAATGAAAAGGAAAAAGAAAAGTGAAAATCCGAATGAAATGAAGTAAAAAGAGAGAAAGAAGAAAAAGAAGAGAAAAAGAAATCAGAAAGGAAAGGAAAAAGAAGAAAAAGAAAAGAAAAAAGAAAAGTGAAAACCCGAATGAAATGAAGTAAAAAGAGAGAAAGAAGAAAAAGAAGAGAAAAAGAAATCAGAAAGGAAAGGAAAAAGAAGAAAACGAAAAGAAAAAAGAAAAGTGAAAACCCGAATGAAATGAAGTAAAAAGAGAGAAAGAAGAAAAAGAAGAGAAAAAGAAAACAGAAAGGAAAAGAAAAAAGAGAAAATGAAAAGGAAAAAGAAAAGTGAAAATCCGAATGAAATGAAGTAAAAAGAGAGAAAGAAGAAAAAGAAGAGAAAAAGAAATCAGAAAGGAAAGGAAAAAGAAGAAAAAGAAAAGAAAAAAGAAAAGTGAAAACCCGAATGAAATGAAGTAAAAAGAGAGAAAGAAGAAAAAGAAGAGAAAAAGAAATCAGAAAGGAAAGGAAAAAGAAGAAAACGAAAAGAAAAAAGAAAAGTGAAAACCCGAATGAAATGAAGTAAAAAGAGAGAAAGAAGAAAAAGAAGAGAAAAAGAAAACAGAAAGGAAAAGAAAAAAGAGAAAATGAAAAGGAAAAAGAAAAGTGAAAACCCGAATGAAATGAAGTAAAAAGAGAGAAAGAAGAAAAAGAAGAGAAAAAGAAATCAGAAAGGAAAGGAAAAAGAAGAAAACGAAAAGAAAAAAGAAAAGTGAAAACCCGAATGAAATGAAGTAAAAAGAGAGAAAGAAGAAAAAGAAGAGAAAAAGAAAACAGAAAGGAAAAGAAAAAAGAGAAAATGAAAAGGAAAAAGAAAAGTGAAAACCCGAATGAAATGAAGTAAAAAGAGAGAAAGAAGAAAAAGAAGAGAAAAAGAAATCAGAAAGGAAAGGAAAAAGAAGAAAAAGAAAAGAAAAAAGAAAAGTGAAAACCCGAATGAAATGAAGTAAAAAGAGAGAAAGAAGAAAAAGAAGAGAAAAAGAAATCAGAAAGGAAAAGAAAAAGGAGAAAAATACAACGAAAAAGAAAAGTGTAAATCCGAATGAAATGAAGTAAAAAGAGAGAAAGAAGAAAAAGAAGAGAAGAAGAAAAACAGAAAGGAAAAGACAAAAGAAGAAAAAGAAAAAGAAAAAAGAAAAGTGAAAATCCGAATGAAATGAAGTGAAAAGAGAGAAAGAAGAAAAGGAAGAGAAAAAGAAAACAGAAAGGAAAAGAAAAAGGAGAAAAAGAAATAAAAAAGAAAAGTGAAAATCCGAATGAAATGAAATAAAAAGAGAGAAAGAAGAAAAAGAAGAGAAAAAGAAATCAGAAAGGAAAGGAAAAAGAAGAAAAAGAAAAAAGAAAAGTGAAAACCCGAATGAAATGAAGTAAAAAGAGAGAAAGAAGAAAAAGAAGAGAAAAAGAAATCAGAAAGGAAAGGAAAAAGAAGAAAAAGAAAAGAAAAAAGAAAAGTGAAAACCCGAATGAAATGAAGTAAAAAGAGAGAAAGAAGAAAAAGAAGAGAAAAAGAAATCAGAAAGGAAAGGAAAAAGAAGAAAACGAAAAGAAAAAAGAAAAGTGAAAACCCGAATGAAATGAAGTAAAAAGAGAGAAAGAAGAAAAAGAAGAGAAAAAGAAAACAGAAAGGAAAAGAAAAAAGAGAAAATGAAAAGGAAAAAGAAAAGTGAAAATCCGAATGAAATGAAGTAAAAAGAGAGAAAGAAGAAAAAGAAGAGAAAAAGAAATCAGAAAGGAAAGGAAAAAGAAGAAAACGAAAAGAAAAAAGAAAAGTGAAAACCCGAATGAAATGAAGTAAAAAGAGAGAAAGAAGAAAAAGAAGAGAAAAAGAAAACAGAAAGGAAAAGAAAAAAGAGAAAATGAAAAGGAAAAAGAAAAGTGAAAATCCGAATGAAATGAAGTAAAAAGAGAGAAAGAAGAAAAAGAAGAGAAAAAGAAATCAGAAAGGAAAGGAAAAAGAAGAAAAAGAAAAGAAAAAAGAAAAGTGAAAACCCGAATGAAATGAAGTAAAAAGAGAGAAAGAAGAAAAAGAAGAGAAAAAGAAAACAGAAAGGAAAAGAAAAAAGAGAAAATGAAAAGGAAAAAGAAAAGTGAAAATCCGAATGAAATGAAGTAAAAAGAGAGAAAGAAGAAAAAGAAGAGAAAAAGAAATCAGAAAGGAAAGGAAAAAGAAGAAAAAGAAAAGAAAAAAGAAAAGTGAAAACCCGAATGAAATGAAGTAAAAAGAGAGAAAGAAGAAAAAGAAGAGAAAAAGAAAACAGAAAGGAAAAGAAAAAAGAGAAAATGAAAAGAAAAAAGAAAAGTGAAAATCCGAATGAAATGAAGTAAAAAGAGAGAAAGAAGAAAAAGAAGAGAAAAAGAAATCAGAAAGGAAAAGAAAAAGGAGAAAAATACAACGAAAAAGAAAAGTGTAAATCCGAATGAAATGAAGTAAAAAGAGAGAAAGAAGAAAAAGAAGAGAAGAAGAAAAACAGAAAGGAAAAGACAAAAGAAGAAAAAGAAAAAGAAAAAAGAAAAGTGAAAATCCGAATGAAATGAAGTGAAAAGAGAGAAAGAAGAAAAGGAAGAGAAAAAGAAAACAGAAAGGAAAAGAAAAAGGAGAAAAAGAAATAAAAAAGAAAAGTGAAAATCCGAATGAAATGAAATAAAAAGAGAGAAAGAAGAAAAAGAAGAGAAAAAGAAATCAGAAAGGAAAGGAAAAAGAAGAAAAAGAAAAAAGAAAAGTGAAAACCCGAATGAAATGAAGTAAAAAGAGAGAAAGAAGAAAAAGAAGAGAAAAAGAAAAACAGAAAGGAAAAGAAAAAGAAGAAAAAGGAAAAAGAAAAGTGAAAATCCGAATGAAATGAAGTAAAAAGAGAGAAAGAAGAAAAAGAAGAGAAAAAGAAAGCAGAAAGGAAAAGAAAAAGGAGAAAAAGAAATAAAAAAAGAAAAGTGAAAATCCCAATGAAATGAAGTAAAAAGTGAGAAAGAAGAAAAAGAAGAGAAAAAAAACAGAAAGAAAAGGAGTAAAAAGTATCAAAAGAGAAAAAGAAAACGAAAAAGAAAGAACATTTAGTGAGATGACAGTTACATTTTTATCTCCCCAATATTATAAAATCGAGGAAGCGTAAGCATCCTGGTTATTGAAAAACACTTGTATTATCATTGCTTGAATGGTTTACTGACGAGGACAAATGCAAACACAAGAATAAAATCACCATCAGTAGGACTCAAACCACAGAAATAAATCTCATTTTATATCGCCATAGAGTCACTTAATGGAAAATGATGATAAAGAATTATTCAGCTCATTGTCTTTAACCATTTGGGACTGGGTTATTTTTTGTGTGACGGCACATCGAGGACATATCTCGAGGGAGGAGGTGTACAGCAAGCACATCGGCCAGAAAGAATCATTTCCCTCACAGAATTTTTCATATTATTATAGATTAGGTTAAATTTTATAAAATTCATGGGTTGGAGTCCAGTTTGCTATGCAAATTCATCTACCTACGGAAACCAAAACAAATATACTCATGCAACGGTCAAATCAGTCTGAAAACAACTGTTTCCGTTCGATTTCTGAAATTAAACAATGTCGAGCCCAATTAATACCTATTGGTCCCAAGTGGACTTTGGACCACCGGGTACTGTAAGCCAGGAATCGGCAAACTTTTGCTCTGTGCCGACTTAGGGTTTTAAAATCATTCAGTGTGCCAACAGCATATGTATTTGTTATACAAGTCAAGGTCAATATACCTGTTCTACAATATAATCTATATAGTAATATATAGTACATATACTTTAGTATATATTAAAATTGAAACAGATAAACATATTCATTGCGTTGTCGTAGTTATTGATTCGGACTTCGTGATGCCATTTGCATCTGCGAGCCATTGGAAATTTCTTGGTGGGCCACGTGTGGCACGCGTGCCGTAAGTTGTCGATCCCTGCTGTAAGCGACCTCATACAATAAGAATCATGTTTCTGTTTAAATAACCCACAAAGGGGTTGGTAAGCCGTAAAAATGATTTTAAAAATTCCTTTGAAAGTCATAATCTGGAGTCGTTGGTTATATAAAAAGAAAGAGTTATATAATTACGAAATTAAGAAAAATCTTGTTTTACGTTTCAATAAATGACATGGTATGAACATGTTTTGATTTGGCTTCCATAGGCAGGGGGGCAATTTACAATGGCTTACGGCCACATCAAATTGAAACAGCAGTTCTCGTCCGATCACCGAAGTTAAGGAAAGTTGACCCTAGTCATTACCTAGATGGGTGACCGCTAGGAATACCAGATGTTATAAGCCCCTAACAACACGCTTTGCGCTAGCACGATAGGGTAATGGCAGATTTCACTCTATGAGCTGCAAAGGAAAAGATGTGGAGAAAGCCCACGATCAACAAAAGCTTTCACAGGCTGGTTAAGAATTTACCATGAATTTACACAGCAAGCTGGTTTGGTTTGGTTTGTTTTACAGCATATCAACCTCAATGGGTTATTTAATTCCGACAAGATTTTTATTGCTGGTGATATTTTTGTTCAAAAATGTATTGCTAGTAATATTTTTTCCAAAAAGTATTGTTGGTAATATTTTTTCCAAAATATTATTGCTGGTAGTAATCATTTATTGCTGGTATTAAAACCTATTTTGACACGTTTTGACCCCAGTTTGGGGGTTAACTATTTGCCCATAACTAGGACCCTAACAGATGCTACCACCCCAGGTCAGGGTGGACCTAGGAACACCAGCAATTAAGACGTGGTTCCACGCTCCTCAAAACCTCCTGATCAGAGGCCTTGCTCTTGGATATAGTTTATCGTCTTACCCAGGACGCGGATGTAGATTATCGTTATACCCAGGACACCCCATTGGGAGGGCTCTGCAGAGGTGCAGTCGGCGCATTCTACAGCCCCAGCCGACTGGGCGATAGCAAGTTGGACTCACTATTAACTCTTTTAATGATCGTGATCTGGATCGATTAATTTATCGTTAATATGAAAAAAATAAAAGATTATTTTTGGTCGAAGTGTCTACTGTACAATGGTACCAATGTCTCATAAGCAACTCCAGAGTTGCTTTCACTCATTTCATCAGCATCTTCAAGACGGTCACGAATCACTGTCCGATTGATTGTCAGGAGTAAGAAAATATACGTTAATGATATTCCTCGCACGATATCTTATCAACTGTTGCAGAAAAAGTAATAGTTTTCACCGTCTTCATCAATATCTTGAATCAATCTGCGATTCCTTGGCAGAATAAGGTTCATATCAAGGAAACATCCCAGGAACATCATCTGATGCCAAAAATGGTTAAAACGAGTCACATGTCAAAATTAAATTGAGTTATTTACGTTTATTTTACAATCGGACTAATGTACTCATCATTGTTGCCGTTATCACAACGTTTCGGCCAATGGGCCTTCCTCAAGTGTCTGTCATTCTGAGTAAGGCTGAAATAATTTTGAACTGAACCCTTTATTTGTTAAACCGGGGGTAGATTGTTCTCGTTCTACTGTACATGTCGATGTATATCTTGTTTTTTTTTTATTTATTGCTAACCGAAAACGTTGTGATAATCGTGACGAAGATGAAGATATTAGTAAATATGTAAATAATGATTAGTCTTCATTGAAGAAATTCAGACATAAATTAACGGAGTTTAAGAAAAAAAAATAATATTATTTTGTACAGTCAGCGGACAGAACGTGATGAAGCTCCAGGAGCGATAGCTGGACGTGAAGAGATGACCTTTGACCTCTCTTGGAGTTTTTCCACGCGTTTTTGGTTAATTCTGTTTAATTGTCTCTTCCTTTCCAGTTGTAATTTCAGTTTCGCGTCGGCCAGTTCGTTCAGCAGTTGGCGTGTCTCCACTTCGTGCTGGCAAAAGAGAGAGAAAAAAAAGAATACATTTAACTGGAATTAATAACCATTCACAGATCTTTGGAATTATTATATTTCAAGGTCGATTTTGTATCTGTAAAAAGAACGTATAAACATAAAAATGTTTTAAAAGAATTGTCGGACTTTGTCCATTTCATAATGTGTGGCGTCATTTGTTTACATTTTGATACGCATTGAGCAGATATGAATGTACGTGAGAGATTCATGGAAGATTGTAGTTTAAAGACAGTAAAATCGACCCTGCTAACCGAACGATCCTCTGTGGCCCAATCGGTTAAGGCATACCAGGCTAAATGACGGTTCCGTACAGGATACAGGTTCGATTCCTGTCGGTGGACGCATATTTTCTATGAAAATTTCTTGGACATTCTGGTTGGTTGGTTGTTTGGGGTTTTATGGCATATCAACCACTATGGGTTATTTAATGCCAGATCCAGTATTTACTAGATATATCAAAAACGTATAGTTGGCAACATCATTGTTTCAAAAACGTATAGCTGGCAACATCATTGTTTCAAAAACGTATAGCTGGCAACATCCTTGTTTAAAAAACGTATGACTGGCAACATCATTGTTTCAAAAACTGGCAACATTATTGTTTCAAAAACTGGCAACATCATTGTTTCAAAAACGTATAGCTGGCAACATCATTGTTTCAAAAACGTATAGCTGGCAACATCAAGGTTTCAAAAAAGTATAGTTGGCAACATCATTGTTTCAAAAAAGTGTAGTTGGCAACATCATTATTTCAATGTGCTGGAAAAGACCTGGAAGTTCACTATTTTCCCATAGCTGGGACCCAAACAGGTGCTACCACCCCGGGTCAGGGTAGGACCGGGGAACACCAGCAATTAAGAGGTGGTTCCACGCTTCCTCAAAACCTCCTGATCAGAGGCTTTGCTGTTGGATGCAGTTTAACGTCGTACCCAGGACGCGGACATTCTGGCCGGTAAATGTTATTAATACTTTTTATTATATAACAGAGCATTTTCTTAAATATTTGTATCTATAAAAAGAATGTATGAACATAAAAATGTCTTTCATATATATAAGTGTGGCTGGTTCTGCACAAAGCCTTCACCACTATAATCAAATGATTTGTGCGGTTGGTGTGGTTGCCGGTTTCTAGTAATTCAGTTGCTTGACACTCATACGGGAGAGTTCAGCAGTATATTTTGTTGAATAATCTAGACAAAAAAAATTACAGTTGTAACAGCAATATTATAAAATACTTAATTTTAATTTTTTTAAAATTATAAATATAAATTATCTCCCTTGATAACTTTAACTTTTGAATCAACAGAGTGCGTTTTATGCGTATTTACAAAAAAAAAAAAAAGCTCATAATTATCTATTACTTTAGTTTTTGTCATAGCAATTCAACTCTGAAGATGATATTGGATGTGAATGAATGTACTTGGGATAATAAAAGGAATGAGAAAAACTACGGCGACTTCCCTAATGAGTATAATGGCAAAATTAAGAAATTGGTCCGTGAATATGAAAGGATTAAAATAAAAATTGACATAATATGTCTAGATAATTCAAACCAAACCAAACTTGAATATATATACATATATATATATATATATATATATATATATATATATATATATATATATATATATATATACTTTATTTTAGGATATTACATCGATAAACATGTCAAAATCGATACACAATTCCAGTCGTGTTTCGATGCGTATCAACGCGTTCTCATTAGGCGATTGTAATTCACAATCACGTATCAACGCGTCCAAAACTCGACTGCAATTGTGTAGCTATTTTGGTATGTTTTTCGAAGTAATATCCTAATATAAAGAATATATATATATATATATATATATATATATATATATATATATATATATATATATATATATATAAAGAATATTGCTCTACTTTGTATTGAGCCCTCTTTTAAATTAAATGTTACGAACCTTGCAATTGGACTCTATTCGTTTTCACACACACACACACACACACACATACACACACACACACACACACACACACACACACACATATATATATATATATGTATGTATATATATATATAAATGTAAGAGCTTTCATACATTTCCCTCTCACTCTTGTTTCCCACCCCCACACATACACTCTCACTAAAATTTTGTTTTTTATACCCGGAGTTATATTTTCCGATTTCTTTTTGAATTTGTAGCTCTAATGAATTGGATTGTGATTACGATTCCAATGTAATAAATTATAACCATGGAATATTAGTGTTTGAGCCTTTAATATTATATTCTTACTCTGTCCTGGACATAGAGTTCTACCTGGACATAGAGTTCTACCTCTTATGAATTTATGTATATATATATATATATTTATATATATTGATAAAGTTCATTTAGGATAAATAAATACAGAAATCAAACATCTCTCTCAAAGTACTTCTGGTACCTAAAAGAATCCAATAAAATATCTACAGTAAAATGGAAGTTAATAAGAAAAGCTAGAATATGTGGGTCATTAAATGACCCATGTTCTTTGTGCATACATGAGAAACTATATATTACTAAGTTTATAAAAAGTAAAAATTTACTGAATCAGAGAAATGAAATAGCTATTTTGTGCCGTCATTGACAAAAGTTTTCCTTAAATAATATTGAAAAATAAAATTAAAAAGTGCGACCTGGTAAGATACATACATATATTTGATGTGAAGAAATAATTTTATATACTGTAAGTAATTCTATTACATTTACTTGTTTTATAAAAAAATATCGTCTATTAAAATTAACAGTGAAAATATTTTAAAATTGTTTTTAAAATTGTAGTTATATAAAATGAATTCTAACCTAAACATCTTTTAAAATTGTAGTTAAATAAAACGTATTCTAACCTTAACACCTCTCTCAAAGTACTTACAGCACTTAAAAGAATGCAATAAAACACCTACAGTAAAATGAAATTAATATGAAAAGCTAGAATATATAGGCCATTAAATGACCCATGTCCTTTATACATGCATGAGAAACTATATATTACTAAGTTTATAAAAATAAAAGTTTACTGAATCAGAGAAATAAATTAGCTATTTTTGCCGTCATTGTCATAAATTTTACTTAAATAATATTTATATATAAAATTTAAAAAAATGTGACCTGGTAATATACATACTTATACTTGATATGAACAAATAATTTTACATACTGTAAGTAATTCTAATACATTACTTGTTTTTAAAAAGAAATATAGTCTATTAAAAATTAAAAGTGAATTTTTTTTAAAACTGTAGTTAAATAAAACCTATTATAACCTAAACATCCCCCCAAAATCTTTAAGTATACAAATAGAAAAAATGCCGTAAGAATTTTTTGCCGTTAACAATAAATTAAAAAAAAAACCCCCAGACGACATGCATTTAGCGGATGTCAGAATTCGTTGAAAAATACATCCCTACCCATCCCTAAACATAACCCCTTTTTCGAACGTAACTAATAACTGATACAACAAAAATTAATTAAAATGAACACGCTACCACCCCTTGTTTGGATGAGTGGATTTCTCTGTATCCTTGGAAACAGTGAATTATGAATTTTTGCCGTGCCTTTAAAACTCAGTAAATTTAAAAATAAGCTACTCCAAAATTCGCTTGAGGATGAAATGGAACTAATGTTTTTAATTTAATTACAAAATTAAATTCGAAGCTTTTAGCTTCCATTTTTGAAACATGGTTATTACTGTGTAGCGAAAAAACATTTTAAATCAGTTAATTTATAATATTAATGCTCTGTAAATTTACATTGAACACTATTTTGTAAAAATAAAAATATCTATAAGAACACTGGATTATATATCTTACTGTTCTTTCTTTATATATATATATATATATATATATATATATATATATATATATATATATATATATATATGTTGAAACTTGACTAATGCATGGAATAATAATGCAACACAAAATGTACTTAGAACAAAATGTATTGAAACAAGAAAGTGTACACAATATTTACATATAGTCTTTTGTATATTCCTGGGAAGACCGTTCCTGGAGAATGTGTTGACTATGTCGCAGTCAGGCAGAGTCTCTAGTTGAATCTCTTGATTCGCCTCTCTGTCTTCCCGGTACCAACCATATTTATATAGTCAGTACTCCACTATGCAAATTAGGTGGATCCTACCACAACAATATATATATATATATATATATATATATATATATATATATATATATATAGTGACCACTAATATTATCAATATATATATATATATATATATATATATATATATATATATATATATATATATGTGTGTGTGTGTGTGTGTGTGTGTGTGTGTGTCTGTGTGTCTGTGTATGTATAAGGAATGCTTGAGAAATATGGATTTTTATGACTTCTCACCTGATACGAGATACAGATTGGTAGTATAAAACTCTAAACTTGCCCTTGTCAGACTTGCATCGAAGTCGTCAGAACGCAACGTGGCTACTAATTTGAAACTTTTAATTTCCGGGCATTTCATACAAATGGCTTCCGCTTTCATCCGAATTGCACAGATATATGTTACACTCATCCAACAAAGAAACATTTTGATTCCAATAAGTTTTTAATGTATATATTGATAAAGTGTCTAATAATGTTGGTGCAGTATATATATATATATATATATATATATATATATATATATATATATATATAGTTTACGAAAAACTAGGTAATCTGTATGGGTAGACCCAAAGAGGACAAAAACCAGAGAGCTCAATGTAAATCAGAGCTAATAATTTAAATAAAAATAAAAACACACCACTTGAAGGTTCCATGTAATAAATTATTTCACCACAGCCCTTTTAAAGGACCGCGGATCATCAGACTTTACTTCCAAAGGTTGAAATGAAAAATGAAAAGAAATTTACACATTTTTGACGGGCAAAACTAATCATATGTTAATTAACGAAGTGAGGAAGTGAGGGGAGATAGAGACATGATTGAGTTAGATGTAAACTTTCTATTCTCTCAAATTTAAATTGTTTGAGGAAATCCAGACATTGACACATTAAAACGGTTAAGTTAACGGAAGTTATATATTGATATGGAAGGGGGGGAGGAGAAAAAAGACATAAAGAGAAAAAGAGAGAAAGAAGTCATGAGAGAAAGTGACATTAACTTTCTTTGGAATGAAAGACCCGAAATAGACGCTGTTTTGTTTTGCTTTACTTTGAGAGTTCATAAATATTATAATGTTTGATATAAATTTGAATGTTTAAACAGTCTATAAGGAATTTAATTATGTTTGTTAGCGATTTAAATTTTTCTTAAAACTACTTTATTACAAAAATTCTGGGGTTTTAATATGAAATAGTCGATTAGAAAAATATTCATAGAATTTACATTAAAATACTAAAATTTTAATTTAAAATATAAGTTTACTTCTCTAGTTGTAATTGATTATTAAGGTGATATCTCTATCAGTTTGAATTTTATTCATGAATATTAAAATGAATAAGGACAGTGCTCGATATAAAATATAAAAATATATAAACAGATCTAATATAAGAAATATTAAAAAACGGTACTAAAATACTTTTGCTATTCTGCTACTTAAAATTTCATGTGGACTCCAAGTTTGTGACACGGGTGCCTACCAATTTTCAGACGGTACAAGGGTGAAGATACTCAATTCTTTATTTAGGTGGCCTTTATGTGGTTTTCGGTATATAGTGGACAACGAAGAATCCAGACAGCACGACTTAAATGGTAATGTTGCTTCCATATCGATACCGACCTCGTTTCAATATATCTCTGCCTACTCCACTTTTCTCTTTGTCTTTTTTCTTTTCCTTTTCCTGTGAAAGAATTTATTAAATAGGTCAAATGTCTGGCACCTTTACCCTACACCACCCTTATCTTATTAAAGATAGATTTAAGCATATTTCTATCTCTCCCTTCCCTCTCTAATTTCGATCATGTCTGTCGTCTTCCTCTCCCACTCTCTCTATTACCTTACATCAACTTAAAACTACCACTCAAAAAGTTGTATAAAAATAATAATATGTAAATTTTTAAACCATTTTCTTTTATACTTGGAAATGTGATTTGAGGAACCAGGAAACAAAATATAATCAATGGACTCTGAAGGTTGCCTGTTTTTTAATTAAACTGATATATATATATATATATATATATATATATATATATATATATATATATATATATATATATATATATATATATATGATGAACTCTTCCATTGAGTTCGACTTATGAGCTTCTGACGACCACGAATTAATTATCTTCATGCCTATGACGGGCATGACTTTTGAGACCGGCTAGAGAATTGCACAAAAGACCACAAACAGTACAGGAGAATGTATCCAAGTGCAACAGGAACACTGTTAGATGTCTTATTTTGCTTTATCGTTTCACGTCGTCGACTGATGCTTACTTCTTGATGTGTGTGTGTGTATATAAATATATATATATATATATATATATATATATATATATATGTGTGTGTGTGTGTGTGTGTGTGTGTAATATATTATATATATTATTATTTATATATTATATGCGCAGAACTTATTAGAAAGGATATATATATGTATGTATCATCAAATTTTCCTTGTCTGTCATATTCAACAAATCATGTTTGAAATGACCTGACGATTGCATCTAGCATGAAACAGCCTGTCGCCTCTAAGTGTTGACTTCTATGTTCACTTTTATATTTTCACAAGCTCTGTCTCTGATATTGAGCACTTTATTCCATAAATATAGCACATCTTAAGACTATATTTTTTCATATATATATATATATACATATATATATATGATAATAAATACATTTTTAAGGTATGCTATATTTATGGATAAAATTGCTCAATATCAGGAATAGAGCGTATGTAAATATAAAAGTGGACATTGAAGTTAATACAGATTGGCGACAGTCTGTTTCATGCTTGAAGGCAATCTTCAGGCGCGAAACATACTGTTGCTACACGGTGTTGACCTCAGCGATTATATATATATATATATATATATATGAATAAATACAAAAGGAACATTTTTTCTTATCCGACGCGTTCCGTCCTCTGACGGACTTTATGGAGGCAAATGAATATTTACCCTGGCCTTCCCACTGAGACGGGATATAACACAAGGTCGGATTTAATGGTGGGCGGGGTCGAGCGCGTACACGCAGTCCAAGGACAAAAATTCCCCAAGCCCTCGCAACCGTCGGTTACGACGGCCTCGGTGCGAGCACCGATCCCTTTCTCTAGTGCTATGAGAGGCCGTCGCCTCTGGCATCTATTCCCCAGGGCTGGGAACCTCACGGTGTGACCTTACTCAGTTGCGCCTCTGTCCTCCGACGGAGACACAACTAATACGCACCCTGCCTGAAAACAGAGACGCAACTGAGAGATGATAAAAACTTTCCCGGCATGTGCCCCAGGTAAATTTATGAAGCCAAATGTGAGCATTTTATTTTGCAACAAATATTTATTAATGAAAGTAAAAATGTTGTTATTTAAAAAAAAAATTAAATTTAAGAGACGCTCCTATATATTCATCAGGTTAAATGAAAAGTCTGGGGAAATTATGGAAGATGCGAAGTGACGTAATTTAATATCTAATTATGGAGGATGCTAAGTGACATAATTTTATGTCTAATAAACGAAAGTGAGTAAAAAATTATGCAATTAATATTTAGATTATTTTAGTATGGCATAAAGTTATGCATTACGAGTAGGCTCGCCCACTCGCTACCTGGTAATTTTTCTAGGAAAAATTAGTTGATTTTCTATGGGATTAATGTTCGCTATTTATGAAATGTTGAAGGGGTTGGGGATGTCAATATATTTGTCCAATATGATGACTGTAAAGACAGAAGAAATTAATTATTCGTCTAGTGGGGGGGGGAGTGGCAAGCTTTTTATAGTTAAGGAAAGTTTTACAAATAGATGCCAACTTGTTGAAAGCTAAGTAAAATGCAAATTTCTCTTTTCTGCACCATACTAGACGATATTTCTAAACTGAACAATTTTTGATTTGAAAATCAAAACAATCCTTGAATACAAAAAAAAAACAGTAATGAAGGTCAGTTAATTAATGAAATATACTTTTTAAACTCAATATGCAAATTAGTTAAAGCTGAAAAGTGATATGGCCTAGAAATAGATAATATATAAGTCAGATATTGAGCTGTTTATGTGCAAATTGTTATAAATTGTTGGGGCCATTTAACATCAGAATTCGTGTAAGAATTGATCTTCTATATAGTATTTATTCATATATTTAAAAAATAAAGTGAGGTCATAAATTTAATCGTTTTTCTCTTATTTTTTTGACATTTTTAGAGTCATTTATGTTGATTTGGGAAAAGAGTAATTCTTTCAGGGTTGGAGATATTTGATAAGAGTCAATAGAAGCACTCCAGAGTTACTTTGTGTGACATTATTTAGATCAAAGTTGTGGCTGAATTTATCTTCTATATGTCTTTATTCATACAGCACTTTTACATATATACTCTATATGAAATTTTTACATATATATATATATATATATATATATATATGTATGTGTGTGTGTGTGTGTATCCGAACAAATTCTGTCTGCTTTATTTATTATTGTATTTTTCCAATTTTCAAATAAGATCTTGTAGATCCAAATCAAAGTAAATAGTTGTGTCATCAGCACAGATACATAGTTGAGAACAGTTACTACTGGGAAGGTTATTTATGAAAATTAGAAACAACGTCGGTCCAACGATCCCTGGGGATCATTGTTACAGTTTTTTGGGATACTTTATTTACTAGTGAGCCAACCAAAATGAGCTGACTCATTTTTTAGTTTGCCAAGAGAAGGTTAACCAATCAGAAGACTTGAAATATTCAATCCGACGTGTATAAAGGCGGCCATTTTGTTTTGTTTTTCTTTTCGGAATATCCACTGCTAACCTGTCAGATGAAAAACCTGAAGAACTACGCTTTCCCACTCTCTCCGAATATTCACTGCCAACCTCTGATATGGAAGACCTTAAGAATTATTGAAAAGCTGCTACTAGATATTGGTGTTGTTTCACTGAACACATTACTTACGTTGATTTTCTACATTCAGACTACGGTGAACATGTATAACAATCATCTGCATTTATGGAAAAAGATCTAGAAGACAACTCTCATAATGAAATTTTCTGTCATAATGAAGTTTTCTAATAATAACTCCAAGTATCTCTAAATGTTTGTTTTAGAGTGAAGATCTGAATATGCACCATCCAAATTCGTAAGTTGATCTTCTGTAATGAAATCGTACTTAAACTAAATTTATATGTTATAAAACTTCTTGTTCCTCCGTTAATTAGTAAGTTAGCATGTACGTTATGCCCTGCCATTATTTTAGATAAATAATAGATCATTATGTTTTGATTTTGAGGAAAGACGGAAGGAAAAGTTATATAAGAGACGCTGTTTGGTTTTAATACAAAAAGAAGCATATATAATAATAAAGAAAGAAAGAATGGGAATAGATAAGAAACATTATTATTATCATGCTCTTAACGTCTGCTTTTGTGAAAAAAAAATCAAACTTGTAAATTTTTAATCTTTTACCTCCTAACTTCTTTAAATAATGGCCCGCATTTATACAGGGTGGCCACTGAAAAAAATGAAGGGTTTCAAAAAGTTATAACTTGTTCAATGTTTCCTTTTCAGCCTCTTTTATTTTCTTTTTTCATTTTGCAGGTTATAGAGCGTCCCTTGGAGATTAAAATGGCTACATATGATGTCCATCAACAAATAAAACCCAATGAGTTTTTTTTTATTCCAATAAAAGATCAATTATTGAAACTCAGAGAGAAAATACCAGCAACATTCTAATGTCAGAACCTAATCTCCTGAAAGAGGTCCTAAGCGAACTGTGCGCACGGACCCTGCAGTGGAAGCTGTACGGAAGAATGTCTTTGAGGATCCTTCTTCTGCCCGTCATCGCTTTGCACAATTAAGCATCGCCATAACATCGCTTCAGAAGATTCTGAAACTGGATTTAAAAATGATTCCAAGATTCAAATGATCCAAACTTTACTACCTCAAGATACTCATGTGTTTGTAAAAGTTATTTTTGTTTTATATCATTTAGTCTTCCAGTGGCCACCTTGTATATATGATTGTCCTTGTATTTGGTTGGTGCAAAAATAATGTCGTTTTCTCACATATGTTACTTTTATATATGATTTCTGAATTAATTCATTGATATATATAGCCATGTTATATATCATTTGGAAACGCGTTTTTCGCTCTATCGAATTGTGTTATTCGTTACCGTTCCCAATCTCTTCATTCATTTTTTGCAGGCTTTTCGACAGCATGGACAAAATTCAAATCCGCACGATTTTCTTGTTCCATTTCAAACTAGGCCGAAAAGCTGCCGAGACAGCTCGTGATATCAATGATGCGTTTGGCCCAGGAACCACTAACGAACGTGTGGCACAACGGTGGTTCAAGAAATTTCGCAATGGTGACGAGAGACTCGAAGATAAAGTTTTGAAGATCAAATATTTAACAATGCAATAGGGGGTTGTTATAGTCGTGGAACTAGCAAGGAGCTTATTCAGTCACTAACTTAAGAATTATGATTCCTCAGAAAATTAAAATAGGACATTTTCCGGCTACTGTTCTTATTTAAAATTATTTCTACAAGCGTGTGCTTTGTGTTTAAATTAATTCTCTCCGGGTTGCGTTTTAATGAATAAAATTGTGGAACAATAAAGATTTTTGTGACGCTCAGGTGACATTGTTGCCCGTAATGTTCTCCTTTAAGACTTTCTCACGTTGCATTTCCATGCTGTACTCACCAAACAACAATCGTTTGGTATTAAAAAAATGATATAAAACCCTCAACGGTATTTGCAACTTTTCAATCTATTCGATATGACTCAAGTTCCGTTTACACAATCGAAAGACTTAATTGCTTCTCGTCAAGTGCTAAAATACAGTTTCTTTTAAATTTGATTCAAGACAAATTATTCGACAAACATTGTATTTTCCCACAAATGTTAATGACAGCAGTAATAGCTGTTTCCTTCCTAAGGAAACATTCATTGACCGAACATCCAGTATTACTGTCGGTTGAAATTTATAAAATATTTCTATTAAGACAAATTTTCAGGAAAATAGGTTACTTAAATCCACTGATACTGCTCTTTCCAGTGGTGATGGGGGCTTCCTTCCTAATTGGAGTGTGCTATGGAATGCTTAAATAATTAGTGCCCATCTCTTCACATCTGTACTTGTATATGCGCAAAGCATATGAGGAAGCTATATTAGTTCAGTCATCGATTTACATTATTGTCCTCATCTTTGTCGCCATATTTATCACAACATTTCGTCCGTTGTACGTTCCGGCCTTCTTCAGGTGGTTGGAATGTCGAACTGAAGCCTTTATTTCGCTCACTCTGGTAGACTGTTCTAGTTCCACGTGCCAAGTTTAGTGGATGTCAGTTATCTCCTGTTAATTCCTATCTGAAAGCTCTCCACTGCCCTAACCAGGTATTGAACTAACAATCTTTGGGTCCTGTCACTGGATCTAACCAACGCCTTTATACACAGAGCCTACCACCTGAAGAAGGCCGGAGCGTACAACGGCCGAAACGATGTGATAAACACGGCGACAAAGATGAGGACAACAGTCCGAATAATGTAAACAGTGTACATAATACCTAATCTCAGAAATATAGACAGATTAGTGAGTCTTATTCTTGTACCCTCAGCAACGTTTGTCCTCCCGCAAACCGATCTACCATTCAATCACTCAACCTGGTTAGGTTGGTGGCTCGCTTTCTCCCCTGTCCAGTTTCCCTTCAATATGCCTTGTGAGTAACAAATTCTCCAAGCCCTCCTTCCTCATTTTGTTTCCCATATATTTTACTTGTCACTTTGTCTTTCTGATTATGTGTCCTTTTAGTTTTCATTTTCTTCGTTGCTTACACGCTACATCCATGGAATACTCAGCATCCTTCTGTTGCCTCGAGTTTTCGTTTCGTCTGTCGAGACATTGTCCAGCGTTTGCTGCCATGAAAGATGTTTGATAGTAAATAACAGTTCAGCATTTTTTTCTTTGCTTTTAAGGATTTTTTCCTGTTGCCTAATACGTTGCTTAGATTTTGAAAGACATCATGCGCATTTGGATTTCGGGGCCGCATTTTCTATTCTCTCTTAAAAACTTCAAAGACTGCTTTTCCACTGCCAGTTATTGTTTTTATTTAAGGTAACTCAGTTTCTGGTGAGTTTTCATTTATTTTGAAATGCTGGATTTGATATATGAATTTATAAAGAAAAAACATACTTTTGTTAAATAAAAAAAGATACTACAGTTTAGACAAGCTCATCAGGTAGTTGACTCGCTGCCATTTCATGTCCTGTTTACCTATGATATGGTTCTCTTTCATGTTTCCCAGAAAATTCACCGTCCGGGGTATACGGTAAACTACATCCGCGTCCTGGGTATGACGATAAACTACATCCAACAGCAATGCCTCTGATCTTGAGGAGCGTGGAACCACCTCATAATTGTTGGTGTTCCCAGGTCCACCCTGACCCGGGGTGGTAACCCTGTTAGGATCCTAGCTACAGGTAAATAGTTAACCCCCAAACTGGGGTCAAAACACTATGAAAATGTAAAAATAGGTTTTAACCCTAGAACACTAAACATCAATTAAAGTTGGACCACTACTAACCATGGGTTTATCATACCCGATTTTGAAAATATCAAAAAAAAAAAAATATAAATCTTTATTTGAAATATTTTACATGCAGGCACTTCAAACTTTGTACTTTGAGTTAACATTAATAGGAACTGAAAAACATTATTTAGGTAAGAAAATCAAGTACTGAAAATTGTAATTAAAAATAGTAAAATTTGCGCTGGGTACTATATACCCATGATTAGTGTTGTAGGGTTAATACCAGATAAACATTTTTTTTTTAAATTTATTACCAGCAATAAATTTTTGAAGGAAAAAAATTACAGGCAATACATTATTATCAGCAATACAATTTTGAAAAAAAATATTACCAGCAATACATTTTTGAAGGGAAAATATATTACCGGCAATACATTTCTGGAAAAAATATTACCAGCAATACATTTTTGGAAAAAAAAATATTACCAGCAATACATTTTTGGAAAAAAAAATATTGCCAGTAATAAAAATTTTGTCGTAATTAAATAACCCATTTTTATGCCTTAAAACAAACCAAACCAAACCAGAATTTTCAGCTTTTTCTTTCTAGATCTAAGTAAAAGTATCCATTTTGTTTTCATTTTTCTTAAGCCGCCTTCATTGCTCACGTTCTCCGTCCATTGTTTTCTTAGCATCCTTTTTTAGAAAACTATTTTTGTCGCCTCCAGTTTTCTCTTCATCTGTGGAGAGATTGTTCAGCATCCACTGACATACAAGAAAACTGATATTACATAATTCTCCAATACGCTTCGCTTTGTTTCTAACGATTTTTCCTGCTGCTTTAATACGTCGATTAACTTTTTAAAGAAATCTTTTGATATTCCAATACGTCTTCAGATTTCGGGGTCGTATTTTCCACCCTGTTAAAACACTTCACAGATATTGAAACTTCTGCACCTGCTTGATGTTGACATCTTCAATTGATAACTATTTGAGTCGGAGAGGAAAATTTCCACAAAGAATAGAAATTAGTTCAATATTTCACACGTAGGTGTAATTTAGCAGACAATTATCATTTTTCTTTTCTTTTTTTTTCGCTTCAACCACTATCTACATCCAATTCAAACATTGTCATATACGGCATATATAAAGAGTTGTGTACTTTGGTCTTCGACGATTCACATCTTGACTGGATATAAAGAGAGAAGACTTCCTCTTTAACGGAAGTGATTATTGTATTGGGACCGCCATATTTTTTACGGAAGTTATATTGTTTCGATAGCAGCCATTTGCAATTTTCTAAAGGGCCAACGCGGCTGCAGCTAACGGAGATCTTACGCCTACATCTAATAACAACAAAGAACAACACTTGGTAACTAGGACACAGGACAAATCAATTCATTATTAGTGGTCAGTTCATTGAGTGTATAACTTATCTACAATTAATGCATTGACCAAACGCACTAACGTATTCACTACTACACTGAATATTTGCACCCCTGCCTAAAAAGTAATTTTGCTTTTGTTCAGAGATTGATTGGTCGATCGATTTCTTTTTTACGGCTATTCAAACTTTTTGAAAATATTTTTGGAGATGATAATATTTGCGGAAAGAGCTGGATTCAAACCTTCCCCAATGGTATCTGCTCGTACGTGAATATAACAAGCAGGACTGGAATTGGAACTCGGCTCTCCGATTACTTAATTCTGTAATTGTCCATTACACCACTAACATACCCAAGCTTCCAGCAACTTATATTCTCAAGCGGTCACCCATCTAGGTACTAGAACAGGCTGAACGCGGCTTAACTACTAGGATCGGACGAGAACGTTAGGCCTTTTGTTCACAATATTTTTTGTAATCATTTCACTCCAAGTAAGGCAATAAAATCACTAAGAGGGTTACTAAGTGTTAAAGATTATGAGAAAAATGTACTATTAAAGAAATACTATTACGACAATAGAAGAACAACTTAGGAAGTCAGTCCCCTGTTAAACCCCTCCCCACACACATATATACTCGACTCTCCCGCCGAATTCGACGTATGAGGGTCAAGCAGATCAGTTCCTAGGAAACCGACAGCCCGACAACAGCACATGAGATTTGATTATAGTGGTGAAGGTTTCGTGCAGGACAATCGACACTTTTTGAAGGGCCGAATTTCAGAGACCTGGTGCACTAAGTGCCACAAGGTCCCCAAACGACCCTCCTAGACCAGTTTCAAACCCAGTCAGAGAACCCAGTCTGTCCTGCAATTTACCAATAGCGGAGAAGGAGATGATTGTTTATATATATATATATATATATATATATATTCCAGCCGAGTCCATTACATTCACTTACATGCTAATACCCTTGGGAAAGGTATGAATCCTCTCCTTCTCCCTCCAGCTATGAGTAAATTGCAGGACAGACTGCGTTCTGAACTGGTCTTGGGGACCTTGTGGCACTTAGTGCACCAGGTCTCTGAAATATATATATATATATATATATATATATATATATATATATATATATATATATATATATATATATATATATATATATATATCTGGTAGCCTACTGTATGTTTGGGTGTCGACCTATACCTCACTCGGAATTTTGACCTAAAATCTTGTGGCCGACTTGTACGCATTATTTCATCCACAATACTGAGATAGGTATACAAAATATACCAACTACAACAGCAATAAACTAAATACAAGCAAACATATACTACTATCTACTAATTCCTTAGCAGAACTATTTATCCAATACAAACAACATAAAACTACTTACAATCACATCCAAAACTATTATGGATATGATAGGACCAAAAATACCCCTAACAATAATAATTCTGATGCAGGTACAGTGTAACCCGGATATAAGAGAGTTTTCGGGACCGGATAAGTCTCTTATATCCGAGTTTCTCTTATATCCGGGTCTCTTATATCCGGGTTACACTGTATATATAAAACTAGCAGTATAACCCGACTTCGGCCTAGTGTTTCGTTACTAGGAATTTTTGCCGTTCAATAGGGTGCAACTGAGACACATCCTCAAATGGAGGGGTTAACAATTTGAATGGAGGGGGTGGCCCTGAAAAGGGCTGTTTTCACGTTCTCAAGGAAGCAACCTCTTCCATGGACCGTTATAATAATATACGCTAATTTTTATTTATAATATAAATTTTATTTTATAATTCTAATAATCTTTTGCGTTAGACTTCAGCTTTCTAAATTGATTGTACGCTGGGTTTTTTTTTACAGATATTAAATTTTGCCTTTGGTCTTTGCGCAAAGTGTAAAAAATCAGGTTGTAATTTTTTCCAGCCAATTTGAACTCAAAACCTGCACTGAAGAATTATCTATCAAACAAAAAAAATCATTGAAAACGAATGAAAACTGTGGCAACACATAAACAAAATCTGATCACACCACACAAACACATATACACACGCATTTTGAGAATTATAGATATAGATAATATTATTGTAATAATTTAAACTATTTTTCACCTTCTTAGTCTCACGTTTTCCATTAATACGGAATCAATAGCTAGGGGTTTGCTGCTAGGAAATTCCTCCCCTTTGAATTTCTGATCGAACTAATGAAGCTGATTTCAATGTATTTATTTAATGTATCTTGGATTCTCTTGAAATTGGGCCAAGGTTCGCCTTCACGTGTTAACATATTTATCAACATTGATAAACATCTTTTATCTATTGATAACATTTTTAAAACCATCTGATTATTTTCTTCTAAATAAAAATGCACTCTCAGGTCAGTATTGGGTTTGATCTTTTCTTTCTTTCTTTCTTTCTTTCTTTCTTTCTTTCTACCTTCTTTCTTTTTTTCTTTCTTTCTTTCTACCTTCTTTCTTTTTTCTTTCTTTCTTTCTTTCTACCTTCTTTCTTTCTTTCTTTCTTTCTTTCTACCTTCTTTCTTTCTTTCTTTCTTTCTTTCTTCATTTCTTTCTTTCTTTCTTTCTTTCTTTCTTTCTACCTTCTTTCTTTCTTTCTTTCTTTCATTCGTACTTTCTTTCTTTCTACATTCTTTCTTTCTTTCTTTCTTCATTTCTTTCTTTCTTTCTTTCATTCGTACTTTCTTTCTTTTTTCTTTCTTTCTTTCTTTCATTCGTACTTTCTTTCTTTCTTTCTACCTCCTTTCTTTCTTTCTTTCTTTCTACCTTCTTTTTTCTTTCTTTCTTTCATTCGTACTTCCTTTCTTTCTTTCTTTCTTTATTTCATTCGTACTTTCTTTCTTTCTTTCTTCATTTCTTTCTTTCTTTCTTTCATTCATTCGTACTTTCTTTCTTTCTTTCTTTCTACCTTCTTTCTTTCTTTCTTTCTTTCTACCTTCTTTTTTCTTTCTTTCTTTCATTCGTACTTTCTTTCTTTCTTTCTTCATTTCTTTCTTTCTTTCTTTCATTCATTCGTACTTTCTTTCTTTCTTTCTACCTTCTTTCTTTCTTTCTTTCTACCTTCTTTTTTCTTTCTTTCTTTCATTCGTACTTTCTTTCTTTCTTTCTTCATTTCTTTCTTTCTTTCTTTCATTCATTCGTACTTTCTTTCTTTCTTTCTACCTTCTTTCTTTCTTTCTTTCTTTCTACCTTCTTTTTTCTTTCTTTCTTTCATTCGTACTTTCTTTCTTTCTTTCTTCATTTCTTTCTTTCTTTCTTTCATTCATTCGTACTTTCTTTCTTTCTTTCTACCTTCTTTTTTCTTTCTTTCTTTCATTCGTACTTTCTTTCTTTCTTTCTTCATTTCTTTCTTTCTTTCTTTCATTCATTCGTACTTTCTTTCTTTCTTTCTACCTTCTTTTTTCTTTCTTTCTTTCATTCGTACTTTCTTTCTTTCTTTCTTTATTTCATTCGTACTTTCTTTCTTTCTTTCTACCTTCTTTCTTTCTTTCATTCGTACTTTCTTTCTTTCATTCGTACTTTCTTTCTTTCATTCATTCGTACTTTCTTTCTTTCTTTCTACCTTCTTTCTTTCTTTCTTTCTACCTTCTTTTTTCTTTCTTTCTTTCATTCGTACTTTCTTTCTTTATTTCATTCGTACTTTCTTTCTTTCTTTCTACCTTCTTTCTTTCTTTCTTTCATTCGTACTTTCTTTCTTTCTTTCTTTCTTTCTTTCTACCTTCTTTCTTTCTTTCTTTCATTCGTACTTTCTTTCTTTCTTTCATTCGTACTTTCTTTCTTTCTTTCTTTCTTTCTAGCAATAACAAAGATTGTATTTCGCCAAAAGTCGTAACCACAGCATTTCTGAAAAAAAAGAAGAAGATTATTTGCAATTATAATGCTCGATACAAACATATAGAGCATTAATAATATCAAATAAAATTAACTGTTCATTTATCTCTATTTACTCTACTCTGAGTTCTGTGGAATCATATCTGCTCTTCAGGAGACCTGGTTTTAAAATTTGATATATTTTCCTTAAGAGACGTTATTTTATAAAGTAAATTTATTTGAATAAAGGAAGAACAATTTCAATTCATTTTGCATCATAAATTAACGTCTTTTAAGGAAGAATGAATTCAAATATTCACTTGTCAGTCGAGCGAAGAACTTGGATGAAACATCCTCCAGATATGGCATAGAGATGAATGCCGAAAATATAACACTTGTCGAACAATTAGAGAGGGCTTTCAATCAAGATAAAAGTCGGTGATCAGGAAGTTAAATCAGTGATCCAATTAAAATATCTTGGTTCGATTAATTAAACTTAGCTTACTGACATAAACATACCAGAGTATTCCTTACACCACAATAACACATTCTTGCTTACCCTTCTTAGTACAGCCACCATTATACCTCGAAGTCTCTTACTAGTCGTAACTAGTTCCCATATGTACAATTCTTGACCGTGGGTGGGGAGAGCGAATTAAACAATTCAAAAATCTAGACCCCAATCTCTATTTACAATATGAAATAATCTATTTACAAGAAACTAAATAAAATGGCGAAGAGCTGATCCAAATATATAAAACATGAAAGCATTTATAGAAAAGCCACAACTAGGCAACCGTACGGCGACGGGAAAGGGACTAAAGCCGAGACGCCATATTAGGACCAATAATATTGCTGATTCTTCTTTGGATTTTATCAAGGATCTCTAGATATATGACAGGAGCACCAGACCATATGTGGCAGCAATATTCTTAGCATGTAGAAATGGCAGACTTATAAATATGTAAGATAGATTCTGGGAAAGATGAATGTCTCGAACGACACAGCGGACCGCATTAAATGTTATATTTAGTTGATACGCTTGTTTTTGTTTATTTGATTTCTTTGAAAGAGGAAATCCACTGATATTTATATAATATTTGTATGTTTGTATCTCGATATATATATATATATATATATATATATATATATATATATATATATATATATATATATATATATATATATATATATATATATATATATATAGTGATTTTCCAAGCGTAGCTTAGATGTGGCACAAGGCATAAATTAGCTAAAATGATGTTTGGTGTCTCGACAAATTCTTTTTCAAATTCTTTTTTTTTTGTTGACCAGTGTAATTAAACTTAGCTATATTTACTCACCCAAACATACCAGGGTATTACTTACAGCAAAACAACGCATTCTTACTTACCATTCTAACTATAGCCATCATAATACCGCAAAGTCTCTTACTAGTTATACTAGTTCCCATATGTACAATTCTTGACTGTGGGTGGGGAGAGGGAATAAAACAACAATTTAAAAATTTAAACCCCAATCTCTATCTACAATATGAAATAATCTATTTACAAGAAACTAAATAAAATAGCGAAAAGCTGATTCGAACAATTAACATGAAAGTTTGTCGATTCATTTTGCATCGTAAAGAAACGCCTTTTAAGGAAGAATGAATTCAAATATTCAGTTGTCAGTCGGGCGAAGAAATTAATAACGAAAAACAACACGACGAACAATTAGAAAGGGCTTTCAAACAAGATAAATGTCGGTGGTTAGGAAACTAAATCAATGATCCAATTCAAATATCTTGGTTCGATTATCAGTGAGGAGGGATCCCGAACAGAAATAATTCCAAGTGCAATGCAAACAAGGTAAGCAAAGAGTCATGTGGAATGAAAAGAACATCTGCCTGAGATCAATGATCAGATTGTTACGTGCATTGACCATCTTAATCTTAATGTGTACCCCGCGAATCTTGTGTATTAACACCTGATTTACAGCGAAGAGTCGACGATACTACAGCACCATCCTACAGACCCCATGTAAAACGCATCACAAATGCAGTGCTAGATAACATTAGACACGAAGTAGGCCCATTAAAAGACTTCATATCCACCGTCAAGAAGCTAAAGTTGAAATGGTAAGCACACTATATATGTGCCAACAATCTTTCCACTGTCATCCTACGAGGAACGACATTAGGCAAAAGAAGAGACGGACAGAAGTAAAAAATGAACTTAGAACGCCCTGAGAGGAGTGGAATTACAGAGACATTAGCATGCGACCTAGATATATACAGGGTGTTGGGGATGATGTTAAACTTCAAAATTCTTAGTTCCCACTCTGCAGCAGCAATTTCTCAGGTGTAATGTCACAAGCCTATCGCTATTTCCGTGGAAAATGCTCTGACGAGCTCCATTCCTTTGTCTCACCAGTTCAGATCTTTAAAGCTAGAACATGTCATGCCACATCTACAGCGTCGAATCGCCGACATTTCCCCCGTTTTCCAAATATGAGGAGAAATTTCCATTCAGACATCTTTTTCTTCCAAGAACAGCCACTTTGTGGACGATTCTCTCACGCGGATACTTCCCTGGCTCTTCCATTCTTAATCCCATTAAATCAAGTTAATCTTTGTCTATATTTCTGAGATGAGGTATTATGTACAGTATTTACATTAGTCGGACTATTGTCCTCATCTTTGTCGCCATATTTGTCACAACGTTTCGGCCGTTGTACGCTCCGGCCTTCTTCAGGTGGTTGGAATTTCGAAACGAACCCTTTATTTCGATCACTGGGGTAGACTGTTCTAGTTCCACGAGTCATGTTTAATGGATGTCAGTTATTAGTTATTACCAGGAGATAACTGATAACTGACATCAATGAAACATGGCTCGTGGAACTAGAACAGTCTACCCCAGTGATCGAAATAAAGGGTTCGGTTCGAAATTCCAACCACCTGAAGAATGCCGGAGCGTACAACGGCCGAAACGTTGTGACAAATATGGCGACAAAGATGAGGACAATAGTCCGACTAATGTAAATACTGTAATCTTTATCTGTCCACAACTTTCACATCCTACCAACTCCTCTTTTACACATATCCCAGCTCGTGCATCATAACCGCTTTAGGAAGGTTGGTTAATTGTGTCGTAGCAGACAAATTTCTCTCGTCAAAATCTATCTTGCATAATTATAAACCTACAATTCGTACGTGCATTGAATATTACCGCCATTCGCGACGGCTATATATCTCGAGATTCTCGGCAAAATCCCGAGAATTTTCTGCAATGTGATCGGTCCTGACCTGACATCTCGCCTTCAGTCATTTTTTCACTGACATGGCATGGCTCCCCTCTGTCTTTTCTAAACATTTTCATAGAATTCTCCTCATTGGTACCGCGACTTCGGGAGTTGAAGCGTACTAGTAGATTGGCTGTTCGGTCTCATCGTTTCATTGTCGAAATGGCGACACGTAACCCTAAGTTATATTCTAAGAATGCGGAACTCTCTTCCAATTTCTTGCTTTCCTCTCACCTGCAATCTTCAGAAAATTAAATGCAACATGAATCTTCTTGAAACCCGTTCTTTTATTGTCCTTTCACTTCATTTCATTCTGTTAAAAATGCGTTCTATTAATTCATACCAAATGTAACGCCTGAGAAAAAAACAAAAACAAAAAAAAACCGCAAACAACCCATAAAGGAGATCGAACTCCGGACGAGAGTTCAGACAGAATAACTGCTAACCAACTTGGCCATGTAACTGACCGGAAGCACGATGTGTATTAAAACTTATCAAATCTAAATTTAATAGCATTTTAACTGCCAACAAATTCTCAATGGAAGGATGCGATCATTATATCAACATTACTTTGACTATATAAAATCATTTGTCGTTGTTAATGAGATAATGACAACGATTTCGTCAGAATTTCTGTCTGATATTTAAGCACACACTGACAAATTAATTTAAGACTATTCATGGAATTAATTATGCAAATGACCATAAACATATTCTTGACAACTAAATCCATTCGTAGGTATAAAACGTTCTTCAGAAGGCTCTCTGATGCCCGGATGAACTGCAGTGGTCTGTGGTGCAGGCTTCAAACCTGTGGCTGACTAACGTCAGAGTGGTTCGATTCCATCCTCCGGGCGTTCGAATATTTTTTCTTTTTCCTTTTAAAACTAGAATACATGAATAAGTTTTTGACGAAAAATATAATTTATTTCCGCTTATTTCGATGTCACAAGAACAGTCCACTACACAGAGGCGAATTGGCCATCTTTATAGAGTGGGAGATTCTAATGAATTCTCTACCTTGGTACCTGGACCGTGAGAATTTAAGCGTGCTACTAGATTGGCAACTAGGTCTCGTCGTTTTACTATTGAAAAAGCGATACGTATCGCTAAGTAATAATCTGAGAGTTTCTTTTCTCACATTTATCACCCCCCTCTCTCTCTGACTCTCTTTCTCTTCCGGATTCTTCATTCCCTGTCAACTACAATCTTCAAAAATCTAAATGCAACGTCAATCGCCATCTTCTGCCTTCCTGAAACCTGTTCTTTTATTGCCCTGTTTTCTCAATAAAGTCTTAATGATATTATCCCATTGCTTGGGGTGAAATGATTTAAAAGAAATAAACATCTACCTTGAGTATCTGTCTATATTTCTGAGATGAGGTATTATGTAAACTATTTACATTATTCGTACTATTGTCCTCATCTTTGTCGCCATATTTATTACAACGTTTCGGCTGTTGTACGCTCCGGACTTCTTCAGGTGGTTGGAATGTCGTACTTAACCCTTTATATCGCTCACTCGGGTAGACTGTTCTCGTTCCACGTGCCATGTCTAATGGATGTCTGTTATCAGTGATCCAATTGTTAATTCCCTTCTCCAAGTTCTCCACTGTCCTAACCCTAGTTAGACTCTCCTACAGCTGTAACACGAGGGGAAGTGGAAAAACCAGGCGTGGCTGACCACATATGGAGAGAAAAGGGAGATCACCGCCGTCTGTGGGATCAGGTTGACATCATAGACAAAGGACACTATGGGAAAATTCGTAAACGTAACGAGTCAGCACATAAAACAAAAATCTCCTGAGCCGACCAATATGGGAACCAGTAATAAGGAATGCCAGAGAAAAGCGATAATAACAACAAAAATTGCAATATGAGCTTTGGTAAAAACATGTATTGATAACAGCAGAAATTGCAATATGAGCACTGGTAAAAAATGGTTGATGAAGACATTAAGTTCATAATACCCAGAAAATCCTACACAGGTGTCCTCAAGGACACATGGCACGGTGGATAAAGGCGTTAGCTAGATCCAGTGACAGGACCCAAAGAGCGTGTTACAGCTTTTTGGTGTTCTTGAAGCATTACCTTAAGGGGGCAGCCTGTCTCCCCTTTATATTTATTTCCGCAGCGGCACGGGATAGCGTACGTACAGTCTTTAGTCACGTTCTCCTCTGTAGGGAGTCTAACTAGGGTTAAGACAGTGGAGAACTTGGAGATGGGGAATTAACAGGAGATAACTGATAATTGACATCCATTAAATATGGCGCGTGGAACTAGAACAGTCTACCCCAGTGAGAGAAATAAAGGGATCAGTTCGACATTCCAACCACCTGAAAAAGGCCGGAGCGTACAACGGCCAAAACGTTGCAATAAATAAGGTGACAAAGATGAAGACAATAGTCCGAATAATGTAAATAGTGTCTCTACCTTGAGTTGCCATCGAGCTTTTTATTGGGCTAACTATATTATTAAAAATTAAATTATGTAGTGAATTCAATCCGATTTGCTTGCTAGCTGTCTGCTGCTTTCCTTGCCATTACGATAGTGACTTTACCGACAACGTTTTATTTGAAATCGTCTTGAAGAAATAAACGTAGGAAATGCTTGAAAGCAATCAAGAGTGAAAGACATATTGGAGTTTTTGGGTACCCTGGTGTACTAGTGAGCCAGCCAAAATGAGATGACTCATTTTATAGTTCACCAATAGAAGATTTAACCAATCAGAAGGCTCAAAATATTCAGTGAGACGTGTATAAAGGCGGCCATGTTTTTTCCGGAATATTCACTGCCAGCCTTTGATATCGAAAACTGAAGAATTACGGAACAGCTGCTGGTTGTATTGGCGATATAGGCAGATTCAGTAGAGTGTCTGGCTCGTGAGTGTTAATCTTTAACGTTGTTTCATTGAACAGATTACGTACTGCGCTGTATTCTATATTCATAGACTATGGTGAACAGGGTCAACAAGACACAGGTAAATCGTATTTAGACTGTAGCAATTTGGATTTCTTTTTCTGGGCAGGACGCGACAAAAATGAGAAAATCAATATAGCAACAATCGTCCAGCCAGGAAAACATCTTGATATAAGTTTAACTGTTGTCTAGTAAGTCTTATATACTATTACGACTGTAGTCGGTTCAAGTGTTCACCTTAGTAAGTCCGACTCTTGCTAAGTGACATCACTGAAAGCGCTTGAGGTAATCGAAGTACGAGTAGTGATTTTCCAAGCGTAGCTTAGATGTGGCACAAGGCCGAAAGTAGGGGGGCACCCAGTAAGGATCGAACTCACTACTTAGTTGTAATTGTTCTAGCGAGACAAGCTCGCTAACCATTACACCGCCTCGAGGTGCCCAATCGAAGAACGAGTAAACCAGGTTCACGGATCATTCACTCGTGGGGTGGGCAAGTGATTCTCGTGTATTTGATCTTCACTAAGTGAGCCATTTATGGCATCTGTCATCGCGCAGTAGTTAGCAAGTAATTCTTGCAGACTGCTCGCTTGAATGCGATCCTCACTGAGGTTTTGCTTATGAGTCAACTGGAAAGAAAAAAAAAGTTCAAAAGGTTGCTTAAAACCTAGCAGGCTATTGATAGTACATTAAGTTGAATCATCGGTGAATGTTTTACTGTATATGAAAAATTTCCCAGCGGTTTGACATAATCCCTTCGACTGTCTTATCCATCGTTTAGAAAAAAAAATGAATTCTAAGCATGTGTAAAGTTAAAAGCTGCAATTTTTGCAAGAAGAAGTTAAAAACTTTCAAAATCAACACGTGCAAGATTTTTATATTTCTATTTCATAGAAAGAACAACGCAGCCGACAAGAAAAGAGAGATATATTTAGCATAAAAAAAGAAAAACATATTATTAGATATATTATTATATATTATTATAATATGGATTATAAAACATATTATAATATGAATTATAAAACATATTATTATAATATGAATTATGACACATATTATTATAATACGAATTATAAAACATTATTATAATATAAATTATAAAACATATTATTATAATATGAATTATAAAACACATTATTATAATATGGATTAGCGGTTGTGCGCATGCACACGAGAGAGAGAGAGAGAGAGAGAGAGAGAGAGAGAGTGCGTGCGTGCGTGCGTGTGTTCGTGTGTGTGTTCGTGTGTGCGTTTGTGCGCGCGTTCGCGACGCGTATTTGGATTGAAATTAAGTAGTCGGCTGCCCGGGGATTGCCTCTCGAAGGACTAGAGAAAGGCTTGTAAAACTAACACATCTTATAGGTTAAAGAGTGATTAAGAGATCTGGAATGTTTACAAGCCTTCCTTTAATAGTCCTGAATAGAACGCCAACTTACGGTGTTATGCGAAGACCATTATCAGGCAAGGTTGGACATTCCTATACACCAGTGGTTCCCAACCTCTGTGCAACGGCACGTTAGTTTGCCGCGAAATGATTACTGGTGTGCCGCGAAGAGATAATACCTAGAAGGCATTTAATTTCATTTTGTTTAATAAAGACATTCAATTTCTTAATCATGATGACACCGCTCAATTCAAAATGGCCGAATTTCTGGAATCTAAACGTTTCGCGCATACTAATTGGTAAGTGTTATTATGGTTTATATTAGTCATGGGACGATTAATCGGAATATCAGGAGTTTTTCAAAGTATCGGGAATCGGCATCGGAGCTGAATAATTCAGACCCGATTTCGATACCAAAACGATTCCTAAATACACAGGTTGTAAGACAAAAAGTTGTAACACAGAACTGTACTATGTGAGGTTTTACGTAATGCTCCTAACTCCCAAGCATGTTTTTACCTTTTCCTAACCATTTTTAATCTTTTCAATTTCAGGCTAAGCTAACTTTATGCACAAATGTCCCACTGACATTCACGATTATTATTTTATACCCGATATTGAATACAGGATATTTTGATTTATGTGAATAAAAATTCTTCTTATATAATATTCTTTGTTTTTTTATTATTTTATTGCAAAAAGGCTTTATGAGTGGAAAATACCAGTTGCCACCCAAGGCTATAGAACCCAGTCTGTCCTGCTATTTACCCATATCTGGAGGGAGAAGAAGAGGATTCACACCTTTCCCAAGGGTATTAGCACGTAAGTGAATGTAATGGATTCGACTGTAATTCGAATATATATATATATATATATATATATATATATATATATATATATATATATATATATATATATGAGATGGAGAGGCACGGTAGAGTAATGTGGTGAAGGCAACGGGAAAGCACTCCAATATCAATCTTAATTAATATCATTGCAATTACACTTTTGTGCAAATTAATTGAAACAAAACAAATAATTCCGTAATTTTTAACTTTTTTCTTATTTTCCCAATAAAACATGACCCAGTGCACATGTTAGTACTTCGTATGTTCATTCCATGAAGTCGGTCCTTGCAGATTGACCAC
>OZ038477.1:138586671-138594171 GCA_964036315.1 Acanthosepion esculentum
ATCCTTAGCTCTACCAGTTTTCTTTCTTTCTTTTGTCACAACATTTTTCTTTCTTTCTTTCTTTCTTTCTTTCTTTCTTTCTTTCTTTCTTTCTTTCTTTCTTCACAACATCCTTAGCGCTACCAGTTGTCTTTCTTTCATTTGCCACAACAGTTTTCTTTCTTTCTTTCTTTCTTTCTTTCTTTCTTTCTTTCTTTCTTTCTTTCTTTCTTTCTTTCTTCACAACATCCTTAGCTCTACCAGTTTTCTTTCTTTCTTTTGTCACAACAGTTTTCTTTCTTTCTTTCTTTCTTTCTTTCTTTTGTCACAACAATTTTCTTTCTTTCTTTCTTTCTTTCTTTCTTTCTTCACAACATCCTTAGCTCTACCAGTTTTCTTTCTTTCTTTTGTCACAACAGTTTTCTTTCTTTCTTTCTTTCTTTCTTTTGTCACAACAATTTTCTTTCTTTCTTTCTTTTTTCTTTCTTTCTTTCTTTCTTAACAACATCCTTAGCTCTACCTGTTTTCTTTCTTTCTTTTGTCACAACAGTTTACTTTCTTTCTTTCTTTCATTCTTTCTTTCTTTCTTTCTTTCTTTCTTTCTTCACAACATCCTTAGCTCTACCAGTTTTCTTTCTTTCTTTTGTCACAACAGTTTTCTTTCTTTCTTACTTTCTTTTGTTACAACAATTATCTTTCTTTCTTTCTTTCTTTCTTTCTTTTTATTCACAACATCCTTAGCTCTACCTGTTTTCTTTCTTTCTTTTGTCACAACAATTTTCTTTCTTTCTTTCTTTCTTTCTTTCTTCACAACATCCTTAGCTCTACCACTTTTCTTTCTTTCTTTGTCACAACAGTTTTCTTTCTTTCTTTCTTTCTTTTGTCACAACAATTTTCTTTCTTTCTTTCTTTCTTTCTTTCTTTCTTTCTTTCTTCACAACATCCTTAGCTCTACCAGTTTTCTTTCTTTATTTTGTCACAACAGTTTTCTTTCTTTCATTCTTTCTTTCTTTTGTCACAACAATTTTCTTTCTTTCTTTCTTTCTTTCTTTCTTTCTTTCTTTCTTTCTTTCTTTCTTTCTTCACAACATCCTTAGCTCTACCTGTTTTCTTTCTTTCTTTTGTCACAACAATTTCCTTTCTTTCTTTCTTTTTTCTTTCTTCTTTCTTTCTTTGTTTCTTTCTTTCTTCACAACATCCTTAGCTCTACCAGTTTTCTTTCTTCCTTTTGTCACAACAGTTTACTTTCTTTCTTTCTTTCTTTTGTCACAACAATTTTCTTTCTTTCTTTCTTTCTTTCTTTCGTCACAACATCCTTAGCTCTACCTGTTTTCTTTCTTACTTTTGTCACAACAGTTTTCTTTTTTCTTTCTTTCTTTCTTTCTATCTTTCTTTCTTTCTTCACAACATCCTTAGCGCTACCAGTTTTCTTTCTTTCATTTGCCACAACAGTTTTCTTTCTTTTTTTTCTTTCTTTCTTCACAACATCCTTAGCTCTACCAGTTTTCTTTCTTTCTTTTGTCACAACAGTTTTCTTTCTTTCTTTCTTTTGTCACAACAATTTTCTTTCTTTCTTTCTTTCTTTCTTTCTTTCTTTCTTTCTTTCTTCACAACATCCTTAGCTCTACCAGTTTTCTTTCTTTCTTTTGTCACAACAGTTTTCTTTCTTTCTTTCTTTCTTTTGTCACAACAGTTTTCTTTCTTTCTTTCTTTCTTTTGTCACAACAATTTTCTTTCTTTCTTTCTTTCTTTCTTTCTTTCTTCACAACATCCTTAGCTCTACCTTTTTTCTTTCTTTCTTTTGTCACAACAATTTTCTTTCTTTCTTTCTTTCTTTCTTCACAACATCCTTAGCTCTACCACTTTTCTTTCTTTCTTTGTCACAACAGTTTTCTTTCTTTCTTTCTTTCTTTTGTCACAACAACTTTCTTTCTTTCTTACTTTCTTTCTTTCTTCACAACATCCTTAGCTCTACGAGTTTTCTTTCTTTATTTTGTTACAACAGTTTTCTTTCTTTCTTTCTTTCTTTCTTTTGTCACAACAATTTTCTTTCTTTCTTTCTTTCTTTCTTTCTTCACAACATCCTTAGCTGTACCTGTTTTCTTTCTTACTTTTGTCACAACAGTTTTCTTTTTTTCTTTCTTTCTTTCTTTCTATCTTTCTTTCTTTCTTCACAACATCCTTAGCTCTACCAGTTTTCTTTCTTTCTTTTGTCACAACAGTTTTCTTTCTTTCTTTCTTTTGTCATATCAATTTTCTTTCTTTCTTTCTTTCTTTCTTTCTTTCTTTCTTTCTTCACAACATCCTTAGCTCTACCAGTTTTCTTTCTTTCTTTTGTCACAACAGCTTGCTTTCTTTCTTTCTTTCTTTCTTTCTTTCTTTCTTTCTTTCTTTCTTTCTTTCTTTCTTTCTTTCTTTCTTCACAACATCCTTAGCTCTACCAGTTTTCTTTCTTTCTTTTGTCACAACAGTTTTCTTTCTTAATTTCTTTCTTTCTTTCTTTCTTCACAACATCCTTAGCTCTACCAGTTTTCTTTCTTTATTTTGTCACAACAGTTTTCTTTCTTTCTTTCTTACTTTTGTCACAACAATTTTCTTTCTTTCTTTCTTTCTTCACAACATCCTTAGCTCTACCAGTTTTCTTTCTTTATTTTGTCACAACAGTTTTCTTTCTTTCTTTCTTTCTTTCTTTTTTCACAACAATTTACTTTCTTTCTTTCTTTCTTTCTTTCTTTCTTTCTTTCTTCACAACATCCTTAGCTCTACCAGTTTTCTTTCTTTCTTTTGTCACAACAGTTTTCTTTCCTTCTTTCTTTCTTTCTTTCTTTCTTTCTTTCTTTCTTTCTTTCTTTCTTTCTTCACAACATCCTTAGCTCTACCAGTTTTCTTTCTTTATTTTGTCACAACAGTTTTCTATTTTTTTTTCTTTCTTTTGTCACAACAATTTTCTTTCTTTCTTTCTTTCTTCACAACATCCTTAGCTCTACCAGTTTTCTTTCTTTCTTTTGTCACAACAGTTTTCTTTCTTTCTTTCTTTCTTTCTTTTGTCACAACAATTTTCTTTCTTTCTTTCTTTCTTTCTTTCTTTCTTCACAACATCCTTAGCTCTACCAGTTTTCTTTCTTTCTTTTGTCACAACATTTTTCTTTCTTTCTTTCTTTCTTTCTTTCTTTCTTTCTTTCTTTCTTTCTTTCTTTCTTTCTTCACAACATCCTTAGCTCTACCAGTTTTCTTTCTTTATTTTGTCACAACAGTTTTCTTTCTTTCTTTCTTTCTTTTGTCACAACAATTTTCTCTTTTTCTTTCTTTCCTCACAACATCCTTAGCTCTACAAGTTTTCTTTCTTTCTTTTGTCACAACAGTTTTCTTTCTTTCTTTCTTTCTTTCTTTTGTCACAACAATTTTCTTTCTTTCTTTCTTTCTTTCTTTCTTCACAACATCCTTAGCTCTACCAGTTTTCTTTCTTTATTTTGTCACAACAGTTTTCTTTCTTTCTTTCTTTCTTTTGTCACAACAATTTTCTCTTTTTCTTTCTTTCCTCACAACATCCTTAGCTCTACAAGTTTTCTTTCTTTCTTTTGTCACAACAGTTTTCTTTCTTTCTTTCTTTCTTTCTTTCTTTTGTCACAACAATTTTCTTTCTTTCTTTCTTTCTTTCTTTCTTCACAACATCCTTAGCTCTACCAGTTTTCTTTCTTTCTTTTGTCACAACATTTTTCTTTCTTTCTTTCTTTCTTTCTTTCTTTCTTTCTTTCTTTCTTTCTTTCTTTCTTTCTTTCTTCACAACATCCTTAGCGCTACCAGTTGTCTTTCTTTCATTTGCCACAACAGTTTTCTTTCTTTCTTTCTTTCTTTCTTTCTTTCTTTCTTTCTTTCTTTCTTTCTTTCTTTCTTTCTTCACAACATCCTTAGCTCTACCAGTTTTCTTTCTTTCTTTTGTCACAACAGTTTTCTTTCTTTCTTTCTTTCTTTCTTTCTTTTGTCACAACAATTTTCTTTCTTTCTTTCTTTCTTTCTTTCTTTCTTTCTTCACAACATCCTTAGCTCTACCAGTTTTCTTTCTTTCTTTTGTCACAACAGTTTTCTTTCTTTCTTTCTTTCTTTCTTTTGTCACAACAATTTTCTTTCTTTCTTTCTTTTTTCTTTCTTTCTTTCTTTCTTAACAACATCCTTAGCTCTACCTGTTTTCTTTCTTTCTTTTGTCACAACAGTTTACTTTCTTTCTTTCTTTCATTCTTTCTTTCTTTCTTTCTTTCTTTCTTTCTTCACAACATCCTTAGCTCTACCAGTTTTCTTTCTTTCTTTTGTCACAACAGTTTTCTTTCTTTCTTACTTTCTTTTGTTACAACAATTATCTTTCTTTCTTTCTTTCTTTCTTTCTTTTTATTCACAACATCCTTAGCTCTACCTGTTTTCTTTCTTTCTTTTGTCACAACAATTTTCTTTCTTTCTTTCTTTCTTTCTTTCTTCACAACATCCTTAGCTCTACCACTTTTCTTTCTTTCTTTGTCACAACAGTTTTCTTTCTTTCTTTCTTTCTTTTGTCACAACAATTTTCTTTCTTTCTTTCTTTCTTTCTTTCTTTCTTTCTTTCTTCACAACATCCTTAGCTCTACCAGTTTTCTTTCTTTATTTTGTCACAACAGTTTTCTTTCTTTCATTCTTTCTTTCTTTTGTCACAACAATTTTCTTTCTTTCTTTCTTTCTTTCTTTCTTTCTTTCTTTCTTTCTTCACAACATCCTTAGCTCTACCTGTTTTCTTTCTTTCTTTTGTCACAACAATTTCCTTTCTTTCTTTCTTTTTTCTTTCTTCTTTCTTTCTTTGTTTCTTTCTTTCTTCACAACATCCTTAGCTCTACCAGTTTTCTTTCTTCCTTTTGTCACAACAGTTTACTTTCTTTCTTTCTTTCTTTTGTCACAACAATTTTCTTTCTTTCTTTCTTTCTTTCTTTCGTCACAACATCCTTAGCTCTACCTGTTTTCTTTCTTACTTTTGTCACAACAGTTTTCTTTTTTCTTTCTTTCTTTCTTTCTATCTTTCTTTCTTTCTTCACAACATCCTTAGCGCTACCAGTTTTCTTTCTTTCATTTGCCACAACAGTTTTCTTTCTTTTTTTTCTTTCTTTCTTCACAACATCCTTAGCTCTACCAGTTTTCTTTCTTTCTTTTGTCACAACAGTTTTCTTTCTTTCTTTCTTTTGTCACAACAATTTTCTTTCTTTCTTTCTTTCTTTCTTTCTTTCTTTCTTTCTTTCTTTCTTCACAACATCCTTAGCTCTACCAGTTTTCTTTCTTTCTTTTGTCACAACAGTTTTCTTTCTTTCTTTCTTTCTTTTGTCACAACAGTTTTCTTTCTTTCTTTCTTTCTTTTGTCACAACAATTTTCTTTCTTTCTTTCTTTCTTTCTTTCTTTCTTCACAACATCCTTAGCTCTACCTTTTTTCTTTCTTTCTTTTGTCACAACAATTTTCTTTCTTTCTTTCTTTCTTTCTTCACAACATCCTTAGCTCTACCACTTTTCTTTCTTTCTTTGTCACAACAGTTTTCTTTCTTTCTTTCTTTCTTTTGTCACAACAACTTTCTTTCTTTCTTACTTTCTTTCTTTCTTCACAACATCCTTAGCTCTACGAGTTTTCTTTCTTTATTTTGTTACAACAGTTTTCTTTCTTTCTTTCTTTCTTTCTTTTGTCACAACAATTTTCTTTCTTTCTTTCTTTCTTTCTTTCTTCACAACATCCTTAGCTGTACCTGTTTTCTTTCTTACTTTTGTCACAACAGTTTTCTTTTTTTCTTTCTTTCTTTCTTTCTATCTTTCTTTCTTTCTTCACAACATCCTTAGCTCTACCAGTTTTCTTTCTTTCTTTTGTCACAACAGTTTTCTTTCTTTCTTTCTTTTGTCATATCAATTTTCTTTCTTTCTTTCTTTCTTTCTTTCTTTCTTTCTTTCTTCACAACATCCTTAGCTCTACCAGTTTTCTTTCTTTCTTTTGTCACAACAGCTTGCTTTCTTTCTTTCTTTCTTTCTTTCTTTCTTTCTTTCTTTCTTTCTTTCTTTCTTTCTTCACAACATCCTTAGCTCTACCAGTTTTCTTTCTTTCTTTTGTCACAACAGTTTTCTTTCTTAATTTCTTTCTTTCTTTCTTTCTTCACAACATCCTTAGCTCTACCAGTTTTCTTTCTTTATTTTGTCACAACAGTTTTCTTTCTTTCTTTCTTACTTTTGTCACAACAATTTTCTTTCTTTCTTTCTTTCTTCACAACATCCTTAGCTCTACCAGTTTTCTTTCTTTATTTTGTCACAACAGTTTTCTTTCTTTCTTTCTTTCTTTCTTTTTTCACAACAATTTACTTTCTTTCTTTCTTTCTTTCTTTCTTTCTTTCTTTCTTTCTTCACAACATCCTTAGCTCTACCAGTTTTCTTTCTTTCTTTTGTCACAACAGTTTTCTTTCCTTCTTTCTTTCTTTCTTTCTTTCTTTCTTTCTTTCTTTCTTTCTTTCTTTCTTTCTTTCTTTCTTCACAACATCCTTAGCTCTACCAGTTTTCTTTCTTTATTTTGTCACAACAGTTTTCTATTTTTTTTTCTTTCTTTTGTCACAACAATTTTCTTTCTTTCTTTCTTTCTTCACAACATCCTTAGCTCTACCAGTTTTCTTTCTTTCTTTTGTCACAACAGTTTTCTTTCTTTCTTTCTTTCTTTCTTTTGTCACAACAATTTTCTTTCTTTCTTTCTTTCTTTCTTTCTTTCTTCACAACATCCTTAGCTCTACCAGTTTTCTTTCTTTCTTTTGTCACAACATTTTTCTTTCTTTCTTTCTTTCTTTCTTTCTTTCTTTCTTTCTTTCTTTCTTTCTTTCTTCACAACATCCTTAGCTCTACCAGTTTTCTTTCTTTATTTTGTCACAACAGTTTTCTTTCTTTCTTTCTTTCTTTTGTCACAACAATTTTCTCTTTTTCTTTCTTTCCTCACAACATCCTTAGCTCTACAAGTTTTCTTTCTTTCTTTTGTCACAACAGTTTTCTTTCTTTCTTTCTTTCTTTCTTTCTTTTGTCACAACAATTTTCTTTCTTTCTTTCTTTCTTTCTTTCTTTCTTCACAACATCCTTAGCTCTACCAGTTTTCTTTCTTTCTTTTGTCACAACATTTTTCTTTCTTTCTTTCTTTCTTTCTTTCTTTCTTTCTTTCTTTCTTTCTTTCTTTCTTTCTTTCTTCACAACATCCTTAGCGCTACCAGTTGTCTTTCTTTCATTTGCCACAACAGTTTTCTTTCTTTCTTTCTTTCTTTCTTTCTTTCTTTCTTTCTTTCTTTCTTTCTTCACAACATCCTTAGCTCTACCAGTTTTCTTTCTTTCTTTTGTCACAACAGTTTTCTTTCTTTCTTTCTTTCTTTCTTTCTTTTGTCACAACAATTTTCTTTCTTTCTTTCTTTCTTTCTTTCTTTCTTCACAACATCCTTAGCTCTACCAGTTTTCTTTCTTTCTTTTGTCACAACAGTTTTCTTTCTTTCTTTCTTTCTTTCTTT
>OZ038477.1:138621671-138649171 GCA_964036315.1 Acanthosepion esculentum
GTTGAAGAGTAGACTTGAGGTAAAAGAAATTTCGTTCTACAGAAGGATGCTGAGAATAACACGGACAGAGCATGTGAGCAACGAAGAATCTTTAAGGCAAATGGAAGCAAAAAAAGGACACTTAGAATGAGAAAGATTTGAAATTTCTCTGATATATAATGTAGAAAGAAGGCGTGGAGAATATTGACACCCATAAGACATATTAAAGGTAAGTAAGGAAACATCGAGTAATCTTGCTGAGTAAATGTATGGCGGAACAGTTAGCGGGAGGTTTAGCTAATAAAATATTTCAAAGTATAGCCATAGAAGAATTAAAAGTATGTCGGAGAAGAAAAGGGGTGAATGAGGGATAAGAAGAAGGAAAGAAGAAAGATATTAAAAAAAAGACGACGAAGATAAAACACAAACGTGAGAAAACAAAGACGTGAAAAAAGAGGACAGAGAAGTAAAGAAGACAAAGACGGAAAAAAACGAAAGAGAAAGAAAGAAATCAACAAAGAAGAAAATGATGGACGAAAAAGACAGCAACAAAGATTTTGAAGTTATTGAGAGAAAGTGCAAAACAAAACAATAATTGCAACAATCTCTATCTATAAAAGGCAGGAAGTGTGTGTGTGAGTAACGAATGCACGGCCGCAATTCTCGATGGATTTGCACCAAAATTTATATGCACATGCTCGAAGTTAGTGGAAAGGCCAAGACCGACTTTGCATTTCCCAACTCCCATCAATAATGGAAATAATCGATTTTTTCATGCTTCTACGGCAGTTTTCATGTAGTTTGCGGCCATTTTCTACTGGCCAGAGTGAGAGCCTATAGCTGGCTGCCACGAATAGGCAGGAAGATTCTACTAGCCAACGTGAGAGCCAACAGCTGATTGATACGAATGTTAACTAGCATGCTAGCATGCACAAAAAAAAATCGATAGCTGCATTCGTCACAAGTGGGAAAAATTTAAATCTGCTTGGCACTTTACTCCAATTGGCTCATCTGCTTGCTTAAACTCAACGTTGATTCTGATTCTGCAGAACTGGGTTGGGTGTGAAAATGTATTTGTTGTTAACATTCTTTTTTCATTCGGTTTTTCCCGTTACGAGTCCTTTTTTAAAGCTGATTGTTTTGTGTTCATTTTGTTTAGTTCTTTTTTCGTAACAGATTTAATGTTTAGTATAGAGCTTAGAAAAAATTCGCAGTGTCAGATAGGCAAGAAGTAAGACATGTAGCAATATCAGCACGGCAAAGGGCACCCCTTTAAAGGCAAGGAAGGGCAAAAATATTTTAAGTCAAGTGATAGCGATTGCTGTATGAGTCGTACGATTTTTGAATCAAGCACGGGCAACGCCGGGCCATGCTGCTAGTAATAGATAAAACCAAAACAAAGAAAATTAAGATGAGTTCAAAGTCACATCTCACCTTGGCGCCAAGGGACGAATCAGGCACCTCCATGAACCGACATATTTTATCAACAATACGTTTTGTCTTACTTCGTTTTTCGTCTGTAATGTTCCAGTTTCTCTCTTTCGTAAAATTGTCATCTAAAGCCATCAGCATTTCACGGTTGTCTTTAAATTTGCTGTAATCTCCCCAACAGCATGATTCGATGTCTAATTCCGTCAGACCCCAAAACTCAAGTTCCTGTAAGATAGAAAAGTAACGACAACATTAGGCTAAACATCAAGGGCATATTACATGATTACATGATTACATTTTACATGATTACATGTTACATGTTACATGATTCCAACACCAATATTTTTGTGTGCCGTAGTTTTTTTCTAATTTTCACTGAAGAATGATACAACGTTACGTAGAAAAGTGTCGAAAAAATTATCTTGACCAAAGATAAGAAACCCTGGATTCTCAAAACCGAGGCATGCAGAAAAAATATTTAAAGACAGAGAGTAAAGGTATTGTTATGGATTAGCACCCCAAAAAAGAGACCATTGGCTGTGGAAAGGATATCGTAGTAATAGCAGCACCCACCGTCCGTTTAAATAAACCCATGCTGTTAAAGAAAATTTCTCTTTCTTTTCCTTCGCCTAGAACATTTCACATAACTGCCACTGTAAGTAATACTTTTTTTTTTGTTTCAAATGTAGATATGTGGAATCCTTGGTCGACAGAAGGCGTATCTTTCCACAATGAAACCTTTGTTATTTTATTTATGTGAAATCAATGTTACACACTATTTAACTATTTCTTTAATCTATTAAAAATATTTTCGCCCTGAAATGTGTGTGTCTGTGTTCTTGACAATCAGGCGTGGGTTCATCGTGGATTTTGCTAATGCTTTGGAAGCATAGTTCCAGTTGTACTCACATAATGATTTAGCTCTTTTTGTGAAGTTTGATAACAGATTCTTTGGTAATAAAACGTGCGACACATTCGGAGCTGCATAAATGTTTGATTGTTTTTTCAATTGGCAGGTGTCCAGGACATTTCCGTGACCCGATTCCTAACGAATAGATCATAAAGGAGTATATACACCCTTGTGCAAATTAATTGAAACAACCGCTTTAGTTTCCTTCCTTTCACCATACGGTCAGTTATTAGGTCATTTGCAGTGGTATGCAGTAATATGAATCTATTTTCGGGGGGTATGATGAAATTTGTTTGTCCTTCAAAAATATTGTATCATCCGAGATTGCATCAGATTTTAATCACGCCCAGACACTATTGTCTCGTCTGTCGATTAGTTGTCCTTCGGTCATTGTCTGCGATGGACGTTACTCCAAGGAAGCGTACGAAAATTGTAACGCTGAACAAACACACTGGTAAGCCTTAGCATTGAGCAAATCCAAGTATTAGAGACTCGCTCGGAAACTCTCCTGATTTAAATCCAATCGAGAAGCTCTTACTCTAAGTTCATTTGATAGCTTGTCTCAATGTTTTCAATGCGATGGTTGACTTTGGTGCTTACTGGCTAAGGCTCTAACGCTAGGTTCATTTGATAGCTTATCTCAATGTTTTCAATGCGATGGTTGCCTTTGTGCTTACTGGCTAAGGTACTTACTCTAGGTTCATTTGATAGCTTGTCTCAATGTTTTCAATGCGATAGTTGACTTTAGTGCTTACTGGCTAAGGCTCTTACTCTAGGTTCATTTGATAGCTTGTCTCAATGTTTTCAATGCGATGGTTGACTTTGGTGCTTACTGGCTAAGGCTCTTACTCTAGGTTCATTTGATTTGCTTGTTTCAATGTTTTCAATGCGATGGTTGCCTTTGTGCTTACTGGCTAAGGTTCTTACTCTAGGTTCATTTGATAGCTTGTCTCAATGTTTTCAATGCGATGGTTGCCTTTGTGCTTACTGGCTAAGGCTCTTACTCTAGGTTCCATAATTCTTGTAAGTAATCGTAGATTTTCTCGTTTTGTAATTCACAGACGATTTCTTTGTTTTGTAAGAAGCTATGTAACTCCATTGAAACCATATTCAGCCATATAGGAAGTTGGAGCAGCAATGAAGAATTGTTTGACAGTATTCCACAGTTTTAGATAATAAAAAACTACATTTTTACTTCACGGTATATTGTGTGTTAACACCTCGTAATAGTCGTAGGACGTAGTTGAGTTATGTTGTGCGAATTTATCCGATGAATCTCTAGCATTATCTAATGCGACAAATATTTTTCATTTAATTTGCCGTCCTGGGTATGACGTTAAACTACGTCCAAAGCAAGGCCTATGAGTAGTAGGTTTTGAGGAGCGTGGCACCACCTCTTAATTGCTGGTGTTCCCAGGTCCACCCTGACCCGGGGTGGTAGCACCTGTTAGGGTCCCAACTATGGGCAAATAGTTAACCCCGAAACTAGAGTAGTGTAGAAATAGGTTTTAATACCAGAAATACTTTGTAAAAAAGTTATTACCGGCAATAAGTTTTTGAAAAAAAATAATGATTACCAGCAATACATTTTTGAAAAAAGATGTTACCAGCTAGTTACCAGCTATACATTTTTTGAAAAAAAAATTACAAATGATACAATTTTGAAGAAAAAATATTACCAGAAATAGATTTGTGAAAGAAAAAAATTTTAATTGTACTTGCAAGAAATTCATATTGCAAAAGTAAAAGCAGGTTGCCAAAATATCAAGAGCGCCAAGAAATACCGCGACGTAAATGGAAAACTTAAAAATTAGTAGCATCCTTTAACGAGTACTCTTCAGTTGACTCTTCGCGTGCAGTATCATATAACTTAAGGTTATAAGGATTTTTTCTTACTAAATTGTTTTATTAACCATATTTGTATCTCGAATACTTATAATCTATTCATTCTCTCTTTTACATTTTTATTTTTGAATAATTATCATTTACGACGGCCCCGGACATCCATATCGACAGGGCATCCAATCAAATAACGAAATAAAAATTTAGTTTATATTTAATTTGAATAAAGTGTTTATTTCATGTTTCATCTGTTTTTACATATTTAAAATGTCTCCCTTTCTCATATTTCTCAATACTAGGTCCTATAGGGGACACTTCTTGATTCTTAAGGGAACACAATTAAGATTAAGGAGTTGACCCCGGACATTTCTTCTTCAGGCAGCGGCTAAACAATTTAGCCAAGATTAGAGATAAGTCCCGGCTAATGTTTAACTTTTATCTGAACAGGTACCTTTCATAGAGTCAAGGCTTTTGATGAGGGAAAACTTCCTGTGCCGTGATATAGATATTAAAACCATGAGGGAGGTAGTCAGGTATGGCATAGCACTTCTCATCTAACGAAGACTTAGATGTAAAGTTCATTGCAAAGAGCTTAGCCTTATCTGACGAGGAGGATATAATCTAAAGGTCATTTATAATAGTTGGCACCGACAGTTTTTTCGATTCAAAATTGACATTTTGGATATTCCAGAATTCACGGAAACCAATTGGTTTCTGTTGTTGCTACCAGACTTTTTTTTTAAATTGTTATTGAACATACCATTTTATACTGTGTAAAAAATTGTCATTTTCAAAAACGAATCTGCTGGACACACACACACACACACACACACACACACACACACACACACACACACACACACACACATGTGCCCCTGAAAAATTAATTTCGGTTGAGATCTCGGGGGAGGAAGTGTGAGTTTGTAAACTGTGACTATTATGGCTAATAATGCAAGACTCTTCGGTAAAAACGAATCAAGTTCTCTCTGTCACTGTGTGTTTATCTAAAAATAAATATGCTTAAATTCACCTACACCCATGTGCCAACGGCTCAGGGGTAGAATCTCTGACTGACGCCAATTCAGTCGAGTTTCGATCCTTGCTAGAGGCAACCGGACGTCTAGTCACACTGGTGAGCTGTGATACAGCGAAACAGTCAGTATGCCTGTGGATGACTATATATATATATATATATATATATATATATATATATATATATATATATATATATATATATATATATATATATATCGTATTAAACTAGAATAAGGATTTGACAGGTTTGAATCCTGCTAGAGGGCACATATTTTTTTTTCAATAAGATAACTCAAATATTGAGGCCGGTAGAAGATAATAAATATGCTGTTTAAAATAAAATGTCGGATTAATAAATAAATAAATCTATATGTATTTACTAATTTAAAAAAATATGGTCCCATCGCTACACAGGAATTACCATGTTTCAGAAACAGAGACTAAACCCCAAATTTAATTATAGAATTAAATTTAAAATCTTTATCTCTGATTCATTTTCAAGCGATTTCTGGAATAACTTATTTTGAAATTTACTGGCTTTATAAGTACAAACCTTGATTATTAGTTGTCAACGTTACGGGAAATTTAACTCATTATTAATAAAAGGTGGTTGAGTATTCGTTTACATCGACAACCTGTGTATCAAATCTAAGCTACTTTCAAAATTAGGTTAAGTTAAGGTAGGGTAGGGGGGTCAACAAATGATGACATCCGTTTTTCGCAATGTATATACATATATATAATTTTAAACGTTATTTTTAGTGGATACTCGCATTTGAGTAGACGGTCAGTTTATTAATTAAATAACTTGTATTTTCGTTTTCGTCTATCGGGCTGAAATATTTGAGAAATCTTAAAGAAAATTTGCGCTCACCGGGTAGGGTTTGAACCTGCGTTCTCAGAGAAAGCTATCGTTAACATCGTTATAGTCCTAACCGACTAAGCCTCGGAGTACAGTCACCCAGAAAAAGGCAGATTTGTGACTTTAAGCGAACTTTACTCGTCATAGACCTCTCAAAAGTTTTCATATCTGCACAGTTTCGTATCTAGACGCAAACAAAGAGAATTTTAGAATGGATTTTTTTTTCTTTTATTAAACCGACATATTTTTATCAGTGTAAACGTGACTTAACTGTTAAGGGCTCGCAACGTGAGCGCGCCGAGTTGGATATTCAAGCATATTTTGTTACATCCACCTTCGCGGAGATACACTTAGAAATGAGCTCTCTGTGGTCCTTAACCAAATTTGCATAAAACACATATGTACGTATGTATGTGTGTGTATATGTGTGTGTATGTGTGTGTGTGTGTGTGTGTGTGTGTGTGTGTTGCAACCGGATTAAAAGGAAGTGTGAAAATGAAAAAAGCAAAAACGAACAAAAAAACCTAAATTAAAATTTAAGAAAGAAAGAAAGAAAGAAAGAAATCAAAACATGCCAGCGAGTGATGGCTAACTAAATACGTGTTCGCTGGTCAAGTAATTACGATTTTTATGTATATACGGCGTTTAACAGCAAAATTGTCCAAATCCTGTAACAGCATAATTGTCCATCCCACAAAAGGTTTAAACCTCTAAAAAAACAACTTAACTAATTGAGTTTCTTTTTTCTACGTTTTCATATAAGATGTTTAGCCATCTTGATACCATTTGTCGTAAGAATAACTGAAAAACACTTTGATTTATTCAGCTAAAAAGAGAAAAAGTTAGTATCGTCTTGTGCCAGCCCCACTGTCTTCCCAAATGAGCAATGACGAGAGGGAAAAGATCATTTACACCTTCATTAATGGTACCAATACTTATACTCTGGCTTCCATTCAAGAACCATCAAGAGAACGGTGAATAGGTTTTAAAAAAGATTGAACAGTAGAGAGGAAAACTGAAACAAGAGGTCACAAGAGCAAGAGGGTTCATCATTTCAACTTAGATCTAAAGCGATCAATTAGAAAAGATCCAACTCAATCCATAAGATATTTGGCACGTGAGAGAGGAGCTTTAGCTATGAAAGTCCAAAGAGCAGTGAAAAAAGACTTGAAAATGAAATCGCACGTGAAACCTGAGGCGCCTTGGACAGAAAGTTAGAAGGTTAGAGAGGGGGAGGATTATCTTGAATAAGTCGGAAAATGGTCCCGAAATAATATATATTTGAACTTTATTTCAATCCTTCATGAGCTTCCGACCCTTAGCTATGATTAATTAATGATGAACATGTCATTTTCGTTTATGATTGCTTTCATCACACTTCTTCTGTTGGAGAGTAATTATACATTCTTATTGCTCAAAGTAGAGTCCAATCGTATTATAAAAACCTTGGAGAATTCCAGTAAGATATCTTTAATCATTTCTACGATAGAACGGCTCAGAGGTTAATCTAACAAATGGACAATTTTGCTGTTACACAATTTGGACAATTTTGCTGTTACACCCGCAATTATACATATATGCTTGTGTGTGTGTGTGTGTGTGTGTGTGTGTGTGTGTGTGTGTGTGTGTGTGTGTTATAACTAAATACTTTTGAAAGGAAGAATAAAAATGAAAGAAATTTAACTCTGCGTTATTTACCTCGGATTTCCGAAATGGATAGTCTCCTGGTGTCTGCGTCCTACGACAAATGAGTTAAAACTGAGCCAGCCCCCACGCGTGCTACAAACCCTGACTGGGCCAGGAGAGTAGTGGAAGGGAGAAAAATAAATATCTTGCCGACTAAGAATTACTAGTACTTTCAACATTTTGGTGGTAACAAAACACTCCATGTGATTAACACAGGTTTAAAAAAAAAAAAATGGAAAAGCGAAAATAAAAAAAAATTAAGAAAGAAAGAAAGAAAGAAAGAAAGAAAGAAAGAAAGAAAGAAAGAAAGAAAAAAGACAGCAAAACATATCAGCGGGTGATGGCTAACAAGCTACACATGTTCATTAATGAAGTATTTATAATTCTTATTTATGTATGTATGTTGCCGTTAATATTGAAGATTGGGCAAATATGGCTGGAGAAAGATCTGGCCGAATTGGGAATACTGCAACAATTTGGAGTAGAAGAGAATTGATCATTCCAACAAAAAGCGCGCCATTAGGAACGGAGAAATAGAGTCTGTCCCAAAGCTATTAGGACACCAACACACTTTCAGTATTTGTGGAAAAGTCAACCATCCGGTGGCTGGTTTAGCCAGTCACGTGAGATCACGCCAGAGAGGCCAGGTGCAAACTCCTGTGAACGCAACCCGATCAAAAAGCTTACTTGTGCGAGTTTTATAACAAGGTTTGTAAGTTGCGGGACTCAAACGTCACATGATTGTACACAGGGACAGGTGAGTTTCCAAAATAGGTAACACAAAGTTTATGTTGGCCACCTATGCGTGTTTAAGAGAGTTTGTGAAAATGAAGTTGACCTTATGAAAGAATAACTCAGGGGACATAGCAGAGCTTTAGTTCGGGTAAAAATTATAGAAATAATAAAATTCTGAGTGCCCCCCCCCCCAAAAAAAAAACTACCAACGGAAGAGATGGGCTTCTGCAAAGATGTGACAATCATCATGTATGTAATTATGTATGTGTACGGAGGAAGAGTAATGAAAAAATAAAATAAAAACATCCCATTGAATGTCATAGCTCTATTGCATTTTTTATTTTACAATTCAGAGGAGAATTTCGGTAAGTGGGTCTCGTGTTTTACAAAAAATATGATGATTTACATTCTCCAAGGAGTCCTACTTTTAACTCATAAAACAAATTTCGAGATTGAAATTTAATTTTTCGAAATTTCATGAAATTAAGCAAGTGGGGGTAAAAATTGTATAACAAAATATTTTTCACCAATGTTTTTTAAAAGGAAAATTTCAAAAATAATTTCATTCATTTGTGTATAAGTTCTGAAAGTTGCATTAAAATCCGAGAATTATTTGATTTTTGCAAGAATTTCAAAATTAATTTTTTTTTTACAGGAAAAAAAGTGCTAAAAAACTAATCGTAAATATTACGTCGATCGCTGATGTAAAAAAAAAAATCAAGATTTTTAACCAAAATTTCAAAGGGTTAAAAAATTTAAAGAAAATAAAAAATAATTTCGTCTTTCCTCTTAATAATAACATGAACATTTTTACGATAAAACTTTTTTTTTATTAAGTTTGGGGCCTTTATTAATTATGTTTTTTCAGCGAGTAAGTACCTATATTAGATCTATACAATAGTGAAGTGAGTTCAATTTTTATGTGGCGCTCAGTTCTCTTGACCTTGTACCTGACTTAAACTATTAACCATTAAAACTAAAAAAGCTAATGCGATTTATACCTCGTTAATCTCTTCAATTAATACAAGGAATTTTATTAGTAAATCGTTAATTCATCTTTAGTCTTTATTACAAACAAAAAGCAGAACCTTGCCTTTTCCTGTACGATCAACTGTCAGTATAGTTGATTAACAAGTCCCTGGTTAAATGGGAAAAGAAATAAGTGGATTGATATGATTGGCTAGTCTAGGTTTAATAATGTACAAGAGAGTTTCATGGGCAGTAAATAACGCCAATGAGTTATCGCGGGAAAAATATCGATATGGCGATTGTGCGATGTTTCCCTGGCTATATATATATATATATATATATATATATATATATATATATATATATATATATATATATATATATATATATATATATAGTTTGCATGAGCCAATAATGATATTAGAACTTCCGGTTGTTTAAGGCAACAAAGCAGTGTGAAGGAACAGCACACGACTGACAGATGGTGAAACCTATTCAGGTTGTGACTAGAAACTTATGTTGGGCCAGGTTTTTTGAAATACAGAGGGAGACAGATTGACAGAAAGAGGAGAGGAAGGTAGAGAAAGAGATGGAGAAGAAGGTAGAGAAAGAGAAGGAGAGGAAGATAGAGAAAGAGATGGAGAGGAAGGTAGAGAAAGAGAAGGAGAGGAAGGTAGAGAAAGAGAAGGAGAGGAAGATAGAGAAAGAGAAGGAGAGGAAGATAGAGAAAGAGAAGGAGAGGAAGGTAGAGAAAGAGAAGGAGAGGAAGGTAGAGAAAGAGGTGGAGAGGAAGGTAGAGAAAGAGAAGGAGAGGAAGATAGAGAAAGAGAAGGAGAGGAAGATAGCAAATTGAGAAGAAAGAAAGTACAAAGAAAGTTTGAAGTGTTTGTGCGTTAAAACGCCATTCGATTTGAGGTTTCAAGTCTATGCTGAGGGGAGGTTGTTTGGAAGAAGAGGATAGACAGAAAGAAGAGAAAGAGAAAGTAAGAAGAATGTGCTCGTGAGTGGTGTGCAGGGGGGTGTCCATAAGCAGTGTGGTGGGGTGATGAAGTCTTAGCTTTATTGTTACTGCTATGAATACAGACAGTGGCGTAAAGGCACGACATGAGGAACAAAAAGGGAGATGCAGCGAGAGAGAAGGAGAAAGAGAGAAAGAAAGAGAGAAAGGGAGAGAGAAAATGAAGGACAGATAAGAGAGAAAGAAGAGAGCGAGAGAGAGAGAGAGAGAAAGAAAGAGAGAAAGGGAGAGAGAAAATGAAGGACAGATAAGAGAGAAAGAAGAGAGCGAGAGAGAAAGAGAAAGAGAAAAAGAGAAAGGGAGGCAGAGAGAAAGTAAAAGGCAGATAAGAGAGAAAGAAAAGAGCGAGAGAGAAAGAGAAAAAGAGAAAGAGATAGAGAAAATGAAGGACTGATTAGTGAGAAACAAGAGAACGAGAGAGAAAGAGAGAAAGGGAGAGAAAATGAAGGACAGATAAGAGAGAAAGAAAAAAACGAGAGAGAAAGAGAAAGAGAGAAAGGGAAAGAGAGAGAGAAAATGAAGGACAGATAAGAGAGAAAGAAGAGAGCGAGAGAACTAAAGAAAGTAAAACTTTCCGCTGAGAGCAGTAGTTTGTAGAAGAGAGTGCGACCACGAGAGAGAGAGAGAGAGAGAGAGAGAGAGAGAGAGAGAGAGAGAGAGAAGTGAGAAGAACGAAAGAAGAAACTTTCAAACTATATATATATACTCGACTCTCCAGTCGATTACGACGTATGAGGGTCAAGCAGATCAGTTCCTAGGAAACCGACAGCCCGACAACAGCACATGAGATTTGATTATAGTGGTGAAGGTTTCGTGCAGGACTATCCACACTTTTTGAAGGGCAGAATACAGAAACTTAGTGCACTACGTGCCACAGGGTCCCCAAACAACCCTATGCAGGTTTTGAATTCAGAGTTGTCGTTCTCCTAGACCAGTTGCCATCCAAGGCTATAGAACCCAGTCTGTCCTGTTATTTACCCATAGCTGGAGGGAGAAGAAGACGATTCACACCAAGGGTATTAGCACGTAAGTGAATGTAATGCATTCGACTGGAATTCGAATTCGGCTCTCCGATTCCTCAGTCCAAGCCGCTATCCATTACTATACCGATATATATATATATATATATATATATATATATATATATATATATATATATATATATATATATATATATATATATGAATGATAAAATATTATTTTAAGATATGCTATATTCATGGGTCAAAGTGTTTAATATCAAGGATAGAGCGTATGCAAATATAAATGATCAACATCACTTGGCAACAGCCTGGTTCATGCTTAAATGGTATTTTCAGATCGTTTCGAGACGTTGAAATAATCACTAAATAACCTAGTAAAAAAAAAACTATAGACATAGTCCCCTAGAACGTCTACAATGACCTCGCCTTCCCACTCACTAAAATTACATCAACTATTCCGTGAAAACGTCTATCCTGCACGAAACGAGTACATTTTACAACCGCTATGGTAATATTTATACACAAACTGAAGGAATATTGATGGGTTCACTTCTTGGACCGACTCTATTTAATTTCTATATGTGTCATGTAGAAAACAAAGTCTTCAATAATCCCACCAAAACCCATTATATACGTACGGTATGTCGAACGCATTTTGATATTAGCAAACAGCTTAGTAGGAATAAAAACAATCTGAAAGTAACATTTGAGAATACCTCTATTGTACACTTTACTTACGAACTCAATATTAACAATAAAATCGTCTTAGTCGATGCCAACAGCCATAACTTTACCACCTTTCTGTACAAAAAGACTCACTAGCAGAAAATCTTGTTTACTTAATTACAAAAGTGAATGTCCTCACAGATACAAAATAGTTTTTATAAAAAGCATGATTCGCCGGGCCAAAGTAATTTCTCCTTTGGAAATATTCTATAAGGAAATAAGCAACATTAAATAAACTTTAATCACCAGTAAATTGTCAACAAACAAATAAAATGTTATGGTCCAAGTTCCTTGTACCACGGTGATGGTCCAAGGTAGAACCAATGAAGAATAACTCGAACACAGGTATGGAATAACACAGATATATTACAAACAGAAATATGTACAAAGAAGTAGAAGTATTAGTAATGACTATCAGGTTAGGTTAGAGTGAACTATGTTGTCTCGACTATTATTGTAGCGGACCGTGGGGGTGAAGATGTGAAGAGATATCAGAAGGTTAAACTTTCCTGCTGGTGGGTACAGCTACATGAGAAAGTTGGACTTTAATTAAGTCCAAAGAAGACAGAGAAGACGAACCAGACCGATATACATGGGTAAATAAATATATATTAATGACAAAACAAGTTAAACAAAGACATGGACTGTTACATAGAGTTTGTATGGAGAAATTATGTGTGTGTGTTGTGAGTGTTCGTACGTACGTGTATTGTTCTTAGCGTGTTCCCAGAATTTGGGAAACGCTGTACTGAGAGAGGTCACATATTGGTGTAAGTGGAAAAAGAAAGATTTTACCTCGTCTCCGCGCGAGGTAGGGGCCCAAGGCCTAAGTCGAAAAGAGAGAGAGAGAGAGAGAGAGAGAGAGAGAGAAGGGTCAGCCAGTATATATAGCCAGGGAAGAGAGACCCCTGTTGAAGGATTAAGGAAACTGAGGAGGAGCTAACTCCGACAGCCAGAGGCTGGCGTCGTTGGATCTAACGGCGTAGGATCAATGAAAGGAGGAGCTAACTGCGACAGTATCACTATTCCAATGACTTACAGTAATCGTCTGACGCGACTCTATCTCTGACTGACTCTGAACTGGACTCTGAACCTGAACTCTGAACTGACTCCCTGCACGCTACTTATTTGAGGCGCAGTATTTATGATGTCCGGAATAGTCCATTATTATTATGGGTAATTTCCCATAACATAAAATTAACCTTAAAATTTGGAAAAAATAAAACACGATCCCTCCCTGATGAAAGCAAAAATAGACACACCCTTAAAGCCATAATCCACCGATACATATCACTCAATAATCCTAAGAAACACCTAATATTTATCATCTACTATTAAAAATTTAAAACATTTAATTGAATTATTACTAGTAACACCGAACCTCAACCACCCTCTATGTAAAAATAATATTGTCTATAAATGAAAGCGATTGATATAAAATTAACAAATAGGACAATTTAATCATTTGCAATGAGTGATATGTTTTTGTGAAATTATTGTAATAATATATTAGAACACATTTAAAATATTCCTTTTAAAAGTAAACACGAAATTAAACAATGCAATCTGGTTTAAACATACGTCAGAATTTGCAACTTGAATCATGAAAATGTGAATAAATATCAACAGGGGTTGTTTTTTTCGGGGTTTATGATGAAATTTATTAGGCCTTGAAAAATATTGCATCATCCACGACAGCAACAGATTTTTATGACGCCCAGACACTATTGTCTCGATTGTCGATTAGTTGTCCTACGGCTATTGTCTGCGATGGGCGTTACTCCAAGAAATCGTACGAAAATTGTAACGCTGCACGAACATACTAGCAGGCCTTACCAGTGAGCAAATCAAACTACTATAGATTGGCCCGAAAACTCTCCTGATTTAAATCCAATCGAGAATCTGTGGTAAATCTGCAAATGTCGTGGAATGGACATAAGAAGTACTAACATGTGCACTGGATCATGTTTCATTGGAAAAATAATAACGGAATTATTTGTTTCAATTATTTATACAAGGCGGTAAATATATTAATAAGTTCGTAGACCAATGATGAAAAGCAATCTATTTTACACCCGAAACATTTACTTTAAAATAGTCACAATGCACAAAACACAGTGGTGGGCGTCACAAGCCTATCGCTAGTCTATCTTTACTTTTATAGGAAATGTTTCATTCTTTCGTACTCCCAGCTCAGATCTTTATAACCAAAACTGGCTTGATTACGTCAACAGATTTGAAGCACCCTCCAATTCCTTAAGAATTAAGAAGAGCGTTGCGCTTCGAGAGTTTATTCCCAAGAAACGCTGCTTTGTGAAAAAGACACCCGTATGGAGACTTCCCAATCTTAGCATCTTCAAATCTGGGGTCAATACTTATCTATCCCCCATATCCTCGTAAGCTTAATTTCCTACTTACGCTCATATTACGAACTTCATTAGGAACACTCTACCTTGATTGACTTGTATTGGGTGAGTCAAAAAAAAAAGACAGAATAATATACAGTGAACATTTTAGATCGATATTTTACTATTAACTCTGTCAAGCTATGGACATATTTATTCATCTCTGTGTATATTGTTACATATTCGTCCGGTCATTGAATATTGTTGCTACGTCTGGTTTGGTGCTTCTGTTATGTATTGAGAGATTATTGAAAAAATCCAAAGAAGAATCTGTCATGTTATCTGTCATGACCTGGCATCTCGGATTCAAAAATTTTTTCCGTCACCGTACTGTAGCTTCTGTGTCTTTTCTATAAATAAATCTATCGTTAATGTTCTGATGAACTTTTCGCCATGATACTTAGATTTTATGAATTTACGCGCGGTACTAGATTGGTGGCAAGGTCTCATCATTTTACCGTTGAAATAGCTAGATGTAACCGTAAATTCTATGCTAATAGTTTCTTCTCTCACACTTCTCGCCTGTGGAAATCTCTTTCAGCTTCTTGTTTTCCTGCTAACTTCAAAAATTTAAATGCAATGTCAATCACCGTTTTTCTTTTGTCCTTTCGAATCAATAAAGTTTTCTCAGTTCCTTTACCTCTGACTAACCCCTTGAGTTTTTTAAAAATAAATATACACCCAATAAAAAGCACAAGAGTCACTCAAGGCTGAGGGTTATTGAAGGAGGTTGTTGTCTGGGCAGTCTGTATGAGAGTAATGGGTAAGGAGTGAACATTATGATGATATATGGGAAAGAACGTTTAAATATTAGACTTTATATTAAATACTAAATTTTCGTTTTTCTTTTATCCCCATCTTTTCTTATTTCTTTACCAGCGGCATAATTATGTATATAAGAGTGCTTTGGAATGGGATAGCCAATTTTACTGCCTGGCGATACCTGATTGATAAAAGCAGCGATAGCACGAAGGTGGATTTTCTAAATACTTTATATGTCGGGACGAAAGAAAGAATAAATATGTTTAATTTTTGTTTAAACAAAAAAACAAAAAACAAAACAAAAAAAGCCCTTATTTTTATTCCGTTATCTTTTCTTTGCAATTTTATCGTTTTTTGTTTAAATTCATGTATAAAACTGGGAGAATGTATGAATAAATTTCAACAAAAACGATAAAATTGCAAAGACAACAGAATAAAAAATAAGGGAATTTTTACAAAGCTCGCACAATTTTATTTTTTCTTTCATCCCGAGAAACGCCAGCTTAGCTGAAAAAGTATTAACAATTTATTATTTAAGCATACACAGAAACACACACACACAGACACACAGACACACACACACACACACATACACACACACACACTTCTTTCTTTTGTTTTTTATCTGATGAAGCCTTGAAAGGTCGAGACGCGCAATCTAGTTTCAAAGAAACGTTTTTCTATTTGCCATATTCTTCAAACGAACACAAACACGCACACACACACAAACACACACACACACACACACATACACACACACACATACACATATCTATCTATCTATCTATCTATCTATCTATATATATATATATATATATATATATATATATTTCAGAATTTGTCTGGCACTTGGTGAATAAATATAAAAGATTATATTTCCGCCACTTTTTCATGTAGAAAGTGCTTTTCTTTTTAGGAAGTCGCGGTTTTATGTGGATTTGAACATTGACTCCAAAAGAAATATGCATGGATAAATTGTCACCGAAATGAAAATAACACTGACATCTCATTTTAACAGACATGTTTACCAAAATTACCCCAAAATATCTTGAAATACGAAAGAGTAAATTTAGTCAATAACAACGCCATTGGCGTCAACCACAGCCTCCAGACGACTTGGGAATTCTTCTGGACAGTCTCCTTGTTTAAGGTGGTGAAGGCTGCCATAATTTTTGCTTTCAGTTTATCTTTGGTGTAAGAAAGAGTTTTGTTGGTCTCTCGCTCATCTGCGCCCCAAACATGGGGGTGCAGTCTGGGGAGTTAGGTGACCTGATGTGAGGGGTGATGTGGTCGCAGAAATTGTCTAACTGTCATGATTGGGTTCTGTGACCTGTGTGGCATGGTGCAGAGACCTATTACCAGGCATAGGGCCTTCCCACAGCCACCCACTTGATACAGGACATCACTACTTCCTCAACGCACTTGATGCAGGCCTACGTGTTGAGTCCGTCACCAACAAATTTGGGATTTCTTTACTTATCAGAACGATCACAGTCAGTTTTCAGAGGTGTCGTACCATCGTAATCACCATTAAAGTCATCCATCTTTTTCCGAATATTCTGCACTGTCCGCAGATTGACACCCAAACACTCTGAAATTTTTATTTTGAAGCTTCTGGTGCGAATGCCAAGAAGTACAGCATGCCGTTTCCAAATTTCTGGCGGAGTGAATTGCGTCATGGTGCTCTTTTTCTCAAATATGGTGCCCGACTAATTCTACTATACCATGCAATCGACAAAAAAAAACAAAAAAAAAAACAACGTGCAGGTACGAAATTACAAATATAAACTGGCGACAATTTACAAATTATATATATAATGTGAAGTGAATTGCATCATGGTTCTCTTTTTCTGACAGACGGTGCCCAACTGACCCTACTATACTATGCAGTTGACAAAAACCAACAACATACAGGTGCGAAATTACATATATAAACTAGCGACAATTTACCTATCGCACCCTCTGTGTGTGTGTGTGTGTGTGTGTGTGTATATATATATATATATATATATATATATATATATAATGTGGAGTGAATTGTGTCATCGTGCTCTTTCTGTTACAGACGGTGCCCAACTGACCATACTATACAGTGCAGTCAACAAAATAAAAAACAAACAACGCGCATGCGCGAAATTAAAAATGTAAAATGGCAACAATTCACCCAGCTCTGACATGGCGCGCACGTATGTGAGTTGTCATCACTTTGGATTTTCCAAATTTGAAAGCACGCAAAGAAGGACGAATTAAATCGGTAAACACGTGATTTATCAATCAAGAAATATGTAAAAGGAGCAGTTTAATTAGTCTTAATTAATTAATGGCAGGAAGGATCCATGTAAAAAAGATCCTAGCACATGTTCGGAATGTGATCTTTTGAGCACTTGATTTGATTGCTCGTATTGGCTTGAGGACAATTTAAAGCCGTCAATTCAGTTGTAATTTGAGGCGACTCATTTCTTTCCTCCTGTCTCGCAATACACTATTCTGATTTTGGAATGTGTCTTTGGAATGTGTCTTTGGCCATTTCAATACGTCTTCCTATCTCAGTGAATAATAATCTTCCTATCTCAGTGAATAATGAATTAATAACAAAAAAAAACACACGAAACTAGAAACCAACATATATTTTAAACCCACTGATTCTCGACAGTGTATCCTTTTTACATCTTCCCATCCGAAACACACTTCTACCAACGTTACACTCAACCTAGCCAAGCGGATATGTACAATAGTCTGAAACTGAACGATAAGAGCTCACAGACTAGAAGAGATGGAAAAATACTCATCAAGAGAAAATACCGTCAATGTTTAATAAAAAAAATCATTGAAAAGCAAAACAAATTAATATCCATACACTCCGAGAAACAAAATGAAAAAACGAAAAAAAAAAAAAAACAACGTCATATCTTATATCTCAGCTTTCAACCCAAAGAAAACAGAAATCTTGACACACAAGCAACTAAATCTATCAATCCTACTAAAGGACAAAAAAATGAAAAAAAAAAAAACTATTACAAAAATACTCAATCATAAAAAGTAAACGATATCTAAAATTACTAAAAATGATACCGACATGTGCAAAACTGCAAACCGCAATTAAAGATCCTGAGATGAAAAGATGCAACCGACCCCTTTGCGGATTATGCAGCTACCTATTAGAAGGCCACAAATTTCACTTCAAAGACAAATCCAAATTCTAAATTAAAGATTACTTTTCGTGCAATTCAGAAAATTTAATATGCATAATAACATGCAAAGGTTGCCACGAACTTTATATTTACCAAACCGGTCAAACACTTCGACAAAGATGACAATTCATCGACATCAAATTAGTGATCCCACACCAGAAAAGTACGCCTTAAGCAACATATAAATGAATGCGGAAGACGAAATCTGACAAATTTAAATATCTTCCCATTCTACCAATGCGATTACAAAACCACTGAACAAAAGCGCAATCATAAAAATAAAAAAATAAAAAATTTATCAGCAAGTTTAAACCAATACTTAATTCATTGTATAAACCAGAGGCACGTCCCACAAAATAAATTCTATCATATTTTCCTTACCGTAAACGACATATAAAACCAGTTATACGCCTTGAGTTTTTCATTTGTTCAAGTCCTAAGCGTCAACACGTGGAAATATAAATATTTAAGTAAAAGTAAAACCGGTTAAAGTAAAATCAATTTTAATTTTAATATTTCTCCCTAAACAAACATATATTATAAATATTACATATAAATAGATATAAATATTAGGTGCTTAGGTGTTTTTTCAAACCTTATTTCATCTCTCTCGCTCCCCCCCTATCTCTCTCCCTCTCTCTCTCCCTCTCTCTCTCTCACTCTCTCTCTCTCTCTCTCTATATATATATATATATATATATATATTTATATATATATATCAGTGGACATTGAGTTCAAAACCCAACGGCGATAGTCTATTTCATGCTTAAATTTGGTTTAAGCATGAAACAGACTGTCGGCGCTAGGTGTCGACCTCAATGTTCACTTTTATGTTCACTCTAACTCACAGACATAGCATAAGTTAAAACTATATATATATATATATATATATATATATATATATATATATATAAAAGTGAACATACAAGTCAACACTTAGAGGCGACAGTCTGTTTCATGCTAGATGCAATCGTCAGGCCACGAGTGCTGTTATTTTTCTCGGCTATTTATATAAACGAGTCAGGGGTGCATTGTGGGTAGTCTATTTTGGCGGTTATTTCACCGGAAGTCGTTTATTTCTTTCTTTCTTTATTTGGGTTGAATTATTTCGCTTGTTTTTATTTATTTTTTATTTTTATTTTTATTTCTTATCTTATATATTTATTTATTTTTTTATTATGATTTTATTTTTATTTTGATCGGTGTTTTTATTAACGTAGTGAAAATTTGTTTATATAGTTTATTTAATAGTTTTGTTTTTGTTTCGGAATATAATTAAAGCTATTCAATTTTGGAGTTGATTGTTGTAGTTTGTTCTAACTATTATTTTAACAGGAACAATTCTTAATTTGTTTATTACTTCATGTATTTATTTGGATTGATTATCTTTATTTGTTTTTTTTTTAACGGCGAGTTTATCGGTATCGGTTATTAGTTTATTTATATATTGGATGTATTTAGATCAATTTATTTTACTTGTTGTTATTTATTTGTTACACTGTGTATTTTCTCTTTTTGGTATTCGATTTTTAAGTAACGCAGTATATTATTTTTTATTCATTTTTTTATCGTTATATAACAGTTATAGCTATTTTTCGTCCGATTTTTTGTATTGATTTTTTATAGTCTAATATTTTGGTCATAATAGTTTGCTAATTTGTTTATTATTTATTTTATTTATTGATTTTAACCCAAATAAATAAATAAATAAATAAACGACTTCTGGTAATATAACCGCCAAAATAGACTACCCACAATGCACCACTGACCCGTTTATATAAATAGCCGAGAAAAATAACAGCACTCGTGGCATGACGATTGCATCTAGCATGAAACAGACTGTCGCCTCTAAGTGTTGACTTCTATGTTCACTTTTATATTTACACACGCTCTATCTCTGATAATGAGCACTTTATCCCATAAATATAGCACATTTTAAGACTATATTTCTTCATATATATATATATATATATATATATATATATATATATATATATATATATGCTCACAGACATAGCATAAGTTAAATATATATATATATATATATATATATATATATATGTGTGTGTGTGTGTGTGTGTGTGTGTGTGAATAAAGACAAAATGAAAACTTATCTTACCTGACGTGTTTCGTCTTCTGATGTACTACTCGGCAAATGTAAGGATTTTAATTTACAACAATCGTTTATAGACGAAAATAATAATGTCAGTTTTTCAAAACTTTTTTACTTTAAGAGATGCCCATATATATTCATCAGGTTCAATGAAAAGTCAAGTTAAATTATGGAACATGCTAAGTGCAGCAATTCACACTGTCTAATGAAACAAAAGTGAGTAAAAGTTCTTGTTGATTTCTTTTAATAAAGTAATTAATATTTATATTATTTTAGTTTCAGATTAAGTTATGTCTTATATATTTGAAATAATAGAAAGTTATGAATTTAACATTTTTCTTTAAATTTTTAAAAGATTTTTATAGTAATGTATGTTGACTGTGGATAGCGGTGATTCTTTCAGGAAGAGTAACCCCTGCCCCGATGATGGATTAATGTATGGAACTACATTTCACCATGACTGTTAATTTGTGTATTCACGTTGTATTTTTCTCTCTCTCTCTCTCTTTTTTCTCCATCTCTCTCTCTCCCTCTCTCTCTCTCTCTCTCTATATATATATGCAAAAAGAGAAAATGGATTAAATACGACAGATATATTAAATTTATATACATATATATATATATATATATATATATATATATATATATATATATATATATATATATATATGTTTGATTATTGTGTATTTAGGCAGCAATTATTATTTAAAACAAGTTAAAAATATCGACAAGGTCTGTCTATACATTTTTTTCGAGATTTGAGAAATAATACTTTTCAAAGTTAATTTCTTTATCTTGTATAACGAATGTCCCTACATTCATTATCAAACAATTCGTTTTATTGACGAAAATAACTCGTTTAATATATATATATATATATATATATATATATATATATATATATATATATATATATATATCAACGTGGACATGGAAGTCAGCACTTAGAGGCGACAGTCTGTTTCATGCTAGTGCAATCGTCAGGCAACTAGTGCTGTTATTTTTCTCGGCTATTTATATATATGGGTCAGTGGTGCATTATGGGTAGTCTATTTTGGCAGTTACTTTTACCGGAAGTCGCTTATTTGTTTATTTATTTATGTCAAATTATTTTGCTTGTTTTTTTGTTTGTTTTAATTTTATTTTTATTTTTTATGTTATATATTTATTTATTTATTTTTTATTTTGATCGGTGTTTTTTTGTTAACGTAGTAAAAATTTGTTTATATAGCTTATTGTTGGTAGTCTATTATGGCGGTCATTTACCGGAAGTCGGATGTTTGCTTATTTATTTGGGTGAAATTGTTTTGCTTGTTTTTATTTATTTTCATTTTTATTTTTTATCTTATATATTTGTTTATTTGTCATTGATTAAAGCTATTTGTTGAATTTTGGGGTGGGATGTTGTGGTTTGTTCTTACTATTATTTTAGTCGGAACAGTTTTTAATTTATCTATTTGGGTTGATTATCTTTATTTGTTTTTTTCTAAACGGCTAGTTTATCGTAATCGGTTGTTAGTTTATTTATATATTTGGATGTATTTAGATCAATTTATTATACTTGTTGTTATTTATTTGTTACACTATATATTTTTGGCTTTCGATTTTTAAGTAACGTAGTATATTATCTTTTATTAATTTTTTTTTTATCGTTATATAACAGTTATAACTTTCGTCCGTTCTTTTGTTTTGATTTTATTTCGCATATTCTAACATGTGTGGTTTTTTAATTTGTTTGGAGTAATTTATTTTGCTTATTTTATTGTTGTTTGTTTGTTTATATATTTATTTATTTTTCTATTTTAAGTTATGTAGTAAAAATTTGTTTTCAAGTCTGCATTTTGAGATTAGCTCGGATCTTTTATTTAATAATTTATTTTGATCTGGGAAGGTAATGATAGCTATTTTTTCCTCCAAGCAAAGTTTGCAAGTTTTTGATAGGTAGTTGTAGGCTGATGATTTTTTCCTTATTTTCCAAGGTATTTTTGGTGTGGTGTGCTTTTTGTTTTTTTATTTCCCAGTTATACTTATAAAGCATTGTGCTGTTCGCATATTTACTATTTGTGAAAGACATTTTGTGTACATAATTTCTTTGTTTCCATGGTCCTTCGGTTACTCCTATGTATACTTTTTCTTCATTATCTGCTGATTTTATCGTGGCTTGGTAGATTACGTTGTTTTGTAAACAATTACCGTTTAAGGGACATTTGTTTTTTATTCTACAGTTGCACGTGGGTTTAATATGTTCGTGTGGTTTGTTAATAATTTTCCTCTGATATTGAGCACTTTATCCCATAAATATAGCACACTTTAAGACTATATTTCTTCATATATATATATATATATATTACAGACATTCCTTAAAAATGCATTCGGTTATAATTTATTTCAAAATTTCAGACCAATGTTTTTTTTAATAAATGAAGTCAATTTGTCCAGATATTTTTTTTAAAACATTGTATTGAAATTTTTTTTTCTTATAAAATTTCCATTTCTTTTTTTTCTTTTTCTCTTCTTTTTGTCTGTAAAATCGTTTGTATTTATCATCATATTCCTCTGTTTCTTACATTGAACTATCTTTGGATTCATGTCCTTCCTGGAATTATCCATATCACTTATCAACGGATATAACAAGCTACCTAGGTTTCGACCGTTAGGTCTCCTCAGGCAGGCTTTTTAGTGGATTCCACCACCATAATATACAAACACCGGACGTTAGGGCGAAAGGACGGAGGTGAAAAAGAAGACGGAGGAAAAATAAAGAAGTTTATTTCTATATTAATAAATAATATAATTATTATGTCATGATTATTGTTATGGGAACTTACCTATAATGATAATGGACTCTTCCTGACTCTATAAATACCGCGCCTCTCTGAGAGAGAGGGAGGAGGAATGAGTTGAGACCTAACGAGTCAAGACATATTAGTTCACTCTAAACCAGACTGACAGTTCATATTAACACCTTCAACGTCTCGTATTATATTTCTGTTGTAATATATCTTTATTATTTACTACTCTTGTGATCGTATTGTTCTTCATTGGTGCTACCTTGGACCATAACAGTGGCGACGAGGATATTGGACCATAACAGTGGCGACGAGGATATTGGACCATAACAATTATAATAATTTATATTTAGATAAAAAACTAAAAAAAATATACAAATAAATAAATATATAAAAAATAAAAAAACAAAACATAAAAATTAATATAATCTAGGTTCGTATATACACAATAAATATTTATTTAAGTGCATGCATTTGGATAATACTTCCGATCTTTCATTCAGCAGAGCGTTCATGTTTGGGTGTGTGTCAGAATAACTACAGAAATTCCCCCCGGTCTCGCCCTTTACACAATAACCAACGAGCAACCCGAACATAATTTGCATAACAGTTTGCCGCGTCTTCAATAAAGCAACTCTAAAGACATAGTTGGTCATTAATACTGTATCATATTCGCTCTTCAATAAGCATTGCAAGTCACCTGCTAGTTTCAAGAACCATTGTCGTTATCAAGGGAACTAAAACCATGAATCAAACTTGTCAGTTATGGTCATACTCGTTTAATGACTCGGCGGCAATCTTGCGTGTGTGTATAAGAAATACATTGCGCAAATCAATATCGATTAATAGTAGAGAATTGAATGAGGAAAATAGAAAAAAAAACTCCTAATTAACTCGTTTCGTCCCTAAATGTAAATTCTTTAGGCTAATAATAGTTTTATCGATGGAGTAAGTCTTATAAGAGAGGAAGAAATGAAACTAAACTCTAGGTTCATACAACATATCGTTTTCAGCCTTGAAACTGTTACGATAAGAAAATGAAGGTGAATGTGAAAAATAACAACAAAACCTATAGAAAGCTGAAAGAAATCGATTAAATTATATATCTAGATATACTGGACGTCAAATTTAAAGTTAAGCCAGAGCGTCCCTGTGTTTGAATGTTTTCGCCGTAGAATTGTAATACCTCCCACACCACTATATATATATATATATATATATATATATATATATATATATATATATATATATATATATATATATATATATATATATTTGTAGGTTTAAGGAATTGGATCGTGATTACAATTCCAATGTAATAAATTATAACCAAGGAATATTAGTGTTTGAGCTTTTAATATTATATTCTTGCCCTTTCCAGGATTTTGGGATTTACCTGGATTCTATCCTCTTGGAAATTTATATATATATATATATATATATATATATATATATATATATATATATATATATATATATATTGACCACTAATATTATCACTATATATATATATATATATATTGACCACTAATATTATCACTATATATATATATATATATATATATATATATATATATATATATAGATAGATAGATATAAAAGTGAACATCGAAGTCAACACTTAGAGGCGACAGTCTGTTTCATGCTAGATGCAATCATCGGTCCGATGATTGCATCTAGCATGAAGCAGACTGTCTCCTCTAAGTGTTGACTTCTATGTTCACTTTTATATTTACACAGGCTCTATCTCTGATATTGAGCACTTTATCCCATAAATATACCACACTTTAAGACTATATTTCTTCATATATATATATATATATATGTATATATATATATATATATATATATATATATATATATATATATATATATATATATTCCTTCTAAAACAACGCGGCGCATGTATTAAGATTTGTTTCCATTTAGCCATTTCCCACATAATATATATATATATATATATATATATATATATATATATATATATATATATATATATATATAGATATTTATATATACAGGTTGCGATGTGTAAATTGTCACTAATTTATATTTTTAATTTCGCGCATGCGCGTTGTTTATTTTTGATTTTGTCAACTGCACATTATAGCAGGATACGAATGTATGGCATCTCGGAAAACTTACTCTGATCGATGTGATAAGAACAGATCTCTCGAATTTGTTGGTGAGTGCCTCAGCCTTTCAGAGTACCATGAGGATGTAGTACTTCCCGGGGCCAACAGTGTGGCTGCTGGAAAACTCTTCATCTGGCAACAGGACTCTTCACCATGACACAAGTTGGGGAACCCATTCATGGCTGTGAGACAATTTCTGCGACCACATCAAACCTTACATCTGGCCACATAAATCCCCAAACTACAACCCCCTTGCATATTATGTGTGTGTGTGTGTGGGGGGGCAGTTGAGCTTGAGTCCAAAATAATTCCTTGTAAAACCAAAGAAGAACTGAAGGCAAGGATTATGGCAGTATTCATCAATACCGTCCGAAAGAGTTGCAGGAGATTCCGAAGTCGTGTATAGGCTGTGACTGAAGACAATGGCAAGATTATTGAAGAAATGTACTCTTTAATATGTCAAAATATGGGTGTGTAATTTTGGTAAATATATCTGTTAAAATGAGATGTCAGCATTATTTTCATTTTTGGCGTCATTTAGACGACAATTTACACATCGCACCCTGTATATCTGTTAAAATGAAATGTCAGCGTTATTTTCGTTTTTGGCGTCATTTAGACGACAATTTACCCATCGCACCCTGTATACCTGTTAAAATATGTCAGTGTTATTTTGATTTTTGGTGTCATTTAGACGACAATTTATCCATCGCACCCTGGATCTCTCTTAAGACACTCACGAATGGAGAAAGAACGAGTCATTTTTAAATCATTCTTGAATCTCACAATCCCATAGACGATGAGATGATATTACTTGAATCGAAGACGTACCCAGATAGTTTTGTAGTGGCTTGGAAGATGGAAGATGGCGTTGATCAGAATAGCTGACGCCCAACTCCCCGAGGGCGCCTCTCTGCGCCTGCTTGGTCTCACGCCTTCCACTGACCTGAGGTGGAACACCTACATTGAATCAATAGCTTCATCTACCGCAAGGAAAGTTGGTTCTCTGTGTCGCGTCAGAAGGTCTTTCTCGCCTGCGTTCATCCTTCGAATCTACAAATCAACCATTCGTCCTTGCATGGAATACTGCTGCCATATATGGTCTGGTGCTTCCGCTGTTAATCGCGAGGTCCTCGATAAAATCCAGAGGATGATATGCAATGTGATAGGTCCTGATCTGGCATCTCGTCTACAGTCACTTTCACGCAGAAGTTCTGTGGCTTCCCTCTGTCTTTTCTACAAGTAATTTCATGGCAACTTCCCCGACGAGTTATCAAACTGCATGAATTGGTTACCAAACTGCATGAATTTAAACGTGCTACTATGCTGGTCCCACCCTTTCACCGTCGAAACAGTTAAATGTAACCGTCTCTTCTACTCCAACAGCTTCTTCTCTTGCACTTCCCGACAGTGAAACTCTCTTCCTCTTACTGGCTTCCATGATAGCTATAATCTTTAAATATTAAAATGTAATGTCAATCGACATCTGATGCCTTGATCCTGATCCCCGTCCTTCTCTATATCCTTTCCTCAAACACCCCTCTTTACTATTGCTCTCACTCTCTGTAACCTTGCGTGCTAGTGGCTCTCCCGCCTTTCTTGGGGTGAAATGCTTAAAAAAAATCGAGTCCATATTTACTACAAAGGGACAGCAGTAGATGACCATCTGATTTGACCTTGCTAACACGATGCTTAACGATTACACTGCCCTATGCTGTCGTATCACAAATTACAGGTGTATTACAAATCACCCAGGAGAGGAAGTTTGTCATGGACGGCAGTATTTCTCAGCTGGTCGCGTAATTCAGAATAGAAATACTTAGTCATACACAGATTTCAATACAACATGAAGTCACCGTTATGAAAATGTAACTCAGGTAGGCAGGGCATCTTTCTCGTATGCGTGATAGCAGACTTCCAAAACGACTT
>OZ038477.1:138656671-138671671 GCA_964036315.1 Acanthosepion esculentum
ATACACGCTTGGGCGATCATGTCTCTTTCGATTCATGACTGACTAGACGGAAGATTTTATCGCAGTAGGCAGACGTTCTTTTCTGCGGTAGACTGGTTGCCAACCAAGGCTACAGAACATAGTCTGTCCTGCTATTCAGGCCATATTTGAAGGGAGAAAAATTGAAGTCATACTGTTCCGAAGGGTATTTGAGCGTAAGTGAATATAACGAACCTGTCTGGAATTCGAACTCGGCTCTCAAATTTCTCATGCTGAGACGTTATCCATTACGCCACCCGCACATCCCCCGTACTTTGAGAAATGGTATGAACGACCAGGAAATGTGCAATAATGGTGGAATCAATAAAATATTAATACAATTTGCTTCTATCTATCTATCTATCTATCTATGCGTGTGTGCGCGCATGCATATCAAGGGGCCTTGTCACTTCGACACAGCGTGAGGCCCCATATTATCCGCGCGTGTAAGTTACAAAACAATTACAGAGGCTAATGTAAAACCATCCAAGCGTAAACGGGAGAAAAGAAGAGGGTACAAATAAAAGTAAAACAAAGGGAAAGTGCATACGATATTATGACAGAGTGTGTGTGTGTGTGTGTGTGAGAGAGAGAGAGAGAGACAGGGAGTTAGACATACCGAGAGAGAGAAGAGGGGAAGTGCATATCTGACCGTGTAAGCAAGTCAACAAAGAGGAATAGATTTTATGCAACTGACAAGTCTAAACCTGCATCGGTAATTTTTGATGAGGCATGGGTACACACGCACACACAAACACACGTGGGCGCGCGCAATCCCTATGTTCATTTCTTGTCTATTCCTATCTAGCTACCTATCTGTTCATAGAGGAAAAGCATTTATATATATATATATATATATATATATATATATATATATATATATATATATATATATATATATGTATATATTTAGTTTACGAAAAACTAGGTAATCCGTATGGGTAGACCCAAGGAGGATAAAATCCAGAGAGCTCAATGTAAATCAGAGCTAATAATTTAAATAAAAACAGACCACTTTAAGGTTCCACATAATAAATTATTTCACCACAGCCCTTTTAAAGGACCGTGGATCATCAGATTTTACTTCCAAAGATTGAAACGAAAAATGAAAAGAAATTTACACATTTTTGACGGACAGTATTAAGTATATGTAAATTAACGAAGTTAGAAAGTGATGGTGAGAGACATGATTGAGTTAGATGTAACATTTCTATTCTTTCAAATTTAAATTGTTTGAGGAAATCCAGACATTGACACATTAAATCGGTTAACTAAATTATATAATTTTACTATTATTAAAAGCTAAAATTATTTTATTTTACACACACACACACACAGACAAACACACACACATACATATGAAGAAATATAGTTTTAAGGTGTAATATATTTATGGGATAAAGTGCTCAATATCAGAGATAGAGCGTATGTAAATATAATATATTAATGCTAATATAAATATTAATGCTATATAAAGTGAACATTGAAGTCAACACTCAGAGGCGACAGGCTGTTTCATGCTGGACGCAATCGCCAGGCCGCCTAGCATGAAACAGCCTGTCGTCTCTGAGTATTGACTTCAACGTTCACTTATATATATATATATATATATATATGTATGTATGTATGTGTGTGTGTGTGTGTGTGTGCGTGCGTGTGGGTGTGCAGGTATGCAGAAAAATAGGAAAGAACACGTTAGGTAAATAATCCGGAGTTCTTTAGTATTTTTGTTTTTATTTTTAAAAAGACAGTGCTCCATACAGAAGTAGAGCTTATATTATAATATTAAAAAAAAAATGATTCCTTCGCTACATAAGAGTTCTCATGTTTCAAAAACGAGAGCCGAAACTCTCAATATATTTATTAAAATTAAGTTGAATTAAAGTATCGAGTCCCGTTTCATCCTCAAGCGAAAATTTAGGATTCCTAAATTTTCGCTTGAGGATGAAAATCTTATTTAAGATCAAATTTGATTAGGAAGCAAGAAATCGAGAGAGAGAGATAGAGTGTGTGTGTGAGAGAGAGAGAGAGAGTTCCACAATCGAGAAGCGCGATAGAAGAAACTGTTAGCATAAAACCTACGGTGCTACCTAGCTATTTCAACTGTAAGATGATGAAACCTTGTCACCAATCTAATAGTACACTTATATTCACAAAGTGTAGGTATCAAAGAGGAAAGTTAATCAGAACAATTATCATGGAAGCATTTATAGAACAAGCACAAGGAGGAAATCTTACGGCGTTGGGAAAGTGATTGAAACCGATGTGCCAGGTTTGGACTAATAACATTGCAGATTCTTCTTTGGAGTTTATCCTGAATCTCTCTCTCTATATGACAAGAGCAGCAGACAAGATATGGCAGCAATATTCAAAGTAAGGGCAAATGGTAGATTTATATATATATGTAAAATAGATTCTGACGAGAAAATATATCCTCCTAAACTGCCTTTTAGTCTGTCACGCTCTACCTTGAGTGGCTCTTGGGCCTTGCATAGGGTGAACATTACTGTAAAAAATCCTTCCCAAACGGAATCATTGACCGCATCCTGACTCTCCTTGAATCTAGAAAACAATACTTATGTCAATCTAGTGAGTTTCCTATGTCCCTCCTGGAAATTGAACCTTAATGGCTACATTCTGTGATTTCGAAAGTACCTCATTTAGAAGTACCTCATTTAAAAGTACCTTATTTAAATTTAAGTTTTATTTCAGTATTGGTGCGGCTAGTGGCCATGTAGCGGGCCGTGGTGTGAAGATGTGAAGAGATATCAGAAAAGGTTCAAATTTCCCGCTAGCCGGTCCAACTACATGAGAATGTTGGGGTTTAATTATGTCCAAAGAAGACAAAGAAAACAAACAAGACCGATATATATGGGTAAAATAATATATATTAATACAGAAAGACATGAAACGTTACATAGTGTTTGTATGGAAAAGTTATGTGTGTGTGTATGTAAGTGTTCGTACGTACGTTTATTGTTCTTAGCGCGTCCCCAGAATTTGGGAAACGCTGTATCTGTGAGAGGTCACATATTTGCCTAAGTGAAAAAGAGAGAGATTTTACCTCACCTCCGCGCGAGGTAGCGGCCCAAGGCCTGAGTCGAAAGAGAGAGAGAGAGAGAGAAGGGTCAGCCAGTATATATAGCCAGGGAAGAGAGACCCCTGTTGAAGGATTAAGGAAACTGAGGAGGAGCTAACTCCGACAGTCAGAGGCTGGCGTCATTGGATCTAACGGAGTAGGATCAATGAATACTAATGGCCAAACGTCTCTCTCCTTTTGCTGTGCATTCGATCATAACATCAGCAATACGTTTACCAATAATCTCGAAACCGGACTAAGACGTTGCTGCACGCTATATCCAAGGATTGGTACAGTATAATCATCTGTTGACTCTATTTAACGGACTTTTATATTAAACGCTCTCTTTGTTATTTCTAGGATCGTACTCTACTGCTAAGCGACGTTTCATTCCATCTGTCCAGCAAAAATATTCTCCAAAACTCTTCAATCACCACATCACCAAAAAATGGTTTCGCTTCACAAAGATTCTTTAAACAGATATCGAATCTGTTCCGAATACTCTGCAGCACCGTGAAAAATATTTCAGGGATTTGACCTACATTGTCGCCATGTTATATATTTAATTTCGCACATGCGCGTTGTTTTTTTTTTCGATTTTGACGACTGCACATTGCAGTAGGGTCAGTTGGGCACCGTCTGTGAGGAAAAGATCATTATGATGCAATTGACTCCGCCAGAATTTTGGAAAGGGGATGCTGTACTGCTTGGCATTTGCGCCGGAAGGTCCAATACGAACATTTCAGAGTTTGCGTATCTATCTTAAAGCAGGGACTCAACACGAAGACCTACATCTAGTGCATTGACGAGGTAGTGCTGACCTAGGTCAAGAGGGTGGCTGCTGGAAGACCCTATGTCTGGCAACAGGACTCTGCACCAGACCACACCAGCAGGAGAACACAGTGATGGCTGTCAGACAATTGCTGCAGCCATATCACCTATTACATCTGGCTACCTAACTCCCCAGACTGCAACCCCCTTCATTATTATGTGTTGCGTGCAGTTGACGGTTTTTCCTTTGACACCGCTATTATTTTAACTTCCTTCAATCCTCGGCAATGTTTATTATTTAAAAAGCGATTATCAAAATTGTAATAAAACCTAAACATTAACGGGAACTTATAGATTTTTTCTTATCAATGTATAACAAAAATATTAAACATTATTTATTTATTAGATTGTTTATTTACAAGAATAATTTTTATATTTACAACATTCTAAAAAATTAAACTAATTTAAACTAATGCAATGCAATATTTATCATTTACCAATTTATAAAAAATAAATATGAAACAAATTTTTATTCATAAATATTATTTACCATTTTATAAGGTTCGAATCGGTTGTTAATTAGACGATGCTTTGCCAACCATTCCAATAATCAATCTAATAAATGAAAACATTAATTATTTTTCTTGTCAATTCTCAATGACGAAGAAAATGTCTAAATTCCTGTTCATATGTTTAGGTTTTAATAAAATTCAAATCATCACTTTTTAAAACAATAAACTCTGTCGAGGAGTGAAGGTAGTTAAAATAATAGCGGTGTCAAGGGAAAACCCGTAATTTTGACACATTTTCTTGTGGGCATGGAGATCTAATTTTGCCGAATATTCCATTGATGAAGCTGTTACATCTTTTTCACAGAGACCAGACATGAAAAATAGTCCGCCGAGTCATGCATAAAAGAAGAGAAGCACACCATCAAAGAACAGATTTTATCGAAACTCCTGGCAAGGAAGGCGATTTTGGAAATAATAGTTAAGAACTTTTTCACAAGCTTTTTGAGCCATTCCTTTTGATCTGGAGTGTCAGTAATAATGTACACCAGAAATTCAAGGACGTATACTGCAGCCCCTTTCCGGCAAACCTAACATTGAAATTTTATCGTTAGTGTATTTCCATAGCAAATTTTCAGGCCAGCTCCAAGCTTTAGTATTACCAGTTCAAACGTTTACAGCTAGAACCCAGTTTGATAGGTATATAAAAGGTTAAATCACCTTCATTCTTTACTCATTCCATTGATAAGAAAGATGTTCAACTGCGAAAATAATTTCCCAATAACTTGCTACCATAACCCTGACTCCTACGTGGTTGCTATCTTAAACACTTCAATCAACTTCAAACACTTCAATTTAACCGCCATATCATTATATGTTTATGTTCCTCCTATGTTCATATCACACACTTCATCCAGTAGAACTCTAACTTGAGTGGCTTCTGACTTTTGCATTGGGTGAACATTAGTATTAAAAAAATCCATTACCCAGAACAAGTGTAATAGATGTTGTATGCGACAACTCTCGTGGTATTTTTCTCAGAGCAAGAAGCGTCCTTGCTTTTGTTGTCCCACTTCCAACCATGTTGAAACATGTTGAGCAAATCTAACCTGAGTTTCAATGTAGCTCTCATTCAGGCCATGGCATGATTAATACAATTTTATTCCTCACTGAGGTCACCAAGAAAATATCAGAAAAAAAAATAAATGTTATGCATGATCTTTGTTGATCTGGCCAAGTCTTTGACATTCTCTCTCGAAAACTTCGTGTTACCTGATAAAATACTTTAACGTCTCGCTTTGTGAGGACAGGAAAACCGCTGTGATATCAATTTGATTGATTTGTTGTTTTTTTTTAACAGCATATAAAACTTTTGCAGGTTATTTGAAGCCAGAAAATATTTTTTAGATTGTAAACATTCGATGGAAATAATAATGGTTTACTGATAAACGTCCTACTGAGTAATCCATAGCGTGAGAGAGAAGAAGTGGATTTTTACCTTTCCCAAGAATATTCTCGCGGAGGTGAGTATAACAAATCCGACTTGAATTGGAACTCGGTTCTCCTGTTTCCAATCTTGAGCCGTTATCCATTACACCACCCGCACATCAAAGATTACAGCACCTGGTATTCCCAAATGGTTATCTATCGAGGTACTTACCACGTCGAGCTTGGTCAGTACCTAGATGACTAACCACTTGGGAATACCAGATGCGAGTGGTGTAGTGGATAATGGTTCGGAATTGTTAATTGGAGAACCGAGTTCTAATTCCAATTGGGTTCTTTATATTCACATTCATAAGGCATGAATCCACCTATTCTTGTCCCAGTTATGGGTTAATTAGTATTATTTGTATCACTAAATCATTGTTATCTAAAAAGAATCATTACAATCTACAAAATTATTTTCTGGCTTTAAATAACCTGCAAAGGGTTGATAAACCGTAGAAGACGAAGCAATCAATCAAGAAGCACAAGAGCTTCTTGATCAGTTTTAACTTGCCTGTAAATCTTTTGGGTTGAGAATCAGTATTAAGAAAACTGAGGCGGTTCACCAGTCAAAGCGAATACTCAAAGAAGGCAACGGTGGTAGGTAACAGTAGCAGCAACAGAAGCAAAAAAAGTAGCAGCCAGTTCACATACTCCAAACTGTACCCATTAAAATTGATCGAAAAGAATTAAAATATGTAAAAAGTTTCACAAAAATTATTTACATTATTCGGACTATTGTCTTCATTTTTGTGGCCATATTGATTACAACGTTTCGCCCTTTCAGTATGTGTCTATATTTCTGAGATGAGGTATTATGTACACTAGTTACATTATTCGGACTATTGTTCTCATCTTTGTCGCCATATCTATTACAACGTTTCGGCCTTTCAGTATCTGTCCATATTTCTGGATTGAGGTATTATGTACATTATTTACATTATTCGGACTATTGTCCTCATCTTTGTCGCCATATTTATTACAACTTTTCGGCCTTTCAGTATCTGTCTGTATTTCTGAGATGATGTATTATGTATATTATTTACATTATTCGGACTATTGTCCGCGTCTTTCTCGCCTTATTTATTACAAAGTTTCGGCCGTTGTACGCTCCGGCCTTCTTCAGGTGACTGGAATATCGTTGGAGCGTACCTAGCACTAACTCTTGGAGACATCTCCTTCAACATGCATTCGCGTTTCACATAGTTTTGTTCCTGATGAATAATTTCTTCTGTTAACGGAGACCGTCACAAGACTTTATTTGAAATCCTTTTATTTATGGCGGAAAAAGATGTACGATTGTATTTTTTACTGATGAAGTTATGTCATCAAAATTTGCATTACTTCTTGACGTGCGTCACATTCTTCTCGATTTTAAATACATTTTCTATAGTAATAGCATGGAGTCGAGGAGAAGAATCAAATGGCCGCCAGCTTACAACAAGGAGGCCTGGCAGAATTTCGATAACGACATTTGCGAACTATTGCAACTAACCAGCCAAGTAAGCGCCCAAAATCAGTTAAAGTATTTGACCACGATAATAACCAGCATGGGATCCGAGAGATTTGGCTATGTCGAATCTAAACAGATAGCAAAGCCAAACACCACCACTAACCGAAGAGAAAAGAAAATTAAAGAACTCAGAAAGGAGCTAAGATCCATAAAAAAAGCTTACAGGAAAGCGAACAGAGAGGATCGCCAGCCTCTGGAGGAACTTCGAGCAATACTGAGGGAGAAGCTGAAGAATACCCGACGGGCCGAGTGGCACAGAAGAAAGGGAAAGGAAAGAACTAGAAAGCGAGCAAGCTTCTTGTCTAACCCATTCGGTTTTGCTAAGAAGTTATTAGGAGAGAATCGGAACGGACAACTGGAGGCATCTGCAGAAGAAATAAATACTTTCCTCAGGGAATCCATGAAAGATCCATTAAAGGAACAAGACCTTTATAAGAACGATAGTCTCATAATACAAAAACCGCCAACAAGTCCATTTGATATAAGCATGCCTACATGGAAAGAAATCCAACAAGTGGTGAGAGCATCGAGATCTGCTTCAGCACCAGGACCGAGCGGAGTGCCGTACACGGTCTATAAAAGATGTGGAGGGATTCTCCGAAAATTATGGAAATTAATAAGGATCATTTGGAGGAAAGGCAAGGTAGTAGAACAATGGAGACGCGTAGAAGGGGTATGGATTCCCAAGGAAGAGAATTCCACAACACTGGACCAATTTAGAGTAATATCCCTCTTGAACACTGAAGGTAAGATCTTTTTCGGTGTATTATCAAGACGTATTACTAAATACGTATTGGCGAACAATTACATCGATAAATCGGTCCAGAAAGGTGGAATCCCAGGAATGCCAGGGTGCCTGGAACATACAGGCGTACTTACGCAGCTGATAAGAGATGCGAGAGAAAAGAAGAGCGATCTGACAGTACTGTGGTTAGACCTCGCCAATGCGTATGGTTCCATGCCTCATAAACTCGTAGAAGAAGCTCTAAAAAGACATTACGTTCCCTCTTCAATCTGTGGTCTAATTTCAGACTACTATAACAACTTTCAGAGTAGAGTATCGGCAAGAATAGTATCGGAATGGCACACCCTGGAGAAAGGCATCATCACGGGGTGAACGCTGTCCGCAGTACTGTTCTCGCTTGCTATGAATATGCTGGTCAAAGCATCTGAAGTAGAGTGTAGGGGCCCCCTCTCAAAATCAGGAATTCGCCAGCCCCCCATTAGAGCATACATGGACGATTTAACCGTAACATGCACATCCGTTACAGGAGGAAGGGCTTAGAGAAAAACATGGGCCAGAATGACCTTTAAACCAGCTAAGCCCCGTTCATTAGTCACAAAAAAAGGAAAAATAACGGAGAAATATCATTTTAAAATATCCGGTGTAACTATCCCAACCCTAAACGAAAAACCTGTTAAGAGCCTAGGCAAGTTTTTCGACAGCAGTCTAAGAGACACTGTGGCTATAGAACAGACAACTAAAGACCTTACACAGTGGCTCAATAAGATTGATAAATCGGGCTTACCAGGTCGATTTAAAGCCTGGTTATTCCAGCACGCCGTGTTACCCAGAATATTATGGCTACTTTTGATGTACGAATTCCCAATGACCAGTATAGAATCACTGGAAAAAGTAATAACTAGGCGCCTGAGTTCCGAAGTGTCTGAGTACAACAGCACTCTACGGCAGCTTCCTTTCAATAGTCTTGTAGAGGAATTTAAAGTTACAAGAGTAAGAGAACAGCTACAATATAAAGAATCAAATGACCCAAAAGTGGTTGCAGCATGTATTCAATCTCGAACGGGGAGAAAATGGCGTGCAGAAAATGAGTTGGAGATAGCAGAGGATAGACTACGGCATAAAGTAATTCTTGGCACTATCGCTAAAGGTAGAGCGGGTCTCGGTTATTTTCCTTGTCCCCAAATAAATAAAACCAAAGGGAAAGAAAGACGACAACTAATCCAAAAAGAAGTGCGAGCAGGGATTGAAGAAACGAGATACTGCAAGATGGTGGGACTTAGTTCACAGGGAACTTGAACAAAATGGCAGGGTGTCGAACAGAAAAAGATCAGCTGGTCAGACTACTGGCGGTCAAATTTTGGTGAAATAAGTTTCCTAATAAAATCGGTTTACGATGTGCTACCTAGCCCATCCAATTTATATATATGGGGCAAAAGGGATAACCCAAATTGCCAATTATGCGGGAAACGAGCTACACTGCAACATATTTTAAGTAGCTGCGCTAAAGCCTTGAGTGATGGTAGATATCGTTGGCGCCACGACAAAGTCCTAAAGGCAATAGCACATGAAGTCAGTGAAGCAGTGAGAACTTCTAAATACAAACCGAATAAGAAGTTCATATTAATTCCCTTCGTTAAGGAGGGAATAAAGAAGGAAAAACACACGATCCCCAAAATAAACTTGTTATCGTCAGCAAATGATTGGCATTTGGATACAGACCTGAAGACACAACTCAAGTTCCCCAGACATATAGCGGAAACACCACTCAGACCAGATTTGATTATCTATTCCAATTCCACCAAGAACTGTATAATATGGGAGCTCACAGTCCCATGGGAAGAACACCTGACATTAGCAAATGAAAGGAAACGATCAAAATATCAAGAATTGATCGAAAAGTGTCGACAAAATTCCTGGAAGGTCACATATGATTCTGTGGAAGTAGGATGCCGTGGCTTTGCAGGCCAGTCATTATGCAAAGCTTTCAGGAAAATAGGGATTGTGGGATCAGCTAAAGCCAAAGCCGTTAAGAAAATTTCAAATGAAGCTCTGACGGCTTCTAAATGGATATGGCTCAAAGGATCCGAACAGTGGGGGAATAATTCAATGGAAAATAATTCCTAAAAGACAAAATCACTCCACATAATTTATCTGGATTCACATTGCTTGCGAATAAACACGTATTGGAACTTATAATGTAGAATTAATCCCTTTTATACGATAATGTTATTATATATTTTAATGTAACATAATTTAAAATCAATCCACAATTTAACATTAAAAAATCCATTTATACCATACGCTAAAATATCGTCTATTTATTTTTAAACGTTATAATTTAGAATTAATTCGTTATTTTTTTTTTTGTTTTGATAATATATTTTAACTTTAATAATATAAAATTCTAGCCCCCGAACGATATCATCTATTTATTTTAAATTAATAATTTAGAATTCACCCGTTTTTATACGATAGTAGTGACATATTTTAATAATAGTTATTTTGGGGTGCGAAGCAAGCAATGTAGATAATTCAGTTTGGAAGGTAGGAAGGGAAGGCGGGAAAGAGAAAAGGGGGGGAAAGGAGGTAAAAAAATAAAAAAAGAAAAAAGAAAGGAAAAAAGGAAAAAGAAAAGGAAAGAAAAAAAAAGAGAGAAAAAAAAGACGCCCCCATTTTAATGAATATCGTAAAAAAATATTTTAATTGGGACAAGCAATTTTGGACGCTTCCATTTTTTTTTGTGTATTTTTTTTGTTTGTGTTATTTTTCTAAGAGCTGAAAGTATAAATTCTGTCATGAGTACTAGCACAACTCTTTAAACGATGGCGACCTGTAGAAGAAGATAACGGGTCGGGGGTGGCTGTCGGAGCTGATATGATGAATAAGAACCCCGAAATCAGCGATGAAGACGGCTTTCATCACTGATGACCACCTTCAAGCATTCGAATGTATTTTGCGATAGCAACGTATTTCTATTATGAATCTATTAGCCTTGCTCTGCCAAGCAATGCTTGCAGTAATTACTGACCATTGACTTTATGCCTGGCTTCCAATACATTTTTTATGCTACATTATTTAGCAACATATTTACATTATTCATATAATAATAATAATTATAGCCTTTTTTGCCAGTAATGCTGACATTGATTCATGACAACTAGCAACCCTCTCTATACGATTTTCAATGTATTTCTGTGTGTAAAACATCAATAATGCATTTAAATTATATACGTAACTGTCATATAACTGTCAGTAATGTGTACATTAATTACTGATCACTGACGACCTCTTTCAATTTTATAGATGCAGGAAGTTTGGTTTGGTTTATATTTGCTTTATGGCATGTCAACACCACAATGGGTTATTTAATGCCGACAAGATTTTTAGGATGGATTCGTATGCAAAAAATAATGTATTCTTTGTAAGAAATCAGTTTGTAGAAGGCCAGGTTAAATTGACGTATTTTCGTATAGAGGGTTTTTGTCGAGAGTCAGACGTACTGCTGGTAATTCATTTTTTTTTTTCAAAAATGTATTGCTGGTAATATTTTTGTTTTCGGAAAATGTATTACTGGTAATTTTTACTATAAAAATCTATTTGCATACATTCATAGCGTTTTGACCCCCCAGTTTGGAGGTTCGCTATTTGCTCATATCAACAAATAAACCCTAACAAGTGCTACCACGTCGGATCAGGATGGACCTGGGAACAACAGCAATTAAAAGGTGGTTGCATGCTCCTCAAAGCCTCCCGATCAGAGGCTTTGCTGCCGGATGTGGTTTATCGTCATAACCAGACGTAAAAAAAAATTACGAAAAGATAGACAGATATGAAGGCAGAAAAAAACAGGAACACACACACACATACATACATATACATATATATATAGAGAGTAATGTCTCAGTTATAATTTTTAAAAACAAGGATCAAAACATTCATCGAGTGATTTGTAGGTTAATGCACCTTTAAAATTTTGTTTGCGAAGGGATTTCGCCATTTTATATCATTAACTTTACTAATCTACTTTTTGTATGAATGATTCATTGTAATATAAATTGAACTGAACCACATATTTGATTTAAAAGAACTGATCCGACGTGCAAAACTTCGGGATAACAGCTGCGACATTACTCTATTTGTTGAACATTTTAGTTCATGCCACATTGACTGATATATATATATATATATATATATATATATATATATATATATATATATATATATATATATATATAAGTGTACACTGAAGTCAACACCAAACAACGAAAGTCTGTTTCATGCTTTAAAGCAATGTTTAGGCCTGAATATAGCGTATAAGCCTGAAACAGACTATCGCCGCTTGGAGTTGATTTCAATGTCCACTTTCATATTTATATAGGCTCTATACCTGATATTGAGCACTTTACACACACATATAACATTCCTTAAAACTATATTTTTATCATATATATTGTTTTAACCTAGGGAAGGTTAATGAATAGAATAGTCGCACGAAGGTTGGTATTGAATGATAATACTTAGAACACGAACAACACATATAAGATTCGCCAGCAGCGCGTAGAAGTAGTCAACTGCTAGAAGTGAGTCAAGTGAATTCCACAATGAATCTTCAACAGCAGGATATTTACAAACCGCCTCAAGCGGTTAGATGTGGCACAAGGCCGAATTTAATGTGGGGTATCCGAGCCCATTAGGTCGGTCAAAATTTCCCCGTAGATCACGTATAAAACAAGGTCGGGTAGCTGTTTCCCGAGACGAGACTCTGCTCTTCGACATAGCCTCATCTGGGGATCCTCTCTGCCTGGATGCACAGAGTTTGACCAGCACAGCTGGAGACGAATTTCCAACTGCAGACCAACATACAGTATTTACTACTGTATTTATGTGAATAGGGAGATACTCATTATCGTCCGTAGGTATGCTACAACATATATATACTGAGATGGATTAATAGTTATAAACAGATATAGATGGATAGATATAAATTGGTTAAGATAGATATGAATAGAGAAAGACAGATATAAACCTAGATAGACATGAACAGATACATAAGAAGATAGATCGATCAATAGATAGATATTAACAGAGATAGAGATAACGATTGTACAGTCAACGCCTTGAACGTCTACTAGAACTCATATACTGGGTGTAACAGCAAAATTCCTCATGTAACAGCATTGAAAAACTATCAATCTCACAAAATGTCTAATATCTAAAAAAACACTAAACTAAAAGAGTTTCTGTTTTCCAGGTTTTCAGATAAGATGTTTAGCCATCTTGTTGGATTTTTTGGGGCACTTTAACGTACTAGTGAGCCAACCAAAATGAGCTGACTCATTTTATAGTTCACCAATAGAAAGATAAACCAATCAGAAAGCTAAAAATATTCAATTAGACGTGTATAAAGGCAGCCATGTTTTTTTTCTTTCTCCGAATATTCACTGCCAACCCCGAGACCTTCGAAGACTGAAGAATTACAGAACAGCTGCTGCTGCTATTGGCCATATAGTCAGATCCAGTAGAGTGTCTGACTCGTGAGTGTTAATCTTTAACGTTCTTTCATTGAACAGATTACGTACTGCGCTGGATTCTATATTCATAGACTACGACGAACATGGTCAACAATCTTGAAACCATTTATCGTAAGAATCACTGAAAAACCGGTTGAGTTATTCAGAGAGAAGGTTAAGATTGTTTTGTGTCAGACCTACTGTCTTCCCAAATTAGCAATGGTGAGAGGAAAAAGATCATTCAGGTCTTCACCAACATTCATACTCTGGCTTCCATCTTCAAAGTCTATTCAAGAGCCATCAAGAGAACGGTGAATAAGTTTAAAAAAGAGGAAACAGTAGAGAGGAATTCTGGATCAGGAGGTCACAATAACAAGATGAATCATCATTTCAATTTGGAGCTAAAGAGATCAAGTAGAAAAGACTCAACTCAATCCATAAGACGTTTGGTACGTGAGAGGAGTTTCAGCTATGACAGTCCAAAGAGGAGTGAAAAAAGACTTATAAATAAAACCTGTAAGGCACCTTGTTACTACAGGACAGAAAGTTACAAGATTAGACAGGGCGAAGATCATTTTGAATAAGGTGGAAAATGATCCTGGGATAATATATATATACGTATATTTGAATTTTATTTCAATCCTTCATGATCTTCCGATGCTTAGCTATGGTTAATTAATGATGAACATGTCATTTTCGTTTATGATTGATTTCATCACGATTTTTCTGTTAAGCTTGGAGAGTAATTATACACTCTTATTGCTCAAATAAGAGTCCAATGATGTTGTAAAAAATCTCAGAGAATTCCAGTAAGATATCTTTAATCATTTCTAAGATAGAACGGTTCAGAGTTTAATATAATAAATGGATAATTTTGCTTTTACATGATTGGGACAATTTTGCTGTTACACTAACTATATATATATATATATATATATATATATATATATATATATATATATATATATATATATATATAGCATAATGAGAAGCCATGTAAACTTTCTTAATATGTATATATAGAAAAAACAACTGAAAAGTTGCAAATTTTAAAAAAATGTTTTAATTTGCAACTTTTCAGTTGTTTTATACATACACACACACACACACATATATATATATATATATATATATATATATATATATATATATATATATATATATAACGTACTGGAAAGGGGGTCGGTTACGTATACTGATTCAGAAAGCATCTGCCATGCTCTATCATTACAAAAAGTAAGATGAAACCAAAAAATGGAGTATTGCTGCCATATCTGGGTTGGAGCTGTCAAATCCTCACTCCCCCACCCCTTGAAAGAGTTCAAAAGGATTTATGTAGCCTTGTAGCTGATGAATTAACTTCCCAC
>OZ038477.1:138676671-138794171 GCA_964036315.1 Acanthosepion esculentum
CATCCCTATTCATAAGTCTAGGATGTTTCTTTTTCAATTTTTTGTGCATTCACTCAATTTATCCACAATACGAAGTTGCTGATATTGTTTTCCCTTGAGGCCAGAATGAATAATAAAAAATTCCCCTTTGAAAGACCACCATACAGTAACCCTTAGTGTGCCGTGGATGTTTTTGGTATTGTTTTGGTGATTCACTTGCGTCTAACCACTGGTCAACACTCTTAATGTTGTCAAAGAGTATCCATTTCTCATCGCATGTAATGATTCGATGCAAAATTGGTTCCTTTTCCAGTTTGGAAAACAACAGTGAGCACACCTCAAAGCGACTGTTTTTGCGTCTCATTCAGTTCATGCGGAACAAACCTGTCCAGTTTCTTTACTTTACCAATTACTTTTAAGTGCCGAGAAACAGTTGTGAGAGATGTTACGAGTTCTGATGCAAGTTTTCAGATTTTGATCAACCAAAGCATTCAATTGATTATGTCTGATAACGGATTGTGATGTTCCCTTTGGTTCATTTTCAGGACTATAATCTCCCAAACCAAAACTTCTGAAACAATCTCTGTACAGTTCTGAATTCACCAATACCACTACCAAAAGCCGCTTTGATATTCCGAAATACTTCAGTGGCAGAATGACCCAATTTGTACTCGTACAGTAAGATTACTTGACAGAAAAAGAGTCAGGAATAACTCAAGATTTTTTATGTAATAAGGAGGGTACTTTTTTAGACGACCGGATCAACAACCAACTAAAAAATGTGTCATTTTATTTGTGACAAGGTAAGGCACACACACATACACACACAAACACACACATATATATATTATCGCACTTCCCACCTGTGGAACTTCTTTCCGATTTCTTGTTTCCCTGATAGCTACAAGCTTTAAAAATTTAAATGCAACGTCAATCGGCATCTTCTGGCTTCTTGAACCCTGTTTCTTTTTTGTCCTTTCCTCAATCCATCCTATACCCAGTTTCCTTATTCTACTTCACTTTCACTCTCTGTAACCCCCATGCGTTCTACTTGCATTTTCGCTTTGCCTAGGGTAAAACGACTATATACTGCCGGAATTGCGAATTTTGACTGAGCTCAGGCAGAATGGTTAAAATTGTTCAGGAACGCAATGCTCAAAGAGTTAAGACTCATGAATGCACATGCCGGTAGACATAGATTTACATTGTTTACAAAAACGGATGTTTACTTAAAGATGTGTATCAACAAAATATATCAGACTATAATGTAATCCAATATTTTCGCAATAAAATTAGTATTAAACAACCAATGTGGGTAAAATGTCAGGTTACACTTATATTTATCTGATAATATACCATATAAGTTTCAGCTTACAACTTCTTTCAAGTGGTCTTAAAGTAGCATGGAAAGTGAGGTTGATAATATTAACGTGAAAATGTCAAACCAATGATTTCTTGACTAGAAGAGGCTACCACCGGACCCTTGTTAAGCAGTCAGTAGAGCCTATCAGCAGCTGATGTCTGATGTAAAAGCGGCGATGAAGTGGTCCTTCCAGCAGCATCGGTATTACACGCGAAATGAGGAGAAAACAATACGACACTCGAAGCTGGTTCTTCGAAGATAACTATCACGTTTTAGAGCACAATCTGCCGTAGAGTCGGAGATAGCGAAAAGTCGAGCAGCACTAGAGTTGTTATATAAAATATCACACCAATAAGTTATTGTAAATATCTCTAATGTGAAAAGATATTATAGGCTAAAGTTGGGATCAAATATGGATCGAAATCCAAGGCGATAATGTCTCTAAGGCGCAAGGGATCACAGGGGTTGAATGAAAAAGAGATGTTAGAAGGAACAAAAAACTAAATCCTAAACAAGGGATACACAATTAATTAGCCTGTTGGTTGTATATCTTGCAATTCTGAGTCTGTGCCGTCAAAAATAAACGTCACACACACACACACACACACACACACACACACACACACACACACACACACACACACACACACACACATATATATATATATATATATATATATGTGTGTGTTTCCGGGTTTCGTTCTTATCTAGAGGCGACCGGATGTCTAACCACACTGATGAGCTGTAATACAGCGAAACAGTCTGTCTGTGGATGACAATATACATGTTCCTGAAAAATTATTTCGGTTGAGCTCTCTGGGGAAAAAGTGAGTGTTTGTAAACAGTGACTATTACTGCTACTATTGCAATACTCTTCGATAAAACGAATCGAGTTCTCACAGTCACTGGCGTGTTTATCTAAAAATAAAGACACTAAAATTCACCTTCATCCCGTGCGCCAACGGCTTAGGGTAGATTTTCCGTCTGACGTCAATTCAGCCGGGTTTCGATCCTAGCTAGAGGCAACCGGACGTCTAGCCACACTGATAAGCTGTGATACAGCGAAACAGTCTGTCTGTGGATAAATATATATATATATATATATATATATATATATATGTGTGTGTGTGTGTGTGTGTGTGTGTGTGTGCGCGCGCACGTATTATATAAATACTAGTTCACCTGTGCCGTTAAAAATGGCGGCATTTGTTAGAAAGCTTTAATGCAATGAAACACAATTATGTATTAAGATACAATAAAGAGTGTTCACGGCTAAAATAGAGGCCAATGAACCGTTTAATTAATCCGTACTTCTACGTGTCATGTCTCTTCAAGACGTGGGCGATCCAGTCTCTCCACAACTTCCTGTCCTTCGTAGCTCTGAATAAAGTTTGCCTTTTGGCTATCTCTCCTAATTCTTGTTAAATCAACTACATACACACGTATTCGCTGCTTCCTCTGTCTCTTATAACCCTTATTATGCCCCGTGGCAACGACTTATAAGAGTTTTGTATCAGTTTTGTGACAAAGTATGTGCGTCAGTAGCAGTTCTGAAGAGTCACATGACAAAATACTTTCCCATTATGACCTTGACTGTTCTATTGTCCGACATGTATTACTAGCAAACTCCGCTATCACCTATTACCATCTTACATCTGGTCTTTCCTACAACATATGCTATCCATTTGACACCAATCAAGTAACTTTCTGCTTTCATCTTTTATCATTCATTTCGATTATGTGGTCCGCTCACCTTTATATCTTTGAATCACTTTTTTGATATCATTATTTGGTCTATTTTCTGAGTTAAGTTCATCTTTTTTAGTCATACAGTTCCATGAACTGAACATGTCGGCAACTAAGAGGATATTTATGCTTAAAATCAGAACGAAATGGTTGACATTTCTGGGACACATAATCAATGGATTTTGGAAAATTCAGTATTTACCACCCGTTATAACTGGCATTATTCAATCATCATAAAACTTTAGCATATTGGAAAGGTTCTTTTTATTCTGTTTCTATTTTTATTAAATGCTTTCCAACCAAATGTTATACGTTGTTTTATTTGCTTTTCATGGTCGTTCTTTAATGTTCTTTTCTGTCTTAAGTCGATCTGGTCTTCGTTATTTTCCGGGTGTCTGGCATTTTTCAGTCATTATGCACTTTAAGTTTTAAGCATATTGGCAACGTGTTTTTCATAATATCGCTGTTTTTTCGTATTATTTTGTACTATAGTTCTCATCTAGGTTGATATAAATGTTATTATAGACACAACACATATCCTATATCAGCCAATAAATGGATACCTGATGATGGCCAGATGGTACTTGGTCGAAACATTGTGTCTATCATAACATCAATATCAGCGAAGATGAGAACAATGGTTCGAAATAATACAGGAATATTGACAATTACTCATCTCCGAAATGAAATACGAAGTCTATTTTGAACTACAGTTCTCATCTTGGTTGTTATAAATGTTATTATAGACACAACACATGTCTTATATCAGCCAATAAATGGATACCTGATGATGGCCAGATGGTACTTGGTCGAAACGTTGTGTATAATAACATCTATATCAGCGAAGATGAGAACAATAATTCGAAAAAATTTAAGAATATTGATAATTACTCATCTCCAAAATGAAATTTTAAATCATGAAAAGCAATTCAAACTCGCCAACATAACCAAATATAGCATGAAATTTAAAAAATCCCCCCCAAAAGACACCACTTAGGGACTGTGGCGTAGTGTATATAGGAGTTGGTTATACGCGAGTTACTGCAATCATGAGTTTAATCCTTCGATCAGATAGAGAAGCACCAGCGTGGCTGAGACTCACCTCAGAGAGAGAAAATCATTACACCTTCTTAGTCTCATGTTTTCCATTAATACGGAATCAATAGCTAGGTTTCCTGCTAGGAATTTTGGTTTATTGTGTCATGCCATGCAATTTTTTTCATGTCAAAAATAAAATACGAAAAGTCTCTATTTGTTAAATGCTGTCTATTAAAATTTATAGCAGGCGCCATACATTCATGAACTTTATTATCTGTTGCAAGTTTATTGCTTGTTTTCTTCCGGCTGCGCATGCCCTTTTCGTATGTTTTTTGGCAGAACGTGACGTCACTTACTGTGAGACATAAAAAGAAAAATGGTTTGATGGATTTAACACTATCATGAAAGCAGGAGAGGCAAAAAGTGTATTTCCCCGACCAAATTAGATTGTGTGAGTGATGGTAGCGTGGGGGCAAATAACGATGGTAAAGATTTTAAAGTGGCTTAGATCTACGAGGGACTGGAAGTTGCGGTGAGCCATGATTCCCCATGAGTTTGTGTGAGTGGATGGCTGAGTGGGGGCAAATAACGATGGGAAAGATTTTAAAGTGGCTTAGCTAAACAATGGACTGGAAGTTGCGGTGAGACAGGATCGCCCATGAGTTTGTGTGAGTGGATGGCGGAGTGTGGGCAAATAACGATGGTAAAGATTTTAAAGTGGCTTAGCTAAACAATGGACTGGAACTTGCGTTGATCCATGATCGCCAATGAGTTTGTGGTAGTGGATGGCTGAGTGGGGGCAAATAACGATGGTAAAGATTATAAAGTTGCTTAGGTCAACAAGGGACTGGAAGTTGCGGTGAGACAGGACCGCTCATGGATTTGTGTGAGTGGATGGCTGAGTGGGGGCAAATAACGATGGGAAAGATTATAAAGTTGCTTAGGTCAACAAGGGACTGGAAGTTAGGGTGAGACAGGATCGCCCATGAGTTTGTGTGAGTGGATGGCTGAGCGGGGGCAAATAACGATGGGAAAGATTATAAAGTTGCTTAGGTCAACAAGGGACTGGAAGTTGCGGTGAGCCAGGATCTCCCAAGAGTTTGAGTGAGTGAATGGCTGAGTGGGGTCAAATAACGATGGTCAAAATTTTAAAGTTGCTTAGCTCTGCAAGGGACTGGATGTTGCCGTGATCCATGATCGTTTGTGTTATTGGATGGCTGAGTGGGCGACAAATAATGATGGTAAAGATTTTAAAGTTGCTTCGCTATACAAGGGACTGGAAGTTGCTGTGATACATGATGGCCCGTAAGTTCGTGTTTGTGGATGGCTGAGTGGGCGGCAAATAACGATGCTAAAGATTTTAAAGTGCCTTAGCTCTGCAAGGGACTTAAAGTTGCGGTGAGCCATGATCGCCAATCAGTTTGAGTGAGTGGATAATTGAGTGGGCGGCAAATAACGATGGTAAAGATTTTATAGTTGCTTAGCTCTACAAGGGACTGGAAGTTGCTGTGATCCATGATCGCCAATGAGTTTGTGTGAGTGGATGGCTGAGTGGGGGCAAATAACGATGGGAAAGATTATAAAGTTGTTTAGCCCCACAAGGGACTGGAAGTTGCGGTGATCCATGATCGCCCATGAGTTTGGCTTAGTGGATGGCTGAGTGGGGGGCAAATAACGATGGTAAAGATTTTAAAGTTGCTTAGCTCTACAAGAGACTGGAATTTGCGGTGATCCCTGATCCCCCATGAGTTTGTGTTAGTGGATGGTTGAATGAGGGCAAATAACGATGGTAAAGATTTTAAAGTTGCTTAGGTCTACAAGTGACTGAAAGTTGAGCCATGACGCCCATGAGTTTGTGTTAGTGGATAGCTGAGTGGGGGGGGGAAATAACTATGGTAAAGGTTTTATAGTTGCTTTGCTCTACAAGGGACTGGAACTGTCGGTGAGCCATGATCGCCCATGAGTTTGGCTTAGTGGATAGCTGAGTGGGGGAAAATAACGATGGTAAAGATTTTAAAGTTGCTTAGCTCTACAAGTGACTGAATGTTGCGGTGAGCCATGATCGCCTATCAGTTTGACTGAGTGACTGAATGTTTGACTTGTGATCCATGATCGCCCATGAGTTTGTGTTAGTGGATGACTGAGTGTGCGGCAAATAACAATAATAAAGGTTTTAAAGTTGTTTAGCTCTACAAGGGACTGGAAATTGCGGTGAGCCATGATTGCCCATGAGTTTGAGTGAATGTATCGCTTAGTGGGGGCAAATAACGATTGTAAATATTTTAAAGTTGCTTAGCACTACAAGGGACTCGAAGTTGCGGTGAGCCATGATCGCCCATGAGTTTGTGTTAGTGGATGGCTGAGTGGGGGCAAAGAACGCTGGTAAAGATTTTAAAGTTGCTTATCTATACAAGGGACTGAAAGTTGCGGTGAGCGATGATCGCTCATGAGTTTGAGTGAATTGATGGCTGAGTGGGGGCAAATAACGATGGCAAAGATTTTAAAGTTGCTTAGCTCTCCAAGGGACTGGAAGTTGCGGTGATCCATGATCGCCCATGAGTTTGTGTTAGTGGATGGCTGAGTGGGGGGCAAATAGCGATGGTAAAGATTTTAAAGTTCCTTAGCTCTACGAGGGACTGGAAGCTGCGGTGAGGCATGATTGCCCTTGAGTTTGTGTGAGTGGATGGTAAAATGCTGGCAGAGAATTTGTAAAAATATACATATTGCTTCGAGCTACAAGGGACAAGAAGCTGCGGAGAGCCATGATCATCCATGCCCTGATGAGGTAAGGTACATAAAAGCAGAAGAAGTGTTATCCCTAGCATTGTTCTTTCTATTAATCTTTGTAGGTTTACGAGTTTCTATTCAATCGATTTTATAGATTTCCATGTTTCTCACCTGTTATAACTGACGTTAAATATTCATTAATCCCTTTACGCTTGAACTATAACGGCTGGCTGTTTTTCATTCTGCCTTTATTTTTATTAAATGCTTTCAAACCAAACGTTATACGTCGTTTTATTTCCTTTTCATGGTTTTTTCTTTAATGTTCTTATCTGTCGTAAGTCGATCTGTTCTTCGTTATTTTGCATGTTTCGCACTCGTTAAACCTGACACTTTTCAGCAACATTATACACATTTATTTTTAAGCATAATGCCAAGGTATTTTTCATGATGCCACTTTATTTTTCTCGTATAATGTTGAACTATAAAACTCATCTTGGTTGATATAAATGTTATTATAGACACAACACATATCCCATATCAGCCAATAAATGGACAACTGATGATGGCCAGATGGTACTTTGTCGAAACGTTGTGTCTATAATAACATCTATATCAGCGAAAAGAGAACAATAATTCGAAAAAATTTAAGAATATTGATAATTACTCATCTCCGAAATTAAATACGAAGTCTATTTTGAACTACAGTTCTCATCTTGGTTGTTATAAATGTTATTATAGATACAACACATATCCTATATCATCGAATAAAGGGACACGTGATGATGGCCAGATGGTACTTGGTCGAAACGATATATCAGCGATATATATATATATATATATATATATATATATATATATATATATATATATATATATATATATATATATATATATATATACTGGTAAGGTAAAAAAGGTATATTTATTATTATTATTTTATATATATATATATGTATAGAGATAGATAGATAGATATGTGTGTATATATTAAATATCTGTGTGTATTAAATATATATATATATATATATAAATATATATATATATACATACAAGTAAAAAGAGAACAAATGGAGATATTTTGAACGCTACAATTTTTTGACTTAGAAAAAACGAGACGCTGATGACGATATTGTGCTTACGTAAACATTTTCTTTCTTCCTTTAATAAGGATACTAAGAAACTTGTGCGTGATTACGAGAGGATCCTATTAAAAATAAGTATACAAAAATTGTTTAAAAGATTTAATGAGGCATATCTTTATATATATATATATATATATATATATATATATATATATATATATATATATATATATATGTTAATTAGGCATATCTTTATATATATATATATATATAAAATGTATTTTATTCATAAAGAAGAGTGATGAATAGCGTGGATAATGTGGGCATTTTTTAATCAATGCACCCAGTAAACGCGCTAATGCAAGAGGCTAATGGGAGTGGAAAGATAATGAGAAGTCTTTCGACGTAACAGAAAACCAAATTTTAGACAACAAACCAAAGAATAAGACTTGGGAGGTGTGTGAACCGGATGGCAGATAAATAATAAGTATTATATAATAGTAAATAATAAATGTGGCATTGCAGTTCATATATTTTTATAATCTTGTAAATATTAAATTAAACTTGTAAATAAACATATACCGTGTAGTATTTTGTTATTAAAATTCTAAACATAGCGTTTTAAAACAACAGTCATCTAGGGTAATCAAATACGCAAAATCTAATGATAGTAACAATATATATTATTTACATTATTCGGACTATTGTCCTCATCTTTGTCGCCATGTTTATCACAACGTTTCAGCCGTTGTACGCTCCGGCCTTCTTCAGGTGGTTGGAATATCGAACTGAACCCTTTATTTCGCTCACTGGGGTAGACTGTTCTAGTTCCACGTGCCATGTTTAATGGATGTCAGTTATCAGTTATCTCCTGTTAATTTCCCTCTGAAAGTTCTCCACTGCCTTAACGGGTATTGAACTCACACTCTTTGAGTCCTCTCACTGGATCAAATCTACGCCTTTATCCACTGTGCCATAGTGTCCCCAAGGTTAAGGCAGTGGGAAATTTCTCGGACATTCAGGTCAGCAAATGTTATTAATACTGTTTATTATAAACAGAGCATTACTTAAATATTTGTATCTATAAAAAGAATGTATAAACATAAAAATGTCTAGAAATAATTGTCGGACTTTGTCCATTTCATAATGTGTGACGTCATTTGTTTACATTTGGATACGAATTGAGCAGATATGAATGTACGTGAGAGATTCATGGAAGATTGTAGTTTAAAAGCAGTAAAATCGACCTTGCCAACCGAACGAGCCTCGGTGGCCGAATCGGTTAAGGCACGTCAGGCTATATACCGGTTCCACATAGGATACAGGTTCGATTCGACAGGATGAATATTTTCAATGAAAATTTCTCGGACATTCAGGCCGGTAAATGTTATTAATACTTTTTATTATAAACAGAGCATTTGTATCTATAAAAATAATGTATAAACATAAAAATGTCTTATATATATATATATATATATATATATATATATATATATATATATATATATATATATATATATATATATATATATATATATATATATATATAGTATGTACAAATGGAAGTCATCCTGTTTCATTTCAAAAGCTGTGAGATTTTGAGACGTTAGACTAGAACTTGGCGGTGTAAAGATTTTTTTCGTGTTGACATTTCTTTGTGCTAACCAACGACTACGTTTACAATGTCAACTGTTTTAACGGCCACTTTTATAGCTTGGCAGTTTCATCAGGGTACAGTTAAGATTAATGACTGTTCATAGTTAGTCTTTATCAATCATGGCTAGTTGAAGAGAAGATATTTTTCTCAGTGATTGTTAGTCGCGATTCAGGGTCATTTAGAGCGAGATATGATACCTGGTGATCGCCTCACGAAAAAGAATGAGTTTAGTTTAATATTACCGCTTTCTCAAAAAGTCACGCTTTCTCATAACGAATGAATACGCAATCTTGAATCTTGAATACGCATATTTATTTGATTCAGATGTTGTATTTACCTGAACCCGAAAACCAATCACTGGTGCAATATATGCAACTACTTCAGATTTAGTAAGCAACGCCCTTAATGTCCCATTAATTCGCTTGCATTATGAGTATCGTACAAATTGATTGTTGGTCGCATATAAACAGTAATAACATGATACCTTTCATTCACTCTAATTATTCCGCATATAATTAGACAATAAATATTAAAAACGTATAGCGAATTCTAGTGGAACTAGTTTACTATAGAAAAAAGGCATTGCACATTATTTTACTATAGAAATGCATTGTAAATTTTTTTACTATACAAATTACAATTTTTTGCTATAGAAATTCATTGCAAATTATTTTATTATTAGAAATGCCTTGAAAATTATTTTAGATAATGATAATAATAAATATTTCACCTTTGTGATATTTTTAAATTTAAATTTTAAAAATCGCTATATTTAACAATGTTTATGTCGATAAAGTCTTTTTTCAATTCGTTGTGTAGCAACAATTTATATCAGCCTTGTCAAAATTTCATCAAAAATATAACAGTGCATTTACATTTGAATAGAACGCAAAATAAATGCAATCTTGTTTTTTCGAAATAACGTTTTTTTTAAAGAAGCAGACATAAAATAATTAATTTAAAGAAATATGAAATTTTATAGAATTCTCTAATTTTATGCCGGCAACGTTAGTTACGATCTTATTTCCTTCTACGTTCGTAGTAACCATTGTTGTCATCTGAAAATTACTATTAGTATAAATTAGTCGAGTAGAATCGACGAAACGTTTATGGAATTATCTAAATAACTCAAAATAATCTGTTTGATTAGGTTTTCTTAGAACTACTGAATTAAAGTGAAAAATACTAAGTTTGCTGGATTAATAAACATTATAAACATTAGAAGATTATTCAAGGGTTTTTCTCGTGGTCTGCTCTGTGTTATTCTGTCTAGCATCGGTCGTTCAATTGGACTTAGCATAATGACAAAAGCAAACTTTGAAAATAGAGGTTTAGTTGAAAATGTTTACACGAGATCTTATAGTTGTAAGAAAATTTCTGTTGAAACTTAGATAACGACTGACATTGCATATAAACTCTTGAAGATGAAAATTTTCTCTTCCGTAGGACGTACAAATACTATAAATACGAAGTAACTTAATTTCGATCGAGTGAATTGTTAGATTATTTTGTGTACTTATGTACTAGTGAGCAAACCCAAATGACTTGACTCACTTTACAGTTCCCCAATAGAAGGTTAACCAATCAGGAGACGTAAAATATTCAATCCGTCGTGTATAAAGGCGACCATTTTGTTTACTCTCTCCGAATGTCCAATGCCAACCTGTCAAGCGAATGAACAGAAGGAAAAAACTACTGAACTACGTTCTTCTATTTTATCGGGGTATCCACTGCTAACCTGAACTACGCTTCCCTACTGTCTTCGAAATATTCACTGCCAACCTCTGGATTCTATACTCAAAAACTACCGTCATCATGAGCAACATGAATTTTGTTATGTAACATTCAATATATTTTTCTTTGTTCGTTGCTTTTGTGGCGCTGAGGCAAACAGTTATATCAAATTAATGAATCCCTGTGTTGATTCAACCGCCGATCTAGACGTCACTTGACAAACGACTTTTCATTACTCTCGTAGAAAGGCTTATTTAGTTTTGTTATGCCTAGTTATTGTACTTATGTTTTAATAACATTTTAAATACTTTCAATGACTCAGTTAAACAGAAAGGCACCGATTAAATGTATGTCGTATAATCTTAAAGTAATTTTCAGGTTACAAATCAATGTACGTAATATTGCAGCTCTAGCAACGGTGAGTGTGTTTAACGAATTAAATCTTTTTCTAGTGGAAAATTCTTCTTCTATATGCCTTGATGACGTTGGTGGTCAAGCTCTCCACTATTTTCTGTCCTTTTAGCTCTAAGTAGGTTTTGTCATTTTGTTATCTGCCCTGTTAGAGAATATGAAAAGAAACCCCCAAAAACAAAACAACAACAAAAAACAAAACAAAAAACAAAACAAAACAAAAAAAACAAAAACAAAACAAACAAGGAGAGAGAACAATAAAAGAACAGGAAAAAAGAAGACAGAAGATAACGATTTTCATAGCATTTAAATTTTTGAAGATCAAACTTGACTGGGAAGTAATAATCCGGAAACATTTTTGTTGTAACTTAAGGATCGTTACTGAATAGAATAATAACACGAAAGTTAGTAATAAACGATAGTACGTAGGAGAAGACTAACACATATAAGATTTGCCAGAGACGCGTAGAAGTAGTAGTCAACTGCTGGAAGGGATTCAAGTGAAGTCCACAATGAATTTCCAACTGTAGGATATCCACCAACCGCCCCACACGGTCAGATGTGTCACAAGGCCGAATTTAATGTATAGTATCCGATCCCGTAGGCTCGGCCAAAAATTCCCCGTAGACCCCGTATAAAACGGGTTCGAGTAGCTGTTTCCCGAGACGAGAGTTTGCTCTTCGACAGAGCCTCGTCTGGGGATCCTCTCTGCCCGGAGGCAGAGAGTTTGACCAGCACAGCGGGAGACGAATCTCCAAGTGCAGACCATCATACAGTATTTACTACTGGATTTATATGAATAGGGAGATACTCATTATCGTCCGTAGGTATGCTACAACAATTAGTAAGGCGAGAGAAGAATAAAAGAACAAGAATTAAGAAGACAGAAGATAACGATTGACATTGCATATAAATTTTTGATGGTCAAAGTTGACCGGGAAGCAAGAAACCAGCAGAGAGATCCACAAGTAAGAAGTACGAGAGAAGAAACTGTTAACATAGAACTTATGGTTTTATCTAGCCATTTCAACTGTAAAATGATGAGACCTTACCGCCAATCTAGTACTGCGCTTAAAATCATAAAATCTAGAAGTATATATTAAAGCCCTTACTAATTGTTCTTCGAATAAGTTTTTAAAATATAAATATAGTTCACATGGATTCGCGATGGCTAACGTCTTGGAATCGGGGAGATGGTTTCGAATTCCAGTCGTATCGGAGATTCTAGTGAACCTTAACATTTAAGCTTTTTTTATACATCGAACTGAATCTGAGGGTGACATTTTTTAGGAAATGAGCTGAGTTCCATATGTAACTTATCACAAATGTAAATGATTTTCTACTGCTGACTTGTAAAATCCTAGCTAGCCTTGGTCGGTTGTGCTACAAATATAATGATTGCTGCCAAATATAGGTCAAATTAAAGCACAGTTTATGACTTTTTAACATGTCCCAAACGGAAATGATTTAAATACAATAATGAATTTCTCTTTAAATAATAAACAAATTCGTGTAACTTTAAGGACGTTGTTTTACATTTTATTTCTTGGTAATCACGTAATATGAGTTGTCATTTATATTTTTCTGTTAGAATGAAGGATATTGAGATGCGCAAACAAATGTAGTTTGTCCCCAAGGGCATATACAGTGGCATAAATTTATTTGGCCTTACACGGAAATAGTCTCTAAAATTATATCTTTAAAAAAAAAAGTTCCGTTTAAAATGCCATGAAGATTCACAACACAACTGGAAGCTATTTGGATAGGTCCAGATCTGGAAAATGGAGAAAAAATCACGATGGAATGGAGACGTACATCCCCTGACTTTTGATTGGAAATAAGAAAATGATGTCGTCATAATAAATAATAAGAAAGCAAAAAATTTGGTCTGCAGTTGATGCTCTAGGAGACGATTAGCGAACGGAATGATACCAACCAAAAATATAAATTATTCGGACTATTTTCCTCATATTTGTCGCCATAAACATTACAACGTTTCGGCCGTTGTACGCTCCGGCCGTCTTCAGGTGGTTGGGATGTCGAAATGAACCCTTTATTTCGCTCACTGGGGTAGACTGTTCTAGTTTCACGTGCCATGTCAGTTATCAGTTATCTCCTGTTAATTTTCCTGAAAGTTCTCCGCTGCTTTAACTGGGTATCGAACTCACACTCTTTGGGTCCTGTCACTTGATCTAACCAACGCCTTTATCCACTATGCCACGTGTCCTTGAGGAAATCTGTGTATGAATTTCTGGGTATTATAAACCTAATTTCTTCATCAACCATTTTTACCAGTGCTCATATTGCAATTTTTGCTGTTATAATCGCAGTTTTTACCAGAGCTCATATTGCAATTAATTTTATTATCGCTTTTCTCAGGCATTCCTTATTACTGGTTCCCATATTGTATTCATTTCTATGCTTGGTCGGCTCAGGAGATTATGTAATTATGCTGAAAATGGAAATTTATGAAGTTTTGAAGGATTATATTAATATATCGGAAATATGTTGGTTGTCGAGGTAAAATACTTCGGAGAGGACCAGATTAAAGAAATTCTAAGAAAACACGCGATAAAACATTACTTTATTTCACCATTTACATGTTAATCTTTTCTTCTTTCTTCTAGGCTGTTTCCTTTGCCTTTTGTAGCCGTTAATATGGTCTGATATTAATATGGTCGCCATCTCTCCAAACCCCTGTTCTGCTACCCATTTACACAAGCTTGTAAGATAGGTTACTGGCTGTTTTCCTCTGTTCTTCTTGACATCAATATGCCCGGTTACTGTAAAATCGGATAGCAGATATGAATGAGGAATCGGAAAGCAGAGTTCGAATTCTATTGGATTCACTTACGTGAAAAGGTAAAGGATCCATACCTTGTAAAAGGTATGAATCCACCCCTTCCGTACCAGCTATGCTTAAGCAGCAGGACAAAACGGGTTCTATAGCCTAGGTTGGCAGCCAGCGTAGGAGAAGGAAAAACTTTGAATTCATACCACCTGCTATCTTGTAGGTCCTGTCTTGTTAGGAAAAGAAGAAGGAAGGTAAGTTCAAAAGCAAATCCTCCTCACGTGTTGTCTCGAATTGCCTCCCGACCAATTCGAGCTGCGACAAAAAAATAATGGACTACTCGGACTTAGTACAGTGGTTCGAACAAAAACACGAGTTAGACGCGGCACAAGATCGTGTACCTCTCTAATTTCGGACCATTTGACCATGGGTGTATCAAATTCTCCAAGCTCTCTTTCCTCATTATGTGACCTAGAAATTTCAGCAGCCTCTTTCTGATGTTAATTATAAATGTCCTTTTGGCTTCTGTTTTCTTTTAAATTTTCTCGTTACTTACAGGTTCAGTCCATGGTATTTTCACCATTCTTCCGTTTTCTGTTGTTTCATGCCTTTTCTTCATCTGTGAAGAGATTATCCCTCGTTCACTCACAGTTTTCAAGTTTTCTTTCCGTGTATGCCATCAACACGATGCCATCTGCGCCTACCTAGTATTTTCCGGATTGATAATAAATCCTGGTAGGTCTTCCTGTTCCCTTTGCCATTCTTGTATAGGGGGGTCTTATAGCCATAGACCGCTGAAACTATAGACAGAACTGGTGACAGATCGGGAATAACAGGTGCTCTAAGCTTGGATGTGCCCGTGGTATAATGTGCTTACGGCCATATCACGATGAAATACCGGTTCTTGTACTATCATCGTAGTTAAGCAACGTCGAGCCATGTCAGTATCTAAATGGTGCCAGCTTGGAGATAACATGTCCTGCAGGTTTGGATGTGCGTGTAGTGTAATGTGCTTACGTTCACGTTAGGTTAAAACAGCGGTTTTCTTATGATCATCGAAGTTAAGCAACGACGAACCTGCTCAGTACCTAGATGGTGACAGCTTAGATATAACAGGTGCTCTAAGCTTGGATGTGCTGGTGGTACAATTGATAACGGCTCAAAATTGGAAATCAGAAAGCCGAATTCCAATTCCAGTGGGTTAGTTATATTTTCTTATACGCAAATACTCTTGGAAAATGTATGAATCCACATCTCCCCCCCTCAATTATTGTTACAATCTAGTAAATATATTTTTGGTTTAAATAACCTGCAAAAGGTTGATGAACCGTAGAAAACAATTCAAGCAATCAATAACTGTATTGTTTAAACTCACCCTTGACCTAATCCTTTTTCTATTTTTTATAATCCCTCAGATTTCAATCCGGATGCAGGCTTTTTGTTCCCCTACTTTTATTGTCTTTAATACTTTGCTTCGTTTCTGAAAGGTATATTTCGCTATTCAAATATGCTTCCCGTCCTGGGTATGAAGATAGACTACATCCGCGTCCAGGGTAAGACGATAAACTACGTCCAACAGCAAGGCCTCTGATCAGGAGCGTGGAACCATCTCTTAATTGCTTGTGTTCCCAGGTCCACCCTGACTCGGGGTGGTAGCACTTGTTAGGGTCCCAGCTATGGGCAAATAGTTAACCCCGAAACTGAGGTAAAAAGCATTATGGAAGTGTAAAACTATGTTTTACTACCAGAAATACTTTGTAAAAAAACTTATTACCAGGAATAAATTTTTGAAGAAGAGAAACTATTACCAGCAATACTTTTTTGAAAAAAATATTACCAGCAATACATTTTTTAAATTATATTACCAGCTATACATATTTTAGGAAGAAAATATTAACAGAAATAGATTTTTGACAAAACAAAAATATTACCAGGAAAAAAAAAGTTGCCGATATTAAATGACCCATTGAGGTGTTGATATGCCGTAAAACAAATCAAATCAAACCAATATACTTCATATTTATGCATCACATTTTATCCAGTTGTGTAGTAACAAGTGAAAGAAGCCTAGTAAGTGTTATGAAGTTTTCATTGTAGTTTAGTATAGAGTAATATATATATATATATATATATATATATATATATATATATATATATATATATATATATATATATATATATATATATATATATATATATATAGTTACTGGATGTCCGTAAAGTTCGTGTGCACTTTAAAAAATTTATAACTTTATTTGTATTTTCGATAGAAATAATCTGTAAAAAATGTTATAAAGTTTAATGTACCTAGTTTTAAGTATAGCTAAAATAACTAATGTGATTTCAGGTATTACTGTAAATCAGTTGGCAAATATTTTTCGTGAACTGCAAAATCGTATTACCCTTTGTATTGCTAATGATGGAGGACATGTGGAAACTTAAATAAAATTTCAATAAAACCTTAAAAAATATAGATTTACTTCTTTCTAATCCTTTTTACAAATAAAATAAATAAATAAAAATAAAAAGTTCTGTTTTCTAGCCATCGCTCTCTACAACAAATAAACTTTAAGATGGACAGAACCTACCACTAGTACTTCTGCCGTGTGAGAATAACTGTATATAATGATTTATTATTTACTGATCTGAGTTTAGTACAATACAGGGAGTCTATAAAGTTCGTGTGCACTTTAAAAAATGTATAGCTTTATCTGTATTTGCGATAGAAATAATTTGTAAAAAGGATTAGAAAGAAGTAAATCTCTATTTGTTAAGGTTTTATTGAAATTTTATTTAAGTTTCCACATGTCCTCCATCATTAGCAATACAAAGGGTAACACGATTTTGCAGTTAACGGAAAACATTTGCCAACTGTTTTACAGTAATGCCTGAAATCACAAATTATTTATTTTAGCTATACTTAAAACTAGGTACATTAGACTTTATAACATTTTTTTACAGATTATTTATCTCGCAAATACAAATAAAGTTATAAATTTTTTAAAGTGCACACAAACTTTATGGACACCCTGTATTATTATTTGTCGTTCTTCTGATTGTGTTTTTTGATATCAAAGGACTTCATGGCAAATAATTCTACGTTAGGTTTTATTTTTTTTGTTATTTTCATCCGATTAAATATTTTGTTGACGGTTTCTGCAAGAATAATCAAAGGGGAGGCGGTTATTTATTTGAACTCGACTGAAATCACAAGGGATATTTTGCTTATAACTGCATTCGTTTGGAAAATTCTAGCTTTTTCCTCAATCAAAATCGATGGCTGATTGTTTGAGGAAATGAAAAATGTTTTTATGTTGAATTATGGGCGTTAACATTAACAAGATAATAATTTGGTTTCATCGATCTCTTTATTTGGGTATCACACTCGACATTCTCTCTCTCTCTCTCTCCATCCCCCTCTCACTATCTATCAATCTATGAATGGTATAAGATGATCTGAATAGATAAATTTAGATAAATATGGAGCAGACGACGAGAGGAAAATAGATTATAGATTGGGAGACAGATACGAATAGATAGATCGATAGATAATGAAGGGAGTGGATTCGATCGATCGTAAGATAGATAATAAATAGATAAACAAGCTCGATTAATAGATAATAGATAAAGAGATAGATAAAGGAGAGTATATATATATATATATATATATATATATATATATATATATATATAAATTTTCTCCATTATCTATCTATATTTTTCCATTATCTATTATCAATCTATCTATCTATCTTGATATATATATATATAATATATATATATATATATTTCTTACTGTCTGTTCTTTTTATTATAATATATATATATGTATATGTATATATATATATATATATATATATATATATATATATATATATATATATATATATATATATATATATGTGTGTGTGTGTGTGTGTTTGTGCGTGTAGGTATGTAGAAAAATAGGAAAGAACACGTTAGGTAAATAATCCGGAGTTCTTAAGTATTTTTGTTTTCATTTTTAAAAAGACAGTGCTCCATACAGATGTAGACATTATATTATAATATATTTTTTTAAATATGATTCCTTCGCTACATAAGAGTTCTCATGTTTCAAAAGCGAGAGCCGAAACCCTCAATATAATTATTGAAATTAAGTTGAATTAAGGTATCGGGTCTCATTTTATCCTCAAGCGAAAATTTAGGAATAAGTTATCTTGTGGTTTGCGCGTGTTTATAAGTATTGTCTTTTGCAACATTAGTTACTATGGAAACGGCTGGAGGGCGGCCATGTTGGTTAGGTGGTCGAAGAATTAGGAGTTAATTCTTATCTACAGACCAGTCACCTTCGGAAAGTTTATGTCAGGTTATGATGGGGTCCCTATTTCAAATCTGATAGTGGAGGTCGCCGTCTAGTTGGTTTAAAGCGAAAGATATTTTATAGCGCTACGGCAGGTCGTTAAGTGTCGAGAGGATTCTGTTTCATTATTATCTATCTATTAATCTCTTTATTTATTTGTTTATTCAGATGGCTATTTCTTATACAAACGTGTTGGACTGGATTACAATTTGTTTTTTTGACGACTTCACAAAGGGTTTTTCTATTTAATGACTGGGCTAAGCTTTTAAGACTTTTATTAAACTATGGAATTTATTTGTTTATCTGTTTTTTTTATGTTAATTATTTAATGCGAAAATTTGTTGATGTCGGCAAAATACCGTTAACTCTTGCCTATGGTTTAATAACTTTTCATTATTTAGAAACTTAATGATGTGTCGTTTTTCATGTAGGCATAAAGGGCATGGGTCATCCCAGGTTTTACAAGTTCTAGTTCTATTTATTATTTTCCATTTTACTTTTGGTGTTTTATTCGTTTGAGCTATTATATTCTTCCACTGTGGCATGTATTCTTGAGGACACATGGCACAGTGGATAAAGGCGTTAGTTAGATCCAATGACAGCACCCAAAGAGTGTGAGTTCAATACCCGGTTAAGGCAGTCGAGAACTTCCAGAGGGGAATTACCAGGAGATAACTGATAACTGACATCCATTAAAACATGGCACGTGGAACTAGAACAGTCTACCCCAGTGAGTGAAATAAAGGGTTCAGTTCGACATTCCAACCACCTGAAGAAGGCCGGAGTTTACAACGGCTGAAATGTTGTAATAAATATGGCGACAAAGATGAGGACAATAGTCCGAATAATGTATATTTTTGGTTGGTGTCATTCAGTTCACTAATCGTCTCCTAGAGCATCAACTGCAGACCAAATTTTTTGCTTTCATTTATTTATTATGACGACATCATATTCTTATTTCCAATCAAAAGTCAGGGGATGTACGTCTCCATTCCATCGTGATTTTTTCTCCATTTTCCAGATCTGGACCTATCCAAATAGCTTCCAGTTGTGTTGTGAATCTTCATGGCAGTACTCATCTCAGAAATATAGACAGATATTATATTCTTAAATCTTATATATATATATATATTTTTTTTTTTAAGCTTTTCACCCCAGGCAAGGCTGGAAGCCACTAGCACGCAAGGGGTTACAGAGGATTTGGAGCGAGAGCAAATAGGAGTGTTAGAGGAAAGGATGTGGAGAAGGATAGAGGATAGATCAAGGCAACGGGAGATGTCGATTGACGTTACACTTGAATAGGTGGAGATCATAGACATCAGTGAAACAGGAATGAGGAAGGGAGTTCCATAGGCGCGAGGTGCGAGATATGAAGCTATTGGAGTAGAAGAGACGTCTACATTTAACAGTTTCAACAGTGAATGGGTCAGAACGGGATGCCAGCCTCGTAGGTCGCTTGAATTCATGGATATACACACACACACACACACACACACACACACACATATATATATATATATATATATATATGTGTGTGTGTGTGTGTGTGTGTGTGTGTGTGTGTGTGCAAACTCGTACAAAATGATATTGGCAGATTTCATTAATTTTTTTCGTCGATAAATGAATACACGAATAATGTAATAAATGTAAAGGAAAGCCTAGGCATCAAGTACGGCAGATTAATATTTAATATGACCGCCTTTAACGATATTAAATTGGTCAGTCCTGGGGCCTTTTTGTCCAGTGATGCAAAAAACAAAAAACAAAGATAAATGTATTTTCTCCATGTGAACTTTTCAAAGTGAAACGGCCATAGTCCTGAAAATTATCTTTCTGCATCCGGTGAAACATATCAAAAGGATTGACTTGTTTCCGACTGTCAAACATCGTAAAGTCGCCATTTTGTCGTGAGGGTTTAGCCAGACAAGTGAAATCTGCCACATCACGGCATATTCCGTATCCGGGATTGCTACTCCCCTGCTCATCGATTCTGTCCCGATAGAAATGTATCTTAGTAAAACAGTCATTTTTCTAAGGCATATGTATGCACACACACACACACACACACACACACACACACACACACACACACACACATGTATATATATCTGTGTGTGTGTGTGTGTATATATTTGAAGAAATATAGTTTTAAGGTGTGCTATATTTATTACATAAATTGCTCAATATCAGAGATAGAGCGTATGTAAATATAAATATAAAAGCGAACATTGAAGTCAATACTCAGAGGCGACGGATTGTTTCATGCTAGGCACAATCGTCAGGCCTGACGATTGCGCCTAGCATGAAACAGTCCGTCGCCTCTGAGTTTTGACTCCAACATTCACACACACACACACACACACACACATATATATATATATATATATATATATATATATATATATATATGTATATTGTGAATGACAAAAATATATATGTATATATATATATATATATATATACATATATATCTATATATATATATATATATATATATATATATATATAACAGTGGTCATTGAAGTCAACACCCAGAGGCGACAGTCTGTTTCATGCTAAACACAAACATCAGGCCATCATGGCCTGATGATTGCGTTCATCATGACACAGACTGTCGCCTCTGGGTGTTGACATTAATGTCCACTTTTCTATTTACTTACGCTCTATTTCTGATACTGGGTACTTTAAGTCACAAATCTAATCATACACATATACATATATATATATATATATATATATATATATATATATATATATATATATATATATATATATATATATATATATATATATAAGGACAATAAACGAACAGGCTTCAGGAAGAGAGAAGATGTCGATTGGCGTTTAATTTAAACTTTTGAAGATTCCATTTTGTGGGGGTCCCAAAATCGAAAGAATTTTCGCAGGCCGGAAGTACGAGAAAAGAAACAGTTAGAATCGAATGTTCGGTTACATCTAGCTATTTCAACATTAAAACGATTAGACCTAGTTGCCAATCTAGTAGTCCGCTTAAATTTATGCGATCGAGGTTCCAAAGAGGAAATCTCCTTAGAAAACTTGCCGTGAAAATATGTATAAAATAAACCGATGGAAGCAAAGATCACGGCGATGGGACAGTGACTAAAGATGAGATGTCAGGTCAAGACCGGTCACATTGCAAAACTTTTGGGGGGTTTTGTCTAAGATTTCGAAATATATAGCCGAAAAAATGGTAGATTTATAAATGTGCAAGATAGATTCTGACTAAAAAAAAATGTATGGAACACAGTAAACCAATTTATTCAGCAGCAGACCTCGCAATTGATTCAGTATAATCGCTCTACACACTAACACACACGCACACACACATATATATATTTATATATATATATTTATATATCAAGAACAGTAATGTGGGAAAATTGTATAACAAAGTGGAAAATGTTTACTTCTTACACATTTAGTTCTTCAGGAGTTAATCTAACTAAATTTGTTATGGTGGAACGATTACACATGTACACGGACAAATAAGTTAGTATATATATGTATATATATATATATATATATATATATATATATATATATATATATATATATATATATATATATATATATAATTTAATTAAAGAAAAACAGACCACTTTAAGGCTCCATTGGAATAATTTATTTCACCACAGACTTTTACTTTTCCCTGGAACTTTAGACATCACTTTCAAAAGGTGAAACGAAAAATGAAATTAAAATTTACACTTTTGACGAGCAGTAAGTATTAAGCTTATGTAAGTTGACATAGAGGGTGGTGAGGGATGGTATGAGAGACATGGTCGAGAGGGAAGGGATAGTTTTAAAATTTATTTTTATATTTCCTTTTATTAAAATACTTAATATCGAAGAAGGAAGGGGGTAAGAATCAGACATTGACCTATTTAATCGGTCAACTGAAACGGAAATGATATGGGGAACGGAAAAGGAGAAAAATGAGGAAAAATAAAAAATGTGGGGAGTAAAGAGAAAGAGATGTACTTAGGGTTTTCGGAGGAAGAAGAGGGGTGGTATAGCTTTAACTATTTAGATAAAAACAGATTTTAACGTTTAATAGTAATTTTAAATGTTTAAAAACCCGACAAAGAAAATAAATTTGATGCTTTTTAGCAATTTAAATATTCAAATTCTCTACAAATAAATTAGGGATTAGTTGAATACTATATTAATAAACAACAATAATAAAAAATAAAATAATAAAAATTTACTAATAGTAATAATTTAATATATATATATATATATATATATATATATATATATATATATATATATATATATATATATATAGTCACTAATCAAAATAACCGTATCAAATCTAAACTGGTGATGATCAATACAGTGTATCAATTTTACTGTCCAGTACAAGTCTGCGTTTCTTGTCCTAAATCAATTACCTATATCGAACATAATACCACTTCCCTGTGTAGACACCTCACGTGTCACTTATCAGACCAAAGTGCTATAAAGAAAACATCTATCAACTCATAATTTGCAAGAACCCCTAAGAAAGATTCTAGTCGAAAACACTAAAATTCTATATAAGTTACATTATCAGAAACATCTCGCAATTGGAGAGGTCCTGTGTATCAAACATTTATCTCCTATCAACTTCACATTATTTAACTGTGGAAATTGAGTGCTAAAAGTTTTTTTAAATATTGAAAGATGCTCACGCTAATTCCAGCCGCGCGCGAAGCGTTGAGTCTCGAAATGAACGCTCCAGTTTAAAACAACACAAAAATAATATACAACGTAACAGTCAAAACATGAACAACACCAAAAGGCAAAACACTCTTGAAAATGGCTAGGAAAAATAAAAATTAAGGAAAATCTTTGAACTCTCTTACTCTTAGAATACGGAAAACGTAAGGATGCTGGAAAAAAAACTTAATAAAAATTAATTAAATCTTCCTTGACTGCCATAATTAACCTTTTGAGCCTTGACCACCGCTTAACATATGATAGAGAAAAATATCGTAATATCCAACCACCGGTTGAACAGTAGTAAAGAAAAATGACTTAATGCCCAGCTACCGGTTGAACGGTGGGTAAACACTTGTATCTATTTTTATATCAACCGTGAAACATTACATAAAGATTATTTGCGAATTTTGACTCGGGAGCTCAGGCAGAAGAGTTCAAATTGTTCAGGAATGCAGGGGTCAAAGGGTGAATGAAAAATGTTTAAAAGAAAGGTTACTGCCCAAATATACATTAATATATATATATATTACGGCTTAGTGGTAGAATTTCCGACTGACGCCAATTCAGTCGGGTTTCGATCCTAGCTAGAGGCAACGAGACGTCTACCGACACCTGAAGAGCTGCGAAACAGCCTGTCTGTGGATGACAATAATTATATATATATATATATATATATATATATATACTATTGTCCGTATCGAGTAAAAGCGAAATCGTTTATTTGTTAGATTAAGCTTTTAACAGTTGTATCTTAGAAATGATTAAAGATATCTTACTGGAATTCTTCGAAGTTTTTATAACACTATTGGACAATACTTTGAGCAATAAGAATGCATATTTACTCTCCAAACTTAACAGAAAAATTGTGATGAAATCGGTCATAAACAAAAATGACATTTTCATCATTAATTAATCATCGCTCAGCATCGGAAGCGTGTTGGAATGAAGTTAATATATATATATATATATATATATATATATATATATATATATATATATATATATATATATATATATATATGTTTGAGTATTTAAACTTGTCTTATTGAATAAATTACAAACATTATGTAACATTACAATAATAAAAATAAAATCTTATTGATTGACTGGTATTTTTTCTAATTGATCTCTTTAGCTCTAAGTTCAAATGATGATCCCTCTTCCTGTTGTGACCTCCTGATCCAGTTTTCCTCTCTACAGTTGCCTCTTTTCACCGTTCTCTTGATGGTTATTGAATGAACTTTACAGATGGAGCCCAGGGTATGAATGTTGGTACCATTACTGAAGGCTTGAATGATTTTTCCTCTTACGATTGCTAATTTGGGAAGACAGTGGGTCTGACAAAAAACAAATTTTAACATGTTCTCTTTCTAGCTGAATAACTCTGAATAAGGGTTTTCAGTGATTCTTACGACAAATGGTGTCAAGATAGCTAAACATCTTATCTGAAAAACCCGGAGAAAAGAAACTTAATTAGTTTAGTGTTTTTTTAGAAATTAAAAAGTTTGTGGGATAGACAGTTATACTGTTACACGATTTGCACAATTTTGCTGTTATACCCGGTATATATATATATATATATATATATATATATATATATATATATATATATTACTTCGTAGTTTTTTCGCTACACAGTAATAACCATGTTTCAAAAATGGAAGCTAAAAGCTTCGAATTTAATTTTGTTATTAAACCGTTTCGGCAACTGAGGATCGGTCGGTTGGCATGGTTGAATTTACTGCTTATAAATTTCGAAACGGTCAAAGCACGTCAGTCTATATGACGGCTCCGTATAGGATACAGGTTCGAATCCTGTCGGAGGACGAATATTTTCTATGAAAATTTCTCGGATATTCAGGCCAGTAAATGTTATTTAATACTGTTTATTATAAACAGAGCATTTACTTAAATACTTGTATCTATAAAAAGAATGTTAAACATAAAAATGTCTTTAAATAATTGTCGGACTTTGTCCATTTCATAATATATATATATATATATATATATATATATATATATATATATATATATATATATATATATATATATATATATATATATATATATATATATTAGTGTGGAAAGCAGTTTCCAAGACGAAGGCAAGTAACCTTTTATGGCCCAATGCACATTGATGCCAATTTAGATATCAATAAAACCTGCCAAGAATATATATATATATATATATATATCATAAACAGAAAAGCAATAATTAAAAATAAAATTTCTTTTTAGGAGTGCCACTGGAAACAATAATGAAATCATTATTTATCTGGCATTATTGTTCGTTCTTTCTTATTTCCTGTGACCATAACACAAGGTTTCCCCTCGTTGCTTCATCCGGCGTTAGCAACCAAATCACGCGGATGATATGGGAACACGCGAGAACTGGGCAATACCGCAAAATCACAGGCAGCCATTAATCACAAATCCCTTGTTCCCCCGCAAAGAGGTAACAGACAGTCTAACGAGCTTTATCTTGAAAATTGTTTTTTTATTGATCGTTTATTAATCAAGACGATCTGTGAACAGATGCTGGTCAGGCGAGGCAACTTTATCGGTGGAATTAGAAAGGCTTCTGCTCAGGAGAATTAAGCTCGTTGCCCATTATTTATGGGTTTGTATATTTGCTCATCTGCCCACGGACCCATCAACATTCACATACACCCACATATATTAATAGATGAATTAAAAAAATCTGTCGTACAGAGATACCTACAGGATCGACAAATACAGAAAACCTTTTAGATTTTTGTTTTATAATTGTCATATCCCTTCAGGACGTAGGCGATCATGACTCTCCACACATTCCTCTTTATTATCTGGGAATTTCCATGCTTTCTTTCTTGGGAATGATAGTGGAGTAAGCGTCTCGTTGCTTTCTCTTCAGACTAGTCCATCCAGGCTGACTGTTATCCAAGACTATACAGCCAAGTCTGTTATTTAACTGAGATTAGGCCGGTAGAGTAAATGTGAAGGCAGTCGACTAAAGAGGAATTTGGAGTCGGCTTGCTTATTCTACTTTCCACGTCGATAACTGTTACTCTACTTGTATATCCCTTTTTTGAGAATTTTTCTTCTGGGCGTGGGTGATCACGGTTCTCCACAGCTTCGTATCCTTTCTAACTCTAAACAATGTTTTTATCCTGACTATCATTACCAGTCTCCTACGGACAAAAATAGCTATGTCCCCATTCACATAAATAGAGTAATAAATACTGTACGTTAGTCCGCAGCTGGAGATTCGTCCCTATGCTGGTCAAACTCTCTGCCTTCGGACAGATAGGATCCCCAGACGAGGGTATGTCGAAGTGCGTAATCTCGTCTCGGGAAACAGCTACCCGACTCCGTTTTATACGGAGTCTACGGGGAATTTTTGGCCAAGCCTACGTGCTCGGATACCCCACATTAAATTCGGCCTTGCGCCACATCTGACCGCATGGGTCGGTTGGTAGATATCTTGCAGTTGGAGATCCATTATGGAATTCACTTGACTTACTTTTAGCAGTTGACTACTTCTACGCGCCGCTGGCGAATCTTATATGTGTCGTTCTTGTCCTAAGTATTAGCATTCCTTACCAACCTTCATGTGATTATTCTATTCAGTAATCTGCCCTAGATTACAACACCATCCATTTACAACTAGTTATGTATGTTACTCGCTATTTCATCCTGTCTTTCTTGCGTCCAATATGTCCTATAAATGTTAAATTCTCCAGACCCCCTTTACTCATAAAATGTCTTGTAAAGTTCTGCTGTCTCTCTCTGATTTGTAGCACAAAGATCTTTTTGGCTTCCAAGTTAAATGTTTCATGTTGCTCGCATATTCCGTTAATGATATTCTCAGCATCCCTCTGTAGAACCATTTTTCTGTTGGCCCAAGTCTCTTCTTCATCTCTGAGGAAATTGTATACCATTCTCTGCCATATGATTATTGATACTACTTAGCTGTTGAGCATTGTTTTCTTGGTTTCTGACGACATCTTCCTGTTTCTTAATACTTTGCCTAACTTTTGGAAAGCATCTTTCGCTGTTCAAATATATCTTCGGATTTCGGTGTCACATTTGCCGTAGTTTGTTATAACACTTCCCACATAGATAAAGTTCTGTAGTTCTTTTAATTTGACATCTCCATTCCTCTTCATTTCAAGTTCGGATAATCGTATTCTGAAAGTTCGGATAATCGAGAAAGTGCTGTATTTCGAATGGCGGTTTTTAAAGCCAATCAAACAGGTCTTTTCTTTCAATTGGAAGATTCACGCAACACAATCATATAACCATGTACATAATTTCGAATATATAATCAAATTGTTTGGTGGCTGAAGCAGTTTCGTTATTCTCACTGGCGCCAATATTCAGAAGCAAGAAAAATCTTTTAATCTATACAAATTTCTTTTACTTTGAAGATTGTCGCTATTCATTCTACTATTTATCCCTATGGGTCAGAATCACTATCATTATCATTCTTATAACCATGTGTGGTTGTAGGGTCACTTGTAGGGTCAATACATAAAAGGTTAATGGCCAGAGTTGAATCAAACCAGGAAACAGTAGTATTAAAAAATGCTCAATACATGTGTAAAAAAATAAAATAAAAGTAAAAATAACATATAGAGCTTTTAACTTTAAAAAATCAGGAGGTCAGTTGAATTCGCTACCTTGGTTTCAACCATACGGTATCCTCAGGCGATTTTCATCAAATGACCTCTTAACGCTTTATTTTTTTTTAAACTAATGAACGCTATATTGTTATTTTCAAAAATAAATCAACAAACGCACAATGTTGGCTGTAATAGAAAGGGAGGAGGAGGAGCATGTGGAAGAAGAAGAAGAAGAAGAAGAAGAAGAAGAAGAAGAAGAAGAAGAAGAAGAAGAAGAAGAAGAAGAAGAAGGTTAGTTGAAATGTACATTACTTTTTTTTTATCCAGCCTCATATGTGCCTAAGAGGAATTTTCTAATATGTAAGTAAGGACTCAAGTTTCTTTGGATCCGGAAATGTTATAATTGCTAATTTTTCCTGTTGGTAGAGCTTACAAATATTATTGGGTTGTTGTAATCGGATCTTACAGTAGTACTTACTTTTAAATTTATTTTTGAAAATAATAATATAGCCTTGATTATAAATAAAGCGTTAAGAGGCCATTTGATAAAAATCGCCTGAGGAGACTGTAAGGTTGAAACTAAGGTAGCGAATTCAACTGACCTCCTGATTTTTAAAGTATATAGGTATATAATATATATATATATATATATATATATATATATATATATATGCTTGGCTGTCGGACATAGTTACACAAATATATAAAAATATGCAATTGTCACATAATGTGGCTGCAAAGAAAAATACACTGGAAATAATAAAATGTAAATAGTAATTAATAAAACAAAAAATATGAAAATAAAATAAAATAGGAGAAGCAAAAACATAAAAAATGATGAAAACAGAAAAAGGTAAATAAAAAGATCAAAATTGCAATACGCTAAAATAGATGAAAACTGAAAAAAGATGAAAAAGATTAAGTCGAAAAAATAAAAAAGATGAAAATTAAAAGGAAATGAAAATCGGGAAAAGATATAAAAATCGAAAATCAAAAAAAAATATAAGCCTAATGAAAGTGGAAAAACATAAAAAAATGAAAATCGAAAAATGCTAAAAACATAAAGATGATGAAAATAGAAAGTGATTAAAATAAAATGACAATCAAAAAAGGTAAAGATGATAATTGAAAAAACGATAAGAGAACAAAGATCGAAAAAATAAAATAAAGAAAAGGTAAAAATTGAAAAAAATTTGGAAATCGGAAAAGTAAAAATAAAAAGGATAAGTAACATGAAAATCGAAAAATATAAAAAGATGAAAATTGAAATAAGATAAGAAAGGTTTGGTTTGGTTTATTTTATTTTACGGCATATCAACATCAATGGGTTATTTAATGCCGACATTTTTAGGATAGATTCGTATGAATAGAATATGTATTCTTTGGTTTAGATTGGTTTGGTTTATTTTGTTTTACAACATATCAACTTCAATGGTTTATTTAATGCCGACAACATTTTTAGGATAGATTCGTATGAATAGAATATGTATTCTTTGGTTGAGATTGGTTTGGTTTATTTTGTTTTACGGCATATCAACCTCAATGGGTTATTTAATGCCGACAACATTTTTAGGATAGATTCCTATGAATAGAATATGTATTCTTTGGTTGAAATTGGTTTGGTTTATTTTGTTTTACGGCATATCAACCTCAATGGTTTATTTAATGACGACAACATTTTTAGGATAGATTCGTATGAATAGAATATGTATTCTTTGGTTGAGATTGGTTTGGTTTATTTTGTTTTACGGCATATTAACCTCAATGGTTTATTTAATGCCGACAAAATTTTTTATTGCTGGTAACATTTTGTTTTGTCAAAAATCTGTTTCTGGTAATATTCTTCCTTCAAAATTTTATTGCTGGTAATAATTTTTTTCAAAAAAGTATTGCTGGTAATAGTTAACTATTTGGCCATAGCTGGGACCCTAACAGGTGCTACCACCCCGGGTCAGGTTGACCTGGGAACACCAGCAATTAAGAGGTGGTTCCACGCTCCTCCAAAACCTCCTGATCAGAGGCTTTGCTGCTGGATGTAGTTTATCGTCTTACCCAGGACGGAAGATAAGAAAGATGAAAATCAAAAAAAAAAGAAAAAAGAAAAGATAATCGATAAATGATAAAATATCAAAAAAAGATACAAAGATAAAAATCGATAAAAGGAAAAAAATGAAGATAAAAAAAGATGAAAAAAGAAATGGAAAATTTTTTTTAAAAATATGAAAATCGAAAAAAAAAAGAGAAAAATCGAAAAAATATAAAGAGAAAAAAGATAAAAATCGAAAAATATATAAAGATAAAAAAATAAAAATCTGGAAAAATGAAAAAGATGAAAACCGGCGAAAAGACTAAAAATTAAATTTGAAAAACGATAAAGAGAAAAAGTTAATTTTGTTTTATTTATTTTTGTTGTAAACTCTAGATTCGTTCATTCATCATTGGTATAAATTCTAATTATATTTTTAAAAATATAATAAAGATTTTACTTACAGCATTGATAACATTCCCACATATGTTATGGTCTGTATGCAATTCTTCAGTACGATAAAAATGAAGTATGGCGATAAAAACTCCCGGGTGTCGGTCAAAAAAGTACTCCTGGGTTTCCACATTCCATGCCTCGTCCAATTCCTGAAGGTGGGCGAGCTGAGCAAGTCGTGTACCCGGCTGGCGGGATAAAGTACTGGCGAGAGTCTCAAATATAACCCCACCGACATTTAATTTGATTCGTTTATCCGAAGTTCGGTTTGTCATGCTCAAAGATTGGGAGTTAGATGCCAAATAGTGGCTAACCAAACTGTTGTCTGTCATCAGGAAACCAAAGACAGGTAGGAAGTGGGTTATTTGCCCGTGTTTGGGAAGTGTTCACATTATGGTTCTTGGTGATTTCCTAAGATAAAGCATATGTGATTAACGTCCTTTACTCGTTCTCCCGAGGGTAAAACCACTGAAAAGATACGGAAAAAATTAGTTGTTAGTCTCATGTACTTGTAAACGTATTGTATTTTCTCATCTCACGTAAACGTATTGTATTTTCTTATCTCACGGGGAGGGGCAAAGTTAACTTACCTTTCCACCCATCCAACTTTGTTGGGACCAATATTCTTTGACGTCAATTGATTTCTGGGTAATAGTTCTCCAGATCATCGACAGATGTTGAAATAGATCATGCTTTTATTGACATTATTTACATTGTCCGGCCTGTTGTCCTCATCTTTATTGCCATATTCACGACATTTTGGCCGTTGTACGCTCCAGTCTTTTTCAGGTGACTGTTTTCGTTCACCTGGGTAGACTGTTCTAGTTTCAAATGCCACGCCTCTTCGGGTGTCTCAGTTATCTCCCTTTAATTAAACCCTCCAAGTTTTTGTTCACCAGTGAAGTAGCCAGGTATTGAAATCACAACTCTTTGGGTTAAAATCACTGGATCCAACCAACGCTTTTATCCACCGGGCTATGTTGTCTTTGAAACCGAAACGTCACGAATATGGCAATAAAGATGAGGACAGCAGTCCGAACAATGTAACTAGTGTAAATAATTACAATACCTCATCTAAGAAAGATAGACAGATCCCGAAGAATTCCGGAGCGTACAACGACCGAAACATCGTGAATATGGCAATAAAGATGAGAACAACAGACCGAACAATGTAAATAGTGTAAATAATTACAATACCTCATCTAAGAAAGATAGATCCTGAAGAAGGCCGAAGTGTACAACGGCTGAAGTGTTGCGAACATGACAATAAAGATGAGTAGAACAGTCCAAACAATGTAAATAATGTAAATAATTACAATATCTCATCTAAGAAACAGACAGATCCTGAAGAAGTCCGGAGCGTACAACCACCGAAACGTCGTGAATATGACAATAAAGATGAGGACAACAGTCCGAACAATGTAAATAATTACAATATCTCAGAAATATAGATAGATATATCGTGCTTTTGTTCGACAGACTTAATGTCTGCACCGTATGTCTAAGCATCAGGTCGTTGGTTCCCTCAATATCACCCACATGTAGAGAACCCAGTTTGTCCTGCTATTTAATCCATAGTCATGGGGAGAATAGTAAGAGTTCATACTTTTTTTTCAAGCGTATTTGTACAAAAGTGAATATAACGAACACGAATCCGATCTCGGTTCGTCGATTTTTCGTTGCAAGCCACTAACCATCAAACTTATGCATACGTTGCCTTTACGGGCGCATCAAAATTGGTGAACAGAGTTTTAATTCTTTAAGATCACCTGGCCAATTTTCTTTCAAAAGAAAGCACGAACCCATATCTTGCGTTCAGTCCTGTTACAGTTTGTCTTGACAAAAGCAGCCGCAGGACATAGCATACATATCGAATAGAAAATTCTATTACCTACTACATTGAGCTCACAGCAGCATCTGACCACATCAAGAGAGACTTCCTTTTCTCATCCACCAGAAACTATATTTCAAGCTCGGGATTTACTGCACTGGATCTGATAGAGAAACACTATTGGCCCATAAAGTGTTATATATCGACAGAGGAACTCCTATACTGAAGCATTACAAATCAGGAGTACAAGGAAGAAACGAAAATCCTAATCTATTTATCTCTTCCTATACAATGCTCAGCCTGGTTAGAAGCGCAGATGTGAAGAGATTGGTACTGATTTTTTTTAAGCTTTTCACCCTAAGCAAGGGTTACAGAAGTCTGTCTATATTTCTGAGATGAGGTATTATGTACAGTATTTACATTAGTCGGACTATTGTCCTCATCTTTGTCGCCATATTTGTCACAACGTTTCGGCCGTTGTACGCTCCGGCCTTCTTCAAGGACACATGGCACAGTGGATAAAGGCGTTGGTTAGATCCAGTGACAGACCCAAAGAGTGTGAGTTCAATACCCGGTTCAGGCAGTGGAGAACTTTCAGAGGGAAAATTAGCAGAAAATAACTGATAACTGGCATCCATCAAACATGGCTCGTGGAACTAGAACAGTCTACCCCAGTGATCGAAATAAAGGGTTCGGTTCGAAATTTCAACCACCTGAAGAAGGCCGGAGCGTACAAGGGCCGAAACGTTGTGACAAAAATGGCGACAAAGATGAGGACAATAGTCCGACTAATGTAAATACTGGGTTACAGAAGGTTTGGAGGAAGAGTAGATAGGAGTGGTAAAGGAGAGGATATGGAGAAAGATAGTGGATCGATCAAGGCAACAGAAGATTTGGAGCGAAAGCAGATAGGAATGAAAGGTGAAAGGATGTGGAGAAGGGAAGTGGATAGATCAAGGCAACTGGAGATGTCGATTGACGTTACACTTAAATAGTTGGAGATTATATTTGTCAGGGAAACAGGAATAAGGAAGGGAGTTCCACAGGCGAGATGTGCGAGACATGAAGCTATTGGAGTAGAAGAGACGTCTACATCTAACAGTTTCAACAGTGAAAGGGTGGGAACGGGATGCCAGCCTCGTAGGACGTTTAAATTCATGAGGCCTGGGAACCAGCGAAAGCAGCTCATCGGAGCAATTACCGTGAAAGTATTTGTAAAAAAGACAGAGCGAGGCAACGGCGCGTCTGTGAGAGAGCGACTGCAGACGAGATGACAGATCAGGGCCAAATACGTTGCATATCCGTCTCTGGATCTTATCAAGAACCCTGAGGCAAACAGCAGGGGCTCCAGACCATATATGGCAGCAATACTCCATGCAAGGGCGAATGGTCGATTTATAGATTTGGAGGATCGATTCCGGAGAGAAAAATTTCCTGGCCCGGCACAGGGAGCCAACTTTCCCTGCGGTGGATGAAGCAATTGACTCGATGTATTTGTTCCATCTCAGGTCAGCGGACAGCGTGAGAGGAGCGCTCGAGAAGTTGGTCTTCAGACATTTTAATGTGATGCAGGGATGGATCCCTGTGGTGGTTAATAGAGAGCAGTTTTGTTTTAGAGGCGTTAAGTTAACCAACCAATTCTTGCCCCAGTTCACAACCGATTGTAGGTCCTTTTCGAGATGAACTGCCAGGTTAACTTTGTCAGCATCACTAGATTTGTTTTTGAGGCAGGAGTAAATTGTGGTGTCATCCGCGTAGATGCCAACTTGGGAATCTATGGCGTCAGGGAGATCGTTTATGAATATAAGGAACAGAGTAGGGCCTAGGATGGAGCCTTAAGGAACACCTGCGTTAGTGGGATAGGAGCTGGAGATGAATCCGTTGAGAACGACCTTCAATTCACGGTTTGACAGGAATGATTGTATTAGGTCAAACAATCGACCTGTAATACCATAACCCTGAAGCTTGCGAAGAAGGCCGGCATGCCAAACCCTATCAAACGCTTTGGAGAAATATTCCACAGTATCTCCAAAATGAATCTACTAATAATAGTCTTGTTTTTCATCCAGAGGACAATGTACTGGTAATGGAACTGGGTTTATGCTGATGACATAAGTATTTATAGGTGAAACAAGAATGGTCTTAAACAACAACAAAAAAAAATTAATAATAATCTACATCCTCTAACAAATGTTCCAGAAAACAAATCTCCAAGATCTTTCCAAAATAGGGACTATGATTTGGGATTTGAATGAAAGCAATGATGGCACATATTCTGCATTCATCACAAAAATTCAAGCTGTGGAATTAATAAATTGTAAACACTTCAAAGACTTCAGTGTATGGATCATTTATTACAAATGTAGTCTAGGAATTAAAGAAATCGAACATGGAATAAGGCGTTCTAAAGGTAGTTTTGTTAAGCACCATAAGATGCTACAAAAAACAAAATAAAAGGTGTTGTCGCGTTCTCAAATACTGTCGTCAGTATCTGTCTATATTTTTGAGATGAGGTATTATGTATATTATTTACATTATTCAGACTATTGTCTTCATCTTTGTCGCCATATTTATTACAACGTTTCGGCCTTTCATTATCTGTCTATATTTCTGAGATGAGGTATTATGTACATTATATACATTATTCGGACTATTGTCCTAATCTCTGTCGCCATATTTATTACAACGATTCGCCCCTTCAGTATCTGTGTATATTTGTGAGATGAGGTAATACGTACATGATTTACATTATTCGGACTATTGTCATAATCTTTGTCACCGTATTTATTACAACGTTTCGGCTTTCAGGATCTGTCTATATTTTTGAGATGAGTTAATATGTACATTATTTACATTATTCGGACTATGGTCCTCATCTTTGTCGCCATATTCATTACAACGTTTCGGCCGTTGTACGCTCCGACCTTCTTCAGGTGGTTGGAAGGTCGAACTGAACGCATTATTTCGCTCACTGGGGTAGACTGTTCTAGTTCCATGTACCATGTTTAATGGATGTCAGTTATCAGTTATCTCCTGTTAATTCCCCTCTGACAGTTCTCGACTACCTTAACCGGGTATTGAACTCACACTCTTTGGGTGCTGTCAGAGGATATAACCAACGACTTTATCCAGAGTGTAAAAAATGTACTGTCGTCAGATCGAGACTTTTTTTATGAATGTTATGCATGGCGTCCAACTCGCTCAGAAGAGTGTCTAAACGCTCATCAGTTTGCAAATGTCCACTAAGATCAAGAACAACACTGTGGGTTTCAGCGAGGACCATCCTATATCGAATTTCGTGAAATGACGCTACACAACCATAAACGAAGAACAAATATTAACCCTGTAGGTTTCAGCGAGGACCATCCTATATCGAATTTCGTGTAATGACGATACACAAACATAAACGAAGAACAAATAACAAACCTGTGAGTTTCAGCGAGGACCAACATATATCGAATTTTATGAAATGACGCTACACAAACATAAACGAAGAACAAATATTAACCCTGTAGGTTTCAGCGAGGACCATCCTATATCAAATTTCGTGTAATGACGATACACAAACATAAACGAGAACAAATAACAAACCTGTGAGTTTCAGCGAGGACCAACATATATCGAATTTTATGAAATGACGCTGCACAAATATAAATGAAGAACAAATAATAACCCTGTATGTTGTTAGCGAGGACCATCCTATATCGAATTTCGTGAAATGACGATACACAAACATTAACGAAGAACAAATAACAACTCTTTTGGTATCATCGAAGATCATCCTATATCGAATTTCGTGAAATGACGCTACACAAACGCAAACGAAGAACAAATAACAAACCTGTGGGTTTCAACGAGGACCAACCTATATCGAATTTTATGAAATGACGCTACACAACCATAAACGAAGAACAAATATTAACCCTGTAGGTTTCAGCGAGGACGATCCTATATCGACTTTCGTGTAATGACGATACACAAACATAAATGAAGAACAAATAATAACCCTGTATGTTGTTAGCGAGGACCATCCTATATCGAATTTCGTGAAATGACGCTACACAACCATAAACGAAGAACAAATAATAACCATGTAGGTTTCAGCGAGGACCATCCTATATCGAATTTCGTGAAATGACGCTACACAAACATAAACGAAGAACAAATAATAACCCTGTAGGTTTCAGCGAGGACCATCCTATATCGAATTTCGTTAAATGACGCTACACAACCATAAACGAAGTACAAATAATAACCCTGTAGTTTTCCGTGAGGATCATCCTTTATCGAATTTCGTGAATTGACGCGACACAACCATAAACGAAGAACAAATAACAGAAAACACTTGAGGACTTTCAAGAGAAGCAACAACTAAAATGGATAGCACGTGTAACTGGAACTGAAAATAGTGATCAACATGTTCGCTCTCCATACTACTTTAAATAAAAGGTGAGCATGTAAACCATCAACACTAGAAAGAGCGAAAATAGTGAATAGTCAACTTGAGAAACTTATTGTTTGAAAAATTGTGATTGAGAAAATTATTTTTTATTATTTTTTAATAATTTTTATAAATGTCAACTAGCAGTAACGTCAGTGAATGCCGATTATTTCTGTATACGGAAATGGCATGTCACAACTGCTGGCGAAGGGAATGTCTTGAATGTGTCTCGTGTATCTGGAAAGGAGATGGGTACTACAAACAAATCCTTTAATTCCAAAAACGAAAGAAAAGAAGCGATTTCAATATTGCATCGTTTCAAAGTAGGAAGATTGTGATCCTCCAAGTTTCAAAAGGGAGAGTTTCTGTCTGACAACGTCAGAAACTGAGCATCGGTCTAGATTGATAGATATGAGCTGACTGAAATAGATATGAACAGAAGGAGATAGATATGAACAGTCAGAAATAGATAGATAGATAGATAGATAGATAGATAGATAGATAGATAGATAGATATGAACAGACTCAGATAGATAGATAGATAGACATGAACAGATTGTCAGAGATGTATAGATATGAACAGTATGAGATATATATATATATATATATATATATATATATATATATATATATATATATAGATAGATAGATAGATAGATAGATAGATATAAACAGAGATAGATAGATATGAACAGACCTTCATAGATAGATAGATAGATAGATATTAACAGAATGAGATAGATAAATAGATAGATAGATATGAACAGACTGAGATAGATAGATAGATAGATATGAAGAGGCCTTCATAGATAGATAGATAGATAGATAGATATGAAGAGACCGTCAGAGATAGATAGATAGATAGATAGATAGATAGATAGATAGATAGATAGATACATTTTGATTACCACATCTTACTCAAATCAGAGTCTCTCTCTCTCAATCCTCGCATCATTTGTGATGACTTCCGGCCCGTTTCTGGCTCCATTCCCTTTCAGATGACTCTTGAGATCAGCATTCAATTTCATAGGTATTAGGCATATAATGGCAGATAAATTCATTATCCTTGATTGGATCTACATACTCTTCCACTCTCCTCTGCCTCCTTACTCTAGATGATAATCAGCAAAACCTGTTACAAATAACACAGGTATTATGGACAGGACGACATGTCAAGTAGGCATAATTGGCTTGCTTCTGGTTGTTCAGATGTCCTTTCACATGTTTTACATAACCTGACCTCGACAACAGCGTTGCTTAGGGTGAACGGATAAAAAATGTGTGTGTGATAGTGTGTGGATGCGTAGTTGTGTGTGTGTGTGTACGTACGAAAAAACCCGGAATAATCAATAGATTTTATTTAAGAGCATTCAGAATTTGTGGCCCTCAGTATTTATGTAATGAGGAGAAACACCTTGAAAATACTTTTAAGCTGCTCCAATACCCTAATAATTTCATATTCAACGCGAAACAAAAGGCTTGTAAAATATTTCAAAACTAATCAATCGATGAATGTTATGATCCTTGCTTTTTTTAAAATTATGAACTGTATTAGGTCTTCCTTAAATATGCAAGTACTTTCGACGGTTCCTTCGGTCATCGTCAGGCATGGAAATTATTTTCTTTTCGTTAAAATTCAGGTAGAATCCGCGACGAAAAAATATAATGGAAATCGAAATATGTTTTTTTTTAAATGTGTTACTAATTTACTTTTGGTATGAATGATTCATTGTATTATAAATTAAAAAGTTGATGCATTTTTAAAATTTAGTTAGAGAAGCGATTCTCCATTTTATATCTGTAACTTTAGTAATTTACTTTTTGTATGAATGATTCATTGTAATATAAATTAAAATGCACTAGATATTTCATATTATATATATATATATATATATATATATATATATATATATATATATATATATATATATATATGTATATATATATATATATATATGTATGTATGTATGTATGTATGTATGTATCTGTGTGAGTGTGCGTATGTGGTTGCGTGGTGGTTTCCCTGAAATTCTGCAATTTTATGTACTATTTATTTTTTTCCTCAATAGGAGTAGATAGGTTCGCCTACCGTCCTGTTCACAGACCTCCCAGGTTTGTGCAGGACTGGGTTCCCGGTTCCTTTATTATTCTCTTGCACTCCCAATAGCCCGCCCCCTGCATCTTAGTGCCATTATCGCCTTGCTTAGGATGAACTGATAAAAAATGTGTACTTGTGTGTGATTGTGTGTAGGCGTGTAGTTGTGTGTGTGCGAAATTTAACAATAAATATCAAGAATTATACAAGTATAATGTGTCGAATATAAAATGAACGACATGACAAATATTTAAACTTATCCAACTGATTTAATTTAAAGTTCGATAATGCGCAAATCGCAAACGAACGGAGCAGTACAAGAGAAAAGCATTTTCTAAACTATAGGCCAACAGTCCCCTCGGCTCGCTCTGGATTTGATAAAATTAGTAATTTTGATATATTCTTTGGTTTAATTAAACCCTGCTAAGCTAAGATGGTGACACTAATTAAACCATTACTCTGTGTTGTCCACTGTCGTTAGTGGTCAACGGAAAAATTTAAAATGATCGCATATACTATAAAATTCTTCAGGAACAGAAAGTACCTCTGACCTGAAATGAGCTTGTGAATTAGTTTTGAAAAAGAACGCGACCTTCAGTTATTTGGTGATTCTCTGAAATTCAGTCTTTGGCCGCAAACCTTTGACCTATAATACACACACACTCGCACTCACACACACACATATACACACACATATATATATATATTTATGTAAATATATATATATATATATATATATATATATATATATATATATATATATATATATATATATATATATATATATATCATAAAGAAGCAATTTAGGCAAAGAATTAAATAGCAATATTAATGTGATTAATGGCGAAATCACTTCGCTAACAAGACTTAATGTGACATTAACACTATCAGTTCCTTGAATAATAAGGTCCTTATATTCGAGTTGTTTTCAAATAGAAGTCATATGCCAAGTACTTTCGACAATTTCAAATCATCATCTTTATGGCGCAATATTTCCATACTTTATGGTATAAAATATATGCTGCACACTCTTTTATATATATATATATATATATATATATATATATATATATATATATATATATATATATAGTAATTCATATACAAGCCTGTTTCGCTGTATCACAGCTCATGAGTGTGTCTAGACATCCGATTGCTTCAAGCCGGGATCGAAACTCGAGCGATTTGGCATATACATGCATATATATATATATATATATATATATATATATATATATATATATATATATATATATATGCGTATATATATATATATATATATATATATATATATATATGCATATATATATATATATATATATATATATATATATATATATATATGCATATATATATATATATATATATATATATATAATTCTATCTATATATATATACTCGATTTTCAGCACTTTCTTACATGCAAGGATGTACCTGTAACTCAGAGAGATTATAATGATAGACACTTGTACAATACGAATGCTACTCTCTAAACAGCAACTACCATAATTAGCTGATGATAGCTTCAATCGCTATTTTTTAATCCAGAGTTTTCCTTCTCTTAGACTGGCTGACATCCAAGGTTTAAAATTCCGGTCCGAAATCCTACTTAACCCATAACTAGGAGACAAGAGAAGGTGGATCCATGTCTTTCCTAGGGATGTTTTCCCTGTAGTTTGAATAGGAAAAAGAATAGGGTTTATCCCTGGTTTCCTATTTAGGACTGAGTTTCCGGTTCCTTCTAAAGTCTATTTCAACTCTATTCGCCTAATCACTTCCTTAAACTCTGAAATTTTATATACTATTAATTTTCTAGATAGGTTCGTTTATTGTCCGATTCAAAATCCTCCCCGGTCTTTTGAACAGAAGCAGAGATTTATCGCTTGTTTCCTGTTCAGGAGTAGATTTCTGTTTCCTTCTAAAGTCTTTTTATTCTCTTTCGCTTCCAGTAGCTCCCCCCCGCTACATCTTAGTGGCATTATCGCCTTTCTTGGGGTGAACTGAATAAAAACGTGTGTGTGTGTGTGTGTGTGTGTGTGTGTGTGTGAATCTTCGTATACTGAGAGCTCTGACGTTTACAATGACAAGGTACCAAAGAGGCTTTGAATTTAACATTTCCTCAACCAGCCATTTCTCCAACATTGTATACAATCCTGTATTTTATATAAAAAAAAAAACACTTGCTTTTGAAGAGCAGTTGTGTTTGATTTACTTGCAGGCTTTGATTCTTTAAATATTAGCCATTGTGGAATAAGGGATCGAACTCTTGTCTTTATCTATTTAGCTTCACGGCTTAACAAGGACGAAGCTCTTATATAGTTCACAAGCGCCTCCTTTGTGACCGCAGCTTTCTCGGATTCTCCTGATTCGTTCCTTCCAACAATCTCTGTCAGACATCGCCGTCGGCAGTTCCATCCTTCAGATGGCACCCAGAGTCATCTACAAGTTGGACAATGAAGGTATGATGAGGTCTTACAACCGTTCTTTTGCCGCGCAATGGGTTCCATAGGAGGATGTCACTCACAAGTTTTGACTTACTTCTCCGGGAGTGACCAGCTAGCCGAAGCCTTCTCTCCCTTAGCGAAACTGAGATAGGAGGAAGGTGTCCATACAGGCGTTTCTTTGTTGGGTTTTTCTCTCAGCTGATATCCAATGCAACTCGTAACATCCTTGTGTATGTCCGTCAAGTGATGCTTCTTGGGGTTTCGTCAGTGTCCATGTTGTTGAGTCGTAGAGCAAGACAGATTTTACCGTGGCCTTAAAAAAGTCCTTTTTAAGATTGCCTGGGAGGGAGGACTTCCAGATGGTGCTCAGGCCACAATGAGCACGAAACAGATTCAGCATTTGAAGAAACGAGCATTAAACAAGCCCGGATGTAAATTGAAGTCCGCCATATTCTCAATATTGGATTCATAGAAGTTGATTCATCAATGAAATCGAAGTTCCGTTTATATTGCAATTGGTGACAGGAAATGACGATTTAAATCTGACAGTGTACATTTGACTATTGTTTTATCCTAGTTTTATTCCGTTACCAGGCAACATACCAAATATTGTAAAATTATTAACAGACCCAGATTATTATAGTGTAATATCTGAATTTTATTCTGCCACTATCTATAGGTCGAGACCGTAACCGGGATCATTGACTCAATTAGAACGAACCTTTCTTTAGCTGTTATAGTATGCGCTACGCTAGGGCTACATACAGAGTTTCTTTCTCCTAGACAGGTTGCCACCCAAGGCTATAGAACCTAGTCTGTTCTGCTATTTGCTCATAGATGAGGATAGAACCTTTCCCATGGGAATTAGCACGTAAGTGAATGTAATAAATTCGACTGGAATCCGAACTCGGCTCTCTGATTTCTCAATCCGAGCCGCTATCAATTGCTCCACTGTATCTCATTCTGCCACTAGAGAATATAATCATATTATATTGTAACCATTTTATGCCGACATTTACCCAATACAAGGCTCAAGATCCATTCAAGGTAGAGGTCTACTATGTGATATCGTATAATAAAAATCAAGAAGTGAATTTAATGGGATTATGCAAGAAAGATAACGTTTAACTCTAGACTTGAAGAGGTCACGATTGTAGTGATTCAAAGTTCTCCAGCAATGATGGACATAACTAACCTCTTCGTCTTTGACAGTTTTCACATTCTTTCCCTTCTGCCATTCGTTTGCATCGTGAAATTGTTGGTATTTGCGCAATTCCCAGTGAATCGCCCAACCCACTCAGTTGCTGTTCTTGTTGCTTGATATTGTTGGAGGATATTATTAACCTAGTTTTCTCTGAAGAGACTAATTCTGTTTTGAGTCCGACAGCATGCATCCGGACGAAAAGTAACCGTAGGGTAATTACCCCTAAGACACCCACACCACACATCGAGTATGCTGTGACGTTTTTTTTTTCTATTCATTAACAAGCAGGCCATTTATCGCATATACAAAATATCCTTTAATTGAGAGAAATAATAAGAAACCCCTGGAAAGCAGAAATTCCTAACCCTAGTTCCGGCTTTATGAATAATGCCCCCCGTTAATTTTACGCCCAGCACTTATCCCTGTCAACCGATCTTTCTTTCTTTCTTTCATTCTTTCTTTCTTTCTTTCTTTCTTTCTTTCTTTCTTTCTTTCTCATTAGATCTATCAGTTCTTTTTTCCTTACTTCTTTCTTTCTTTCATTATCCATCCTTAGATCTATTCTTTCTTTCTTTCTTTCTTTCTTTCTTTCTCCTTAGATCTATCAGTTCTTTTTTCCTTACTTCTTTCTTTCTTTCATTATCCATCCTTAGATCTATTCTTTCTTTCTTTCTTTCTTTCTTTCTTTCTTTCTTTCTTAGATCTATCAGTTCTTTTTTCTTTACTTCTTTCTTTCTTTCTTTCTTTCTTTCTTTCTTTCTCCTTAGATCTATCAGTTCTTTTTTCCTTACTTCTTTCTTTCTTTCATTATCCATCCTTAGATCTATTCTTTCTTTCTTTCTTTCTTTCTTTCTTTCTTTCTTAGATCTATCAGTTCTTTTTTCTTTACTTCTTTCTTTCTTTCTTTCTTTCTTTCTTTCTTTCTTTCTTTCTTTCTCCTTAGATCTATCAGTTCTTTTTTCCTTACTTCTTTCTTTCTTTCATTATCCATCCTTAGATCTATTCTTTCTTTCTTTCTTTCTTTCTTTCTTAGATCTATCAGTTCTTTTTTCTTTACTTCTTTCTTTCTTTCTTTCTCCTTAGATCTATCAGTTCTTTTTTCCTTACTTCTTTCTTTCTTTCATTATCCATCCTTAGATCTAATCTTTCTTTCTTTCTTTCTTTCTTTCTCCTTAGATCTATCAGTTCTTTTTTCCTTACTTCTTTCTTTCCTTCATTCTCCATCCTTAGATATATTAGTTCTTTCTTTCTTTCTTTCTTTCTTTCTTTTTGCAATGTAAAGTTGCCTATTTCTTTGTTTTCTCCGAACAGCATAAACTTTCTCATTTTTTCTTTTTTCCTTTCTTTTTTTCTTTTTGCAACGTAAAATTGCCTATTTCATTCTTTTCTCCGAAGAGATGAACTTGTTTGTTTGTTTGTTTCATTCTTTCCTTCTTTCTTTCCTTCTTTCTTTCTTTCTTTCTTTCTTTCTTTCTTTCTTTCTTTCTTTCTTTCTAACCCTGGTTCCGGCTTTATGAATAATCTTCCTAGGAACAAGAAGGAAAGAAATCTCGAAGCTCAGTGATAATTAGCATTTTCAAATGAATATTTAATATAGATTCTGCAAATAGGCAGTGATTCAACATTGAGTGGTATTACCAAAAACTGTATAGAAGCAAGTAGGTAAATGAATGCTTTTATTTCATGCAGATATATATCAGAAATATAAGTTATCGGGCTGAAGTCAGTAAGTCTGTATTGGTCTGTATAAATAAAAAAGTTGCCTTCCAAAAGACAAGCAAAGTATTAAGAAAGAGAAAAAGATTCATTAGAAACACAGAAAAGAATACTGAACTGTTAAATAATATCCGTCCTCCTATATGGCAGTGAATCATGGACAATCTCATCACAGATCAAGGAGAGACTTGAGACGGCATATATGTGGCCCTTCAGACGGATGCTGAGAATACCATTGACAGAAAATAGCAGCAACAACAAAGTTTTACGGAAAACGGAAGCAAAAAGGACACATATACTTAATATCAGAAAATGAGAGTTGACATTTCTAGGGTACATAATGAGGAAAGGTGCATTAGAAAATTTAACACTCACAGGACATAGTGAAGGCGGGAAGCACAGAGGAAACTAGCGCATAGCCTAACTGACGAACTTCTGTAAATGGCTGGCAGAACAAAGATTAGGAGAGATAGCAAAAAGACAAACTTCATAAGAGCTACAAACTACCGGAAATTGTGGAGAGACATGATCTCCCATGCCCTGAAGAGGCACGACATAAAGTACGAACAAGAAGCAGGTAGTTCATCAAGCTGGCTATTTGATGAAGTTCAAGTTCATTTGTACCTGGTTTCTTTAGTATCATAATAAAATGATGTAATGGTGTTTTCAGGTATTTCACCGCTGTCGCATATTTTATTTATTACTTCGGTAACCAGATCAATCGTCAAATTGTTTAAATCTCTCAGCATATTTCAATCTACTATGGTGTTTTGTTCCGCTCTATCTTAGCCATTGCTGATTTAATGCCTAGGTTTATTATTACATGTTTTTATAAATTGTCTTTTTCAGTTATCATTTTAAAACTCTTTAATCTATTCATTGCTTCTCTTGAATACGTTTTCCTTTGGCTTATAAGTATTTCTTATTTAGATTTTATGTATTCTGTCGAAAAACGCGTTTTCTCTTCTGCTGTTTTTTAAAATCTTTTTATACATGCCTACTACGTCTGTGTTCTACAGTTTTTTGATTTTTGCACAATTCTTGTTGAGCAAACATTTGTATTTCTGTACGCTTGAATTTATTTGTAATACTTTGTTTAACATCAAATGTTCTACATTTCTATGCGTTATCATTAACTCGAACATTTAATTTGTTATCCATTTGTTTTTTCTTGCTTTTGTTTCCTTCGGATGTTTTCTGCTGTTTTCTAAGGTTTGATTTTCTCATTTGTTTGGGGAAATTAATGTTGATTAATGTTTTCTATTAAGTTTGTTATAAGATCTTTTTTGCATGATGAAGATATTAAATTTCTTCCGTATTCAGGTGGTTTATTTATTATGTTTCTATATCTGGGTAATTCACTATTATAAAGAAGTAAATATGAATAAAATGAAACTTTTAAAGTTATTATTCAAATCAATAAATACATCTAAAAAGACTTTTATAATCGATTAATTCGCACAAACACAATAGTGTTGTTGGATTGTTAGTATGTGAGGGTAAATATTTAGTCACCAGGATCAACAATTTGGTTACTAAATGTTTACGGTCTCCTGGAAAATTATCCCGCAAACAATACTGATGGACTCATGTGAGTCCAGGTAAAAATGAGAGACACAAAACAATAACTATAAGACAAAAGGCAATATATGTATTAAGAAAAGGAATTATAAGTGTAGACAATTGTAACGAAAGAAAAAAACATTGAAACAAATTATAAGAAGAAAGTGTTCGTTTGCGTTTGTGTGTGTGTGTGTGTGTGTGTGTGTGTGTGTGTGTGTGTGTGTGTGTGTCTACCAAGCGTGTGTCATAGAAACGTGTGTGTATATATCTGGGCTCGTCCAAAGTGTTTTATATTTGTTCTTAAGTAATATTATATGTTTGTTTGCAAACTGAGTCGCTGTGTCGTATTGCATAGTTTTGGGAATCTTTAAATTTCGCAAATTCACCTTTCAGTTTACGTATGACTGGGAGATGATCAATTCTTATACAGTTCGTATTATATAGTTCTTATATAGTTCCTATATATGTTCTTATATAGTTATTATATAGTTTTTATATAGATTCTTATATAGTTTTTATACAGTTCTTATATATATTCTTATATAGTTCTTATTATATAGTTCTTATATATGTTCATAGATAGTTCTTATAAAGTTCTTATATAGTTATATATGTTCTTATATAATTCTTCTTATATAGTTCTTATAATATAGTTCTTATACAGTTCTAATCTATGTTCTTATATAGTTATTATATAGTTCTTGTGTATATTCTTATGTAGTTTTTATTATATAGTTCTTATATATGTTCTTAGTTCTTATAAAGTTCTTATATAGTTGTTATATATGTTCTTATATAATTCTTCTTATATAGTTCTTATTATATAGTTCTTATATATATTCTTAGATAGTTTTTTATATAGTTCTTATAAATGTTCTTATATAGTTTTTATTATATAGTTCTTATATATGTTCTTAGATAGTTCTTATAGTTCTCATATATGTTCTTATCATATAATTATAGTTTATATATATATATATATATATTACAGTGGAGTACTAACAGTCATATCAAACTGAAACACCTATTCTCATCCGATCACTGAAATTAAACAACGTTGAACCTAGTAAATACCTGGATGGGGGGCCGCTCTGGAATAAATTTGGATGTGCGGGTGTAGTAACGGATAACGGAATGAGAAATCAGGGAGCTGAGTTCGAATTCCGGTCAGGTTTCTTACATTCACTTCCGCGTAAAGATCAATTGGGAAAGGTATAAATCCATCTCTTCACCCAACATCTATGGGTTAAATAGCGGAACAGAGTAAGTCCTATTGCCTTGCCTGGCAATGAGTCTACTCAGAAAGTAACGGCAGCTTACTGCGGGAATTCCTCTGCCAAGAATCGAGAAAAGGCCAAGCGTGTATCACTTAACACTTAAGGAAGGACGTCATTGCTAATTTTTTGTTGTTGATTATGACGTATTCTATCTGATTTTTGATGCATCCTGTCGGGCTTTATATATATATATATATATATATATATATATATATATATATATTATGAAATGGACAATGTCCGACAATTATTTTTAAGATATTTTTTTTATGTTTATACGTTCTTTTTATAGATACAAATATTTAAGTAAATGCTCTGTTTTTAATAAACAGTATTACCAACTGGCCTGAATGTCCGAGAAATGTTCATAGAAAATATGCGTCCTCCGACAGGAATCGAACCTGTATCTTATATGGAACCGTATATACCCTGACGTGCCTTGACCGATTGAGCCACAGAGGACCGTTCGGTTAGCAAGGTCGATTTTACTGTTTTTAAACACAATTCTCCATGATTTCCTCTCATTCATTCATATCTGCTCAATGCTTATCCAAATGTAAACAAATGACGTCATGCATTATGAAGTGGACATAGTCCGACAATTATTTTTTAATACATTTTTTAAGGCACGTCATGAATGAATGAGAGAAAATCATGCCGGTAAATGTTGTTAATACTGTTTATTAAATGTTGTTAATACTGTTTATTATTTATAAACTGAGAATTTACTGCATTTATAAAAAGAACGTATAAACATAAAAAATGTCTTAAACTATATATATGTGTGTGTGTGTATGTGTGTGTTGGCTTAACTTGGTGGTTGAGATGGTTATGCCTTTCCTACCAAAGGCGGTGTTCACTGGCGAGACCAGGGAAACAACACTACTAAGTAGACATATATGCAGACCTCAGAACTTGTAAGAATATAGCAACCTAATCTTCCGCCGCCACATAATCTTAAGCCAGTATAAGCAAAGCTTAGTAAATTTCTGAAAGTGTGCACCTGCCGTAGCTCAACGGTTTACAAGCTTCTCTCAAAGGCCATTGGTAGTGACTACGTTACGCTACTATTTCCCCTGCTACAGTTACCTGTTAACGATAAGACTGCTCCAGATAAATGGTAAGGGAATAGACAACAGGAAATGCTGGATTTGTACCCTTAATCAATTCAATTCAATCAGATCTGTTGAAGATTCTGTAGTCATGTACGTATAGTGCAACGATTAGCGACTCAAAAAGAAAAAAAATGAGTTTTCGCGTTCGAATTGCGGCCGATCTATGTTCACTTTTAGAAAAATACTCCTTGGAAAAGTAGCAACCCATCGCTTCTCATCACAGCTATGTGTTAAACAGTAGGGAAAACTGGTCTCTGTAGCCGTAGTTGGAAACCAGTCTAAGAGAATGTCAACTCTGAATTTAAAACCGTTAATCTGGCGTCCCCACCAAGGCATATGTAACCCTGGCATGATGCTTACTAGGCAGCCATTGATAAAATAATGAAGTTCAGTTAATCTCGAATGAAATCAAATAAAAAATAATCTTAAACACACGTGAAACGGTCATCTGTTTTAACTAATCGTGTTGCTTAACTTATGTAAACAAATCAGAAGTGGTAATTAAACACTAAAATCTGAAGATGAATGAGTTCCACTTTACCGTAACCTTAGTGTCTGACTAGGTTAATCTTCAGTATTCTGCGACGGATATTTGGTTTAATGTTCGCCTCATTTCTGGACATTCGCTATTTCTTGACTGGGAAGGATTCGGACTGGCGAGAGTGTTGCGAATGTTGATTTACAGTTAGACATTTCCTCACGTGGGTCTGAGGCCAACGGAAATGGATGGCAGTGCCCACACGAAGCTTTGTAATATGCATGCGCTTCTAAAATAAGTAACTTTAAAAAAGTCCTAGGCGATTTTTGAGATGTTAGCCTCAAACAAATACAGAAGGTAAGAAGTCTGGAAAGTGTTTTAACAGGGGATGGTAAATGCAACACCGAAACACGCTCGTTGCATTAGCAAAAGATGCATTAAAGAAGCTAAGCAAAGTACGTAGAAACAGGAAAATTTCGTTAGAAAAAAGAAAAGAGTGTTGAACTGTTATGTAATATCAGCCCTCTTGTATGGCAGTGTATGCTGGACAATCTTCTCACAGACAAAGGGAAGATTGGAGCCGACAGTAATATTTCTACAGAAGGATACTGAGAATTCCATGGACAGAGCGTGTAAGCAACGAAGATGCTTAGAGAGAAATAGAAAAAAATATCACATAGCCAGAATCAGAAAATTACAGTTGAAATGTATTGCATACATAATGAGGAAGGAGGGCTTGGAGAATTTGACACCCACCGTATATCGAGAGCAAGAGGGAGAGATGAAGACAATGGACCACCTATTTGACAAGCTTGTATAATATGACTGGCTGGACGGAGGCTGTTGCTAAGGCCTGCAATGGGTAGGAGACCGTGGAGAGCCATCATAACCCACGTCATGGAGGCGAGTTTTAGAATCCGATTTAGAATCATCATATCAAATTGTAAACATTTGGGTAATTTGTGAGAACCAGTTTATCAAAGAAATATGGCCGTAAAATCATTAAAGTTTTGTGCACATATTCTTGATAAGATTTTCTTATAAATAAATCCACCTTCATCTACGATGATTGCTTCAATACGGGAACAGAATAGTCGGAAATGAATAAGGACTGATTAGCGCAGGCTAATTGGTTCTCATTCATATCGGACGCCATTTGTACAATGGCGGCTTTCAGTGAATCTATCGTGAAGATGTCGATTAGTCACCCTTTCGGCGATGTTTCATGGAATTCAAATCTGGCGAGTTTCGAAACTAAAAGATTTGGTGTTGTATAATCATAACTATTGTGTGACCCATTATCGGATTAAATAGGCTTTGTAAGAAGGTACCCAGTCTTGTTGATGTATATAAATGGGGCCTTCCACTGCGTACTTCGTCCATCCACAGCTCAACAACTGTCTCCAGCACCACAACGTAGCCAGAAGTATTATACCTGAGAGCCTGTAGGCCTTCATTACTCACCACTTCTAAAACCAACAGACATCAGAAGAAACTGCCCATGTATTATTTCTCATGTTAGACCTTTGGTCTTAGTCGAAGTTTTCGCTCAACATACAAGAACCAAAGCATGCAATATTCGTGAGGGTTTTTAACCATGCTAATTAACGGTTTGGTACGGATCAAACGATTTTCCTGTGTCTTTACAGACAGAATTGGCCTCTCGGCAGTATATACTACTTGCTGGTTGGTTGGCTGATTTTGTTTAGCGGCATATCAACACCTCTATGGGTTATTTTTCGATCCCGTATTGACCAAAGCCTTGTGAGTGAAATTGGGTAGACTGGAGGGCCTTCGATAGCTGTGCTAGCACGAAGTCGCAAGTCATCGTGACCGAGGATTTGAGTGTGCTGGCCTTGTTCATGCTAAATAAAATTCAAAATTTCCTCATATGGGGGATAGATCTGTTTCAGCCGACGAAAACTTCGTCAGTCTTATTCAACCACGTTCGTGTCCGAATTAGAAATTTAACTAAATTAGTTAAATTTCTAATTCCGACACGAACTCAGTCTATATACCAGGGTTGAATAAGACTGTGAAGTTTTCGTCGGTTGAAATAGATCTATCCTCCATATGAAATAATTTTAGATTTTATTGTATAATGCTATTTATTGGGTCTGTAATAATAAATACATTGAGCTCTTTTTGTGGATACGTTTTAATATTTTATATTACTAGTATCCACTTGGATTATATAACAACGGATTTATTACCTTTATTATACTATATCTCTATCATATATATATATATATATATATATATATATATATATATATATATATATATATATATAACCATATCCAAATAAAGAACAGATTGATCCGTCTTTTGATTGGTTGACCTAGACATACCAACAAAACTTTGAAATCTTGTTCCCCTCTCGTTTTTAAATCTTAATTAAGCTAGCATATTGGTTTCTGTTTTCAAAAGTAAATCATTTTCATCATAAGTTACCTAATATCACCTGATGATGGAACAATTTTAGACCCAAAACAGAAATTTCTATGTAACCATGTAAAATATTTTAAAATAAAAATATTAATATAATAATAATAGCTGGTTGCTCGTATTCGAGGATACCCGTCTACTAGGGCGGCTAGCCAATCCCTTTTGCAGACGCTCCCTCAGGCACAACACCCATAGAGTCCACCTGTGGATTATGCTGCAATTATGCTGAGCTGACCATAGTTACAGTTTCAGCGAAAGAGCGTGTTATCTAGTAGTTTGAACAAGGCCAGCACGTTCAAACCCTCGACCACGATGACTTGTGGCTCCGTGCTAGCACAGCTATCGACGGCCCACAAGAGTTCCGTCTACCGAATTTCACTCACAAGGCTTGGGTCATCCCGTCGTATGGTTTTCATGCACTTTCCGAAGACGCCGCCAGTTGGGATCATCCGCCTCCAGGCAGATAACATCAGGAAGTCTCCTTCCGGACAAATCAACACGGGTCTCTTGGCCTGAAAGCGAATCTATATATATATGGGCGCGTGGCCGAGTGATTAGAAGGTTCGCTTTCAGACCAAGAGACCCGGGTTGATTTCGTTGTTAAATAAAGAACGTAACCTTTACCCCCACCCCGTTGTTGAGTGTTTACTGTTTTTTTTGGTGGTTGGGGGGTATTTTTGTCAAGTAGTCATGGTTGTTTTGGTTTAAGCTATAGATTCTGTTCCATTTGACCAGTTGTACCCTGACGATTCGTTTAGCTGAAACTTAGGTAGATTTACCTGGCTCTTTTGGTTTATATGACACACACACACACACACACACACACACACACACACACACACACACACATATATATATATATGTATGTATGGATGCACGTATATATATATATGTATGTATGTATGTATGTATATGTATATATAACACCAATAGTTCTATTACCTAATTATTAAAAAATACATATATTTTAGACCATAAATATTTACAATTTAAACAATCTTTCTTCCATTCCAACCCACTTACTCGGATGCTTCGCCATTAAATATATGAAACATTACTTACATTTATTTACATATATTTATCTGGCTTTTTGTCATATTGATTTATGTAAAAAAATTATTTTGAGCGGCCATTAAAAATTATTTATTTAACGCAACATTATCTGTCAGAACGTATCTTTGCATTTTGTATTTAACGCGCATGCGTAATTCTTTCGTGTGCCGATGAGTATGAATGGAATTGAAATGCAATATATGAACATGGATATGACTGCGTGCGAGTGGGTGTGGCTATGCAATAACGTGACGTATGTTGAAACTGGTAGCAGGCAAAAATAAAAAAAAAACTTCCCGCTCTTCTTATGTTCTTTTATGATTTTTGTTTTGGCGGCAAAAGCAGCAGGTGTCCAATGATTTTATCCAAATGGCTGAAGTTCTCTCAACTTCTGTCGATTCGCGCGCACGCGCAGCAAGCAACCAGATGAAACCGGCACTTTGCTATCGGTGTAACTCTATTGTTGTTGTATATGAAGGTGTATATGTAGGGGTGGGTAGGTACCTACAGGATTTTGCTTAATGCTTTAAATTCGTATGACATATTTATAATAATTATATTCGCAGAGAAGTTAATTGTATTCAATAGCTTTCTTTCTTTCTTTCTTTCTTTCCTTCTTTCTTTCTTTCTTTCTTTCTTTATCTATCTATCTATCTATCTATCTATCTATCTATCTATCTATCTATCTATCTATATCTTTCTCTCTGTCTCTCTCTCTATATATATATTTCACATACTGTTGATTAAAAGAAAAAAAAAATTTGGTGTTTTTTTGTGAAAGTATTTATTTATATGCTTTAATATATTTGATATTTCAGACCGCCCCGGTCCTAGGTTCGAGGTGGTCTGAAATATCAAATATATAAAAACATATAAATAAATACTTTCACAAAAAACACCCAATTTTTTTTTTCTTTTAACTTGCAACTTTTCAGTCGTTTTATCCATATTATATACATATCAAGAAAGTATACGTGGCTTCTCATTATGCTATATATATATATATATATATATATATAAGGTCTTTATTATCCTATCTATTCTATCTATCTATTGCAGGTTGTTCATTTTCAATCTCTAAATATATGTATAAATACAAAAGTGAACATAGAAGTCAACACGTGGAGGCGACAGTCTGTTTCATTCTAGATGCAATCGTCAGGCCATATATATATATATATATATATGACAATCTGTTTGTTATCTATCTATCTGTCGGTTATGTCTGTCTTTCTCTATGTGTCACTCTTTTTCTCCCTCTCTCTCTCTCTCTCCATCTCTCTCAATATATATATATATATATGTGTGTGTGTGTGTGTGCTGTTCATTATCTATCTATTACATGCTGTTCATTATCTATATCTATATCTATCTCCCCCCCCCTCTCTCTCTCTCTCTCTCTCTCTCTCTCTCTCTATATATATATATATATATATATATATACAAATATATATATATCACAGGCTGTTAATTATCTATCTTTAAATATATATATCACAAGTTGTTCATTATCTATCTATCTATCTATCTATCTATCTATCTATCTATCTATCACAGGCTCTTTATTATCTATCTTTATATACATATATACATATATGTATATATATATATATATATATATATATATATATATATATCTCAAGCTCTTCATATCTATTTACATGCTGTTCATTATCTATCTATCTATCTATCTCTGTCTCTCTCTCTCTCTCTATATATATATATATAAATATATATACATATAAATATATATCACAGTCTGTTCATTATCTATCTATCTTTATATATATATATATATATATATATATATATATATATATATATATATATATATACACACATATATATATATATATATCACAAGGTCTTCATTATCTATCTATCTATTACAGGCTGTTAATTGTCCTCTCTCTCTCTCTCACTCTCTCTCTCGCTCTCTCTCTCTCTCTCTCTATATATATATATATATATACATGTAAATATATATCACAGGCTGTTCATTATCTATCTTTATATATGTATATATATATATATGTATATATATATATATATATATATATATATATATATATATATATATATGTATGTATGTATATATCATAAGCTGTTACATTATCTATCTATCTATCTATCTATCTATCTATCTGTCTATCTATCTATCTGTCTGTCTGTCTGTCTGTCGTCTGTCTTTCTGGCGCTATACGTCTATACTCACACATACGCATAATCAAAGTTGCATTTGTTTACATACCTGCACGTGGCTGTCTAGCTTGAGTACTTTTCCCACTTAACAACAAATGTGACGAAATGCTCGCACTCCTCATGTATATAGACCGATTTTTCTCCCTAGTTAAGAGTAAAATCCTCTTCATCATTGTTTTTCTGTAATTATCTTAATTTGCCGCGTTGTGTCCATTCCATACTGAGTCACGAAGGATGTTTCAGAGTCAAATCTCTATATCGCCATATCGCGGAATAGAAATGAAAAAAAGTTCAAATTAAAGAAATGTTTACCTTCCTCAAACATGTGCAGTCGTTCTGGCTTTCTGAATAGGTCGTGTCACTCTCTTGTTCAGTAGCAGTGACCTCCTGAATCCTAGCATCCATAGTAACTTGCAGATTAGTCATGTGATCGCTGATGCAAACTCCAGTTACAAATTCGCCATCTCCTGTACGAAATGATCAATAGTATCATACAATAATAGTTTCCATCGGAGGAGGAAAGCACAAATACGATTTGCGGAAAACAAGATGGAAATTATATAGCTATTCATTGATATATATATATATATATATATATATATATATATATATATATTTGGATTGATGTGAGTTTGTGATCCTGGGTTTCTTGACGATCGCATAAGCATGAAACCCAGGGTCACAAACTCACATCAATCGAACTAAATATATTAGCTCTATCTCTGATATTGAGCGCTTTCAAATAAGTACCGCGCATATATAATATGTAATTAATATATATATAGCATAATGAGAAGTCGCGTATACTTTCTTGATATGTATATAATATGGATAAAACAACTGAAAAGTTGTAAATTAAAAGAAAAAAAATTGTTGTTTTATCCATATTATATATATATATTTATATATGTATATATATATATATATATATATATATATATATATATATATATATATATATGTATGTATGTATGTATGTATGGGAAAACAGTACTTAAATTTTAATTTTATTTAAGTACTGTTTTCGCATGCATATATATATATATATATATATATATATATATATATATATATATATATATATATATATGGGAAAACAGTACTTAAATTTTACTCCTGTCCGCGACTAAAAGTTTCATGTGAACTTAAAAGTGGTTAATGTTACTGTCGCAAAATCGTACACACACACACACACACACACACACATATATATATAAATATATATTCATATGTAGCTTTTTCACTGATAATTAGCGGTTTCCAGTAAGTACCGTGCGTATATAATATATATATACATATATATATATATATATATATATATATATATATATATATATATATATATATATATATATATATGAAGAAATATAGTTTTAAGGTGTGCTATATACTTATGGGATAAAGTGCTCAATATCAGAGATAGAGCGTATGTAAATATAAATATAAAAGTGAACATTGAAGTCAACACTCAGAGGCGACAGGCTGTTTCATGCTAGACGCAATCATCAGGCCGCCTGACGATTGTGTCCAGCATCAAAAAGCCTGTCGCCTCTCAGTGTTGACTTCAATGTTTCCTTATATATATATATATATATATATATATATATATATATATATATATATATATATATATAGGGGTACCGATGTTTAAATAACAGTTTATTCCTCGTTTCTTTGTTTCAAATGAAATTTTACTGTTTCTTAATACGTTGCTTATCTTTTAGAAGACAACTTTTGCTATTCCAATGCACCTTCGGATTTCGGTATTTGCATCTTCCATCCTCTGTTGAAAGAATTCCCAGGTATTTAAATTTTTGCGCTTGTTTAATTTTGGCATCCCCAATTTGTAATTCGCATGTTTGGCCATTTCTTTTGCTGACAACTGTACATGTTTATTTCTTTTTTCTTGTTTTCTTTGTTTTTTTGTTTTCTTTAATCATTCACCCAAGAAGACCCTTATACCAGGCTTGGCAGCTATGAGACTGGGGCCCACGACTGGGGGCGGACAATACTACTAAATAACAAGGAACTTGCAATAATGTCGAGTAATGAGTTAATTAGCAACCATATATATTTTGACTTATTTCCCTAAATGCAAATGTACAAAGTTCGAACAAAAATACCATAAAATAACTAAATGCACAAAAATCACTTTATTCACCATAAATTAGATATTTTTTTAGATAATATAGCAAAAATAATGAGTTAATTTTTTTATGTTAATTGATTACAGAAAATATAATTGGATAATATAATCAGAAAATAATTTAAGTATTTTACAAAATCGTGTATTAACAAAATCTGAAAATACTTTACAAAAGATGTGAATTTTAGAGAAATAATAATTTTGATAATCTTTACAAAATTTATTGTGATTTTCGTTACATTTACAATTTGTTTCACTGAAGATGAAGAAAATACTTACACTTACAAGTATACATAGTTTTCAAAATTAAAATCAATTTACATTAACAAGAACACAAAATTAATTAACAGGATAATTTGAGGAGTAAACCAATTAAATATATGTAAAAAGGGGAGAAATTGAAAATAAAAATATCTGGAATCCCTGTGATATGCAGTGGAATTTAAATTACCAAAATCTATTTCTTTCAAAAATGTTCATATTCTTGAAAATAAAAACTATTATTATTAATCATTTCCTCTTCTATGGTCCAATCTTTTCTTGTAGACTGCTATATACAAAAGTGACATTTTAATATCTTTAGGGATCATAGTTTCAAGGTCTGTTAAGTTATCAAATGTTTGACATGCCATTTCATCCAGCAAATGCTCACATTTCGTGCAATTATGCACATGCTAACGTCTGCATAAATTAGCTGCACAATATTTTATTAATTATCGCGTCTCATATATTTAATTATAGTACTTTTAGGGTAGGTTATTGACGACGGAGTCTATGCACTCGAAAAAAAGTGGATAATTTTGGCACGATGGCCATAATCGAACAAATCTCCCCCATCATAATTTGCCAGAGAGATTTAAGTTCCGTCTCTCCTCCACTGAAGCCATCGTGAACAGAATTCACTCCTGCCTCAATATTCATTCAATGAACATACAAGAAAACATCTATGGCGTCCTGGGTATGACGATAGACTACATCCGCGTCCTGGGTATGATGATAAACTACATCCGCGTCATAGGTATGACGATAAACTACACCCGCGTCTTGGGTATGACGATATACTACATCCGCGTCTTGGGTATGACGATAAACTACATCCGCGCCATATGTATGACGATAAACTACATTCGCGTCTTGTGTATGATGATAAACTACATCCGCGTCTTGGGTAAGACGATATGCCGTAAAACAAACCAAACCAAATCAAACCTAATCTATCTTGGTAATTCTAATCAGTTTTTTTTTCTCTTTTTCTTTCACCTTCTTTCTTCTTATGTGCCATGTCCTTTCAGGAGGTAGGTGATCATGGTTCAGCACCTACCCGTATCCCTTGCAGCTCTCACTAAATTCCTTCTCTCTGCTTCCTCTCCTCTCTCTTTCCCTCTATTTGACCCGTGAGTATCAGATTCTCCAGGTCCTCCTTCCTCATTATGTGTTCCAAATTCTTCAGCTGCCTGTTAATGATATTAAGTATAAGCCACCTCCTTGTTTGCAAACTCTCTAAGACCTCATCGTTAGTCACACGCTCAGTCCATGATATCCTTAGCATCCTCCTGTAGAACCACATCTCCGTTGCCTTGAGTCTCTTCTTCATCTTTGAGGAAATCATCCAACATTCACTGCCGTAAAGAAAGACAGATGTCACGTAAGAGCTCAATATTCCTTTCTTTGTTACCAAAGAAATCCTCCTGTCTCACAATTCTCTGCCCAGCGTTTGGAATGTGTGTTTGTCCGTCCCGGTACGTCTATGGATCTCAGTGTCGCACTTACCGTCCTCTGATATTTAAACTTCCGCATCTGCTTGATTCTAGTGTTCCCGACCTGCAAATCATATTTCGGGCTCATCCTCTTACTGATGACCATGCATTCTGTCTTCTTGTAGTTTATGCTTAGTCCTTTCTTCTCACTCTCCGTCGCTACCTTCTGTAGGAGATTTTGTAATTTCTTTTACCTTAGTATGTACATTTAACTTAATTACTAGTAATTTTTTTTTCATTTTCTGCACATATATATATATATATATATATATATATATATATATATATATATATACATATATATATATATATATATATATATATGTATGTATATGAAGCAATATAGTCTTAAAGTGTGCTATATTTATGGGATAAAGTGCTGAATATCAGAGATAGAGCGTGTGTAAATATAAAAGTGAACATAGAAGTCAACACTTAGAGGCGATCAAAATAAAAATAATAAATAAAAAATATATAAGATGAAAATAAAAATAAAAATAAATAAAAACAAGCAAAATAATTTGACCCAAATAAATAAACAAATAAACCACTTCCGGTAAAATAACCGCCATAATAGATTACCCACAATAAGTTATATAAACAAATTTTACTACGTTAATAAAAACACCGATAAAAAAAAAGCTTGATTAAGTTATGAAATTTTGTCCGATAATCTTAAGTGACACTTAAGACCCGTTAGTGATTTAAAAAGGAGGCCACATATGGAGCAAGAGTGAGGATTGTGAGACGAGATCACTGTTAGACTGGCTGACCTTTTAGATCTTTCTCTCGCTTCTTGAAGATGATTCAGATCGAAAACTGTTGAGTCCACTAAAACACGTTGATCTCTATTCTACCCGCTCCAAGGCTAAGCGCTAAAGGGTGTTATGTGGTATATTGACAGCTGACAATATATATATATATATATATATATATATAGAATATATATATATATATATAAATATATATATATATATATATATATATATATAGAATATATATATATATATAAATAAATATATATATATATATATATATATATATATATATATATATATATATATATATATATGTGCATGCTAACGTCTGCATAAATTAGTTGCACATTAATTTATTAATTCTCGAATCCCATATATTTAATGGGGCATTTTCTATCGTGGGTTTCTGACAGTGGAGTCTATCCACATTCTACCGTCCTGGGTATGACGATAAATTACATCCGCGTCCTGGGTAAGGCAATAAACTACGCCCAACAGAAAGGCCTCTGTTCAGGAGGTTTTGAGGAGCGTGGAACCACCTCTTAATTGCTGGTGTTCCCAGGTCCACCCTGATCCGGGGTGGTAGCACCTGTTAGGGTCCCAGCTATGGGCAAATAGTTAACAACCAAATTTGGGCCAAAATACTATGAAAGTGTAAAAATAGATTTTAATGCCAGAAATACTTTGTAAAAAAATTATTACTAGCAATATATTTTTGCAAAAAATTTTACCAGCAATAAAAATCTTGTCGGTATTAAATAACCCATTGAGGTGTTGATATGCCGTAAAACAGGCCAAACCAACCAAGTTATCCAAATTCTAAGATTGGATAGTGGGATTTATACTAAGTTAAAGCATTTATATTTTAAAACTCTGCAGCTGTTTCACACTGCCTGTCCACCACCCTCCCTCCGATACATAATGTTTCTCCTTTGTAAGCCTGATTTTTTTACTCTTGTATAAATAACTTGCGCTTTGTGGGCACCCGCCCTTATAACCCTCTACTAATTCAAATGGGAATAGGGGATGCACATGCATCCCTGAGAAACTCTCGTTATCCCCCAACCACCACTTTTCCCATTGGGTCTCTTAGTTTTCAAGTACATAAGCGAGCTATTTTCGGTGCATATAGTTCTCGGGCCACTACGATGTTTCCTGACCCAAGGAGGAGTTCTGTGGCTTGAATTCTCGTCAGACGCGTATTTTCTTTTCTGAATTGATTGTCCCTTCATTAAAGGTGCTGGAGGGTGACATTTTCTGGGTTTTGTCGTTATCCACTTGATAGTCAGGAATCCGAACCTTCAAGTAACTCTGAAGGAGGCTATCCTCTAAGCAGGTGTATAATATTGGGGCTATTGTACCGCCATTTTGTGAATGGCTTTTGGATCGTGCAGTAGTCTCTTTGGTGGGACCTCTCAATGCTATGATGAAAGGTACTGCTATTGCTGTATTTCTGGCCAATTCTCTCCAGGTTATTTATGCATCCAACTCCTGCAGGGGTGGGTGTCTCTCTGCCTACTAGTCTTCCAACAACCAATGCAAACATGAATCCAATCAAAATACAAATGAACAAAACTATCAAACCTAACCTAAAAAATCTGCTCATACACACCATCTTCTACACCAATATGAGGGGTTTATGTTCCAAATTTCCAGAAGCTTATCTTCTCCAATCTAAACCAGACCTCCTGTTATTTTCTGAGACTAGTATCAACCATCAGCTAGCACACTAGGAGAGTTCACAATCTCAGCCTACTCAATATCTTATAGCCAAACGTGATCGCCTAAATTGCTGCAGCCACAGAATCAAAGCGTATATCAAGGACGAATTCCCCTATAGCGATCTTTCATATGTGCTTCCACGTGGCACTTATCCATAATACCAAAATTGTCTGCTTTTTATCATCCTCAGGATGAAGGGACTGTAATCTTCTTGTCAGACGCATCATTTCCACTCGGTGCATCATACATATTTTCTTTCTTGGGTTGATTGTCGCTTCATTAAGTGTACTGGAGGGTGACATTTTCTAGGTTTTGTCGTTATCCGCCGGATAGTCAGGAATCCAAACCTTCAAGTAACTCCGAAGGAGGCTATCCTATCAGCAGGTGTATAATGTCGGGACTATGGTACTACCATTTTGTCAATGGTTTCTGGACTGCGCAGTAGTCTCTTTGGTGGGACCTCTTAATGCTATGATGAAGAGTACTGCTATGGCTGTATTTCTGGACGATTCTTTCCAGGTTACTTATGCATTCAACTCCTGCAGGGGTGTGTGTCTTTCTGTTTACTTTTCTTCCCCCCTCGTATACTATCTCCTAGAACAACGTCAGGGGTATATGTTCCACCTTTCCAGAAGTGGAACAACATCTTCTCCAATCTAAACCAGACTAAACAAGACTTCATGGTAATTTCTGAAAACGGTATTAACGCCTCATGCGCACGAAGGGAGTTCACAGTCCCGGGCAATTCACCTCTTATAGGTAAACATGACCACCTAAATCGTCACGGCCGCGGACTCGGAGCCTACATCACTGACCAGTTGATTAGCTCTTCTAATTCGAAGGGAAAATAATGACATAATCAAGATGTCGACTTCATGAATTCAAGCGTAGTACTATATTGGCAACAAGATCTTATCCTTTTACTCTTTAAAGTGCTAAATATAACCGTAAGTTCTATGTTAATGCTTTCTTCTCTCACACTTCTCGTCCTTGGAAATCTCTTTCACTTTCTTCCTATAGTATCAATTACGACCTTCAGAGATTTAAATACAACTGCAATCGTCGGCTTCTTGCGTCTTAGTGGCTTCATCACCTTAAAATCTCCCCTCCTCTTAAATCCTGTTCTTTTTATTGGACTTTCTACTCAGCAACGTTTACTCAGTTTTCATTACTCTATTGTCATTCATCATTTTTTTTACCTAAGTCTAGTTGTATGGAAATGACAGAAAGCGAAATTTATTTAGAGATTCTTGAGAAAATCCAAAGAAGATCTACAATGTTATTGGCCCTGATCTGGTATCTCGGCTTCAGCCCCTTTTCCACCGCCGTAACGTTGCTAAACTGTGTCTTTTCTATAAATATTTTCAAGGTAATTGTTCTGATGAACTATCTTCTATGCTAACTAGAAATTATGAATTTAGTCGCAGTACCAGATTGGCGGCATGGTCTCATCAAGTTACATTTGTAATGACTAGATGTAACCGTAAGTTCTATGCTAACAGTTTCTTCTACCGAATTTCTCGCTTGTGGAACTCTCTTCCGGCTTCTTGCTTTCCTACCAATTTTGATCTTCAAAAATTTAAATCAATATCATTCGGTACCTACTGCCTTCTTGATTCCCCTTCTTTTATTGTTCACTTTCCTCAATAACGTTTTTGTTTTTACTTATTTTTTCACACTCAGTAACTCCTTGTTCTTAGTGGCTTTATTGCCTTGATTGGGATGAAAATACAAGAACCCCTTCATAATTGATGATGTAGTGGGAACTGTACCCCAAACGTTTAAGGTAAGATTAGATAAATATGAAACACCAAGAAGAATTGAGACTACCAGAACCAAGGCAGCACTGTATTCTGCGAGGACAAAGGGAAAGATTGTGTAGAGTCGAAGAGACTTGCTGCCACTTGATCTCCTGAAAATAACTATTTGGTATAAACATGCAAATACACTCCTCTCTCTCTCTCCCTCTCTCTCTCTCTCTCTCTCTCTCACACACACACACACACACACACACACACACATATATATATATATATATATATATATATATATATATAGTTAAACCTAGAGAGCCAGACAAACCTACCACGGTTTCACCTAAGCCTTCCCTGACGATCCGCTTAGGTGAAACCTTGGTAGGTTTGTCTGGCTCTCTAGGTTTAACTAGGTCTGCTCTACTTAGTGTTTTGAGCACTTTATTTAGTTAGTTGCGTACTCGTATCGTTTTTTTTTCTTTGGCCCTTGGACCTGCATGCTGAACGATTGTTTTCGACAGGCGTTCATGTTCTTGGCTCTTTTTTTTATACCTTTTTTCCTTCCATATTGATTTGATCATTTGCAAATCAAGAAACCGAAGGTTTTCCGAAACGAGTGTAGTTACTTATATTTATAAGATTACTACTACTACTACTACTACTACTACTAATATATATATATATATATATATATATATATATATATATATATATATATATATATATATATATATATACTGTTAGTGAAATATATAAAAACTGATTTCTCACAATAATATTTCGTGATGAATGTAGAGCTACATTGGATGGACTGCATATTGAATTCTTAATGAAAATAACTAACTAACATGACTTAGCAAACAACAGGAATTATGCTGTAGTAGTGGTTTAGTCTCGTGTTGTAGGCAATAAATTTATTTGTCCTTTCAAATTGCTGCTAAATGCAGAAAATTATTTAAGTTTTTTGCAGAAGACGTATTTTAGTAGCACAGGTCACAATCAAGAATTTTTAAGCTACTGGAAGCAATATATATAGAGAGAGAGAAAGGGCCATAAGGCAAGGTTGTGTTTACTCGCCGGACTTATTCAATCTTTACATCAAAGCAACCCTTAATTAGAAGTCCTAGGATTCATTATTGGCGGTTACAATCTTAACAACATTAGATATGCAGATGACACGGTGTTAATAGCTGACACAATAGCTCAATGCAATCGCCACCCTTCCTCTAAAAGTTTTTTTTTGCATTTCCAGTCTGTTGAACTCCCTTCTGTTTACTTGCTTCCTCGATAACGATAATCTTCAAAAGTTTAAATGCAACGTCAATGGTCATCTTCTGTCTTCCTGAATCAGGTTCATCTTTTGTCCTTTCCTCAATCCACCCTATACTCAGTTTTTCTATCACTTACACTCCCTGTAACCCCTGCGTACTTGTGCATTCCCGCCTTGCTTGTGATGAAAGGATTAAAAAAAAATTAAAGGAAAACTACCGGAAATCCTACAGAAAGTAGCAATGAAAACGAGAAAATAAGGATTAATCACGGTATGCGTGGTTGTCAGCAAAAGAGTCAGCCCAATATGCGAATTACAAATTGGGGATAACAAAATTAAACAAGCGCATATATTTAAATATCTAGGAAGTGTTTTAACAGAGGATGAAAAAAAAAATGAGATACTGAAATCCGAAGTTGCGTTGGAATAACAGAAGATGCTTTCTAAAAGCTAAACAAAGCATTAAGAAACATGAAAATTTCGTTAGAAACAAAGAAAAGGGGCACTTAACTGTTATGTAATATCAAACCTCTTATATGGCAGTGAATGTTGAACCGACACCTCATAGACGGAGAAGAACGTTGAGGCAACAGAATTGTAGCTATACAGAAGGATGCTGAGAATATCATGGACAGAAAACGCGAGCAACAATGAAGTTTTAGAGAAAAGGGAAAGCAAACACTTATAAATAGCATCAAAAAGAGTTCACATTTCTCGAGCACATAATGAGAAAAGTGGGCCTAGAAAATTTGATGCTCACAGGACATAATGAATGCAAGACGTGCAGAGGAATGTGCGGTAGAGCCTACCTAAAGCCTACTTGAGTAAATGGTTGGCAGAACAGGAATTATGAGATATAGAAAATGGACAAACTTTACTACGGTCTACGAAGGACAGGACGTTGGGGAGAGCCACGAAGAACCAAAATTTAATTCATCAGTAAAAGAGGTGTGTACGTGAATAGAAAACAATGTAGCCATAAAGAATGTTCCCGGAAATAATAAACCACTAAAAGTAATATTAAAGTCTAAAGAAAAAGTTAACAAAATCAATGGGAAACTCGGATGTAGGCTATAAAATATCAAGGTCATTAATGTCGAAAATAATAAAAGAATAATTTATTCAGGCATCTGAATTATTTTTTTAATCAAATAAGTGTCCTGCGTTGGCTTTATTTATTGATTTGCATAATACGAGCTGAAACGCCCCAACTAGATTAATAACTTAATCTCTCTATATAAAATAGGATGTCTGTCTGTGTGTGTGTCTGTCTGTGTGATACTTTTATCACTCGAGATCCATCCAACCGATTTTGACCAAACTTGGCGCATACATTGTACAATCTTAGCGTAAAAATATAAAAGCCGATCAAAAATCGATAAATTCAACTTTTCTCCTCCGATTTCTTTCAAACTCGGTATGTAGGTTACTTACATCATGCCGAGCTCAACGATACCTCATTTTTACCTCTACGCTACTGCATTTAGCGGAAAACCGCGAAATATCGATTTCAACACTAATTTTAAACTAAAAAACTCTCTCAATTTTCAACCAATCTAATACAAACTACACCCAATTGTATCCAACAATAAGTTGATTGTTTAACAGTCATTTAACTTGATAATTGAGTCCACCCATATAGTGAAAACCTGCGTAAATAGCGAAAAATGGCGATTTTTACTGGTTTCTTTCTTATTTTTCGTTGATCTTTCAACCAATTTTCACCAAACTTAACAATTGATTTATAAATTTATCCTCTTTTATATCCCTGATAGCACACTGATAAATTGAATTTCAAAAACTTTAAAACAATTGTGGTCTGAAGTGGGTCTTCATGTTGCCTGTTTTATCCCTTCATGTCCTCGACTAACTTCTATTGAATAAATACAGACGAATTCTGTTATATCAGTAACTGCATTAATTCAAAATGTCTTTTAATGAAAGTACTTTAATGTAATTGAAGAAGATAGACTCTGTTACGTCTAAACATGATGCTGTTTTTGCTCCATGCTAATTAAATGCTGAGTCTGGCTGCTAGGAGTGATATAATACAAATATTATAGAAACAATGTTGCGTTGTTAATTGGATTTTCATTGGGCATGCATTGTTTCGTATGATAAAATCTGATAGACTTGTCTCCTATTATGAAAGGGAGACAGAAATGGAAATAGTAAGATGGGTAATGTATGAACGGATAAATATGAACAGAATGAAAGCAATAGAAACAGAAGGGGATATATATATATATATTTATCCAAATGAGAGAAAGAACAGATGGAGTAAAATTCCACCGTTCGTAGCATTTACTTTTAAAAAAGAGCTCAATACAAAGTACAGCAATATATTATTATTATTATTATTATTATTATTATTATTATTATTATTATTATTATTATTATTATTATTATTATTATCATAAAAGATTATAATAAAAACATTGAAATCGCTACACAAAGCTTCCATGTTTCAATACTTTGATTGTACAATCAAAGTATTGAGCCATGAAAGCTTTTGTGTAGCGATTTCAATATGTTTTTATTATAATCTTTTATATTAAAAATAATATATATATATATATATATATATATAAATCCAATTCATCAGCCCTACAAATTAAAAAAAATTTGAATTTGTAGGTCTACTGAATTCGATCGTGATTACGATTCCAATGTAATAAATTAAACCATGGAATATTAGTGTTTCAGCCTTTTATATTATATTCTTACTCTTGGACATTGAGTTCTACCTGGATTCTATCCTCTTGCGAATTTATATATATATATATATATATATATATATATATATATAGGGAGAGAGAGAGAGAGAGAGAGAGAGAGAGAGAGAGAGTTGTATATTTAGGCAGCAATCCTTCGTTTATGCATGTTTCATTAAAAACGACAGACAAGGTACTATGTAAGAACTGTCCAAATCAAAAATCGAAGCATCCTTGATAATGGCTAAAGGTATAGTCGAAAGCGCTCGGAAACATAAAACATTTGGACAGTTCTTACACACCCTTTGTCCTGTAAAGAAAGCTCTTGCTCGAACACAAGAAAAATTAACTAAAAAAGCTCAATTGTAGTACCTTGTCTGTCGTTTTGAATGAAAGATGCACACACATTTATATATGTATATATATATATATATATATATGAATTTGTACGTCTGATGAATTGGAACGTGATTACGATTCCAATGTAAATAATCATAACCATGGAATATTAGTGCTTGAGCCTTTTATATATATATATATATATATATATATATAAAGAGAGCGAGAGAGAGAGAGAGACAAACAGGCAGAGAGAGAGAGAGAGAAAGAGACATATATGATCAGTGGAAGAAAAAGTGGTGATACAGAGAAATATGGAGAGAGTGAAAGATAAAGGAAATCTGATAGAGAGACAAATATAAGCGGAATGAAATAGAAGGAGAACGTGGTAGAGAGATAGATATGAACAGAGTAAAAGAGAAAAAGAATCTGAAAGATAGAGAGCGAGTGATATGAGAAGAGTGAAAGAGAAAGAGAATCTGATAGAGATATGAACAGTGAAATGAAAAGAGAACCTAATAGAAAGATATATAGAGAGAGGTATGAACTGGGAGAAATAGAAAGGGAATCTGACAGAAAGTAAGGAGTGATATATAAAAAGAGAGACACAGAAAGATAATCTGATAGAAAGAGAGAGATGAAAAGAATGAAAGAGAAAGAGATTCTGATAGAGATATGAACAGAGGGTTCTAATGGAGCTCTGGTCGGATAGGTGTAAGGTAAGGCGTCTGGATAGGCATGTAGTTGTGTGACCGATGTAATTATTCATGAGTCCGGTTTGATCAGGAACAAAGTTCCTTATGGGGTATTTGAACTCATAGATAATGTTCCTTCGTTGTAATTTTGACTTTGCTGGTGTGTTGTTGTTTTTGAGGATAAGGTTAACTGTTTTAAATTTTTAAATTTGATTTTTTTATTCGGGTCAATTGGGGTAGTGTATTTCTTTATAACATTTTTAAGTGAAGATTCATCTTGTTTGTAGTTAATGTGCATTTGGTTTTTGTAGAAAATATTTATGTAATTTTTGACTGTATGTTCACTATCATTGGCTAAACCTATCGCCGAAAGCGCTCGGGATTATAGAACATTTGGACAGTTTCTACACATTCTGTATCCCAAAAAGAAAGCTCTTGTTCGAATACAAGAAAAATTAAAAAGCTACTACCTTGTCTGTCGTTTTTAATGAAACATGCATAAATGAAGGATTGCTGCGTAAATACACCATTATATATATATATATATATATATATATATATATATATATATATATATATATATATATATATATATATATTAACAGAGTGAACGAGAAAAAGAATCTGATAGAGAGAGGGGGACATATATATATATATATATATATATATATATATATATATATATATATATATATTAGGCAGCATATATTTTATGTATAAAGAAATAATCATCCATAGAACCAATCAGCTATATTAATGCGATTATTGGCGCTATCACATCGCTAGTAGAATATAATGAATGCATTAAAATACTGTTAATCCATTGAATGATGTGATCCTCATTCATAAAACTGTTGCCAGATGTTTCTAGTGTACTTGCACGTTCCGAGATTGTACAACCGTCAATAAATAGTATGTTCTTAAAAAAAACATCTTTCGGTCTACAAACAATTATTTCGTCTTCAAGTTTTAACTTTAGAGGAAAAGAATTACAGCCTGACGATGAAGACATGGATCTTCGAAAGTACTTGCTTAACTTAAAAATATATACACTAGAAACATCTGACAACAGTTTTATAATTGAGGATCACATCATTCAATGGATTAACAGTATTTAATGCCCACATTATGTTCTACTTGCGAAGTGATTTCGCCATTAATCGCATTAATATTGCTGATTGATTCTATGTATGACTATTTCTTTACTTATATATATATATATATATATATATATATATATGTGTGTGTGTGTGTGTGTGTGTGTGTGTGTGTGTGTAGAGGGAGAGAGAAAGACAATCTGATAGAGCGAGAGTGATATATGAACAGAATGAAAGGGAGATAGATATGAAAGAGAATGTGCAATATATATATATATATATATATATATATATATATATATATATATATATATAAATATATACATATATATATACATATATATATATTGATAATATTAGTGGTCAATAAATATATATATATATATCTATATATATATATATATATAAAATATACATATATAAAATATATATATATCTATATATATGTATATATCTATATATATAAAATATACATATATAATATATACATATATATATATATGTATATATATATATATATATATATATATATATAAAATTAAATTACTATCAAACATTAAAATCTCTTTTTTTACATAAATTGCTAAAAATTACCACCCCTCCTCTCTTGGTAAAGCTTAATTACAGCTTCTTTCTCTTTACGTCCCCCTTCTATCTTTCTTTTTTTTTCTCTCTTCTCCCCCTTCCCTTTCAATATATCACTTCCGTTAAGTTAACCGATTAAATAGGTCAATGTCTGGTCCCTCCTCCCCTAATACTAAGTATGATAGATAGAAATATTAAAGTAAACCCTCTCTAAACTCGATCATGTCTATCACACCACTCCTCACTGTTAAATTACATAAAAATACTACCCGTCAAAAGTGTAAATGTTCATATCATTTTTCTTTTTACCTTTTGGAAGTGAGGTCTGATGATCCAGCGTCCTTTAAAAGGGCTATAGGGAAATAAATTATTACATGGAGCCTTAAAGTGGTCTGTTTTTCTTTAAATTATATATATATATATATATATTTATATATATATATAATCCACGATAATATATATATATATATATATATATATATATATATATATATATATATATATATATATATATATATATATGAAGAAATATAGTCTTAAAGTGTGCTATATTTATGGGATAAAGTGCTCAATATCAGAGATAGGGCGTGTGTAAATATAAAAGTGAACATAGAAGTCAACACTTAGAGGCGACAGTCTGTTTCATGCTAGATGCAATCATCGGGCCACGAGTGCTGTTAATTTTCTCGGCTATTTATATATACGGGACAGTGGTGCATTGTGGGTAGTCATTTTTGGCAGGTGTTTTACCCGAAGTCGTTTATTTGTTTATTTATTTGTTTGTGCCAAATTATTTTGCTTGTTTTTATTTAATTTTATTTTTGTTTTTTATCCTTCATATTTATTTTATTTTTATTTATTTATTTTTTATTTATTTTGATCGGTGTTTTTTATTAACGTAGTAAAATTTTTTTATATAGCTTATTGTGGGTGGTCTATTATGACGGCTATTTTACTGAAAGTCGTTTATTTATTTGGGTCAAATTATTTTGCTTGTTTTTATTTATTTATTTTTTTATTTTTTATCTTATATATTATTTATTTATTATTTTTATTTTGATCGGTGTTTTTATTAACGTAATAAAAATTTGTTTATATAGCTTATTTAACACTTTTGTTTTTGTTTGGGAAGATAAAGGTATTTGTTGAATTTTTGGGTTGATTGTTGTGGTTTGTTCTGAGTATTATTTTTTGGCGGGTACAGTTTTTAATTTATTTATTTGTATTGATTATCTTTATTTGTTTTTTTTCTAAACGGCTAGTTTATCGGTATCGGTTGTTAGTTTATTTATATATCTGAATGTATTTAGATCAATTTATTATACTTGTCGTTATTTATTTATTACACTGTATATTTTCTCTTTTTGGTTTTCGATTTTTAAGTAACGCAGTATATTATTTTTATTCATTTTTTTATCGTTATATAAAAGTTATAGCTATTTTTCGTCCGATTTTTTTGTTTTGTTTTTTTATAGTCTAATATTTTGTTTATTACTTACTTTATTTATTGATTTTGTTCCTTATTTTTTTTCCTATTTCGTCTATTCTAAAATGTGTGATTTGGTAATTTGTTTGGATTAATTTATTTTGCTTATTTTATTGTCATTTTGTTTGTTTATATATTTATTTATTTTTTCAGTTTTCGATTTTTAAGTTACGTAGTAAAAATTTATTTTCATGTCTGCATTTTGAGATTAGCTCGGATCTTTATTTAATAATTTATTTTGGTCTGGGAAGGTAATGATAGCTATTTTTTCCTCCAAGCAAAGTTTGCAAGTTTTTGATAGGTTGTTGTAGGCTGATGATTTTTTCCTTATTTTCCAAAATATTTTTGGTGTGGTGTGCATTTTGTTTTTTATTTCCCAGATATGCTTAGAAAGCATTGTGCTCTTCGCATATTTACTATTTGTGAAAGATGTTTTGTGTACATAATTTCTTTGTTTCCAGTTTCCTTCAGTTACTCCTATGTATACTTTTTCTTCATTATCTGGTGATTTTATCGTGGCTTATCACGATATTATATATATATATATATATATATATATATATATATATATATATATAAATTTCCAAGAGGATAGAATCCAGGTAGAACTCAATGTCCAAGACAGTGTAAGAGAGAGAGAGAGAGAGAGAAGGGAGAGAGAGAGAGAGAGAGAGAGGTGCAGATCAATATACAGAGAGAATTAGAATCTGATAGAAAGAGAGAGATTTGAACAACGTGCAAGACAGATACAAAATCTGAAAGAAATATGAACAGACATAAGTACGCTGTATGTCCTCTTTTTGTATGTAAATCTAGGCATGAAACCTTGCATTCATATACTTTGTCATGCATGCGATCGCAAAGATGGTGACTGCAATCTTGTGATATTTTACTCGGCGCCTCTTGCAAATGGTGACGCAATACAGCAATATTTCTAGGTCTATCTTTTAACTAATACAAAAGTTCACTCAATACAATCCCAGGTTTGAAGCCAACAAAATAATGATGATGAGTGAGGTGTGTGATATGATGTGGCACAGGACCGAAAGCGTGGAGCACTCAATGAGTATCGAACTCCCTACTATATTGTTAACCATTACATCACGTCGAAGTGTCCCTTGAGGCGTGTGATATGAACGATAAAGAATATAAGAAATGAAAATTAACATGATGAGCCTGAAAGATGATCCTCATCTTGGAGATGTCAACTTTCTTCTTACATTTGAGACAAGAAGGAAACGAGAAAGATTCAACTCCTTGGAAGTGGCACGATTGTAAAGGTTTGAAATGGGGGAACTAAAGAACTGAACTCATCTGAACAATTGCCATGGATATAGCGATAGAGTAGTGATATGCTTGTAACTTTGCTGTTGCGTAGAAAATAACTCATCACCCACAAGGCCATATAAACTTGGCATATATATTGCTGTTCATTATTCCTTGAACAAGCAGCGAATACGAGCTTTCTTTTTCTTTTTATGTGCCGTGTCCTTTAAGGACGTAGGCGATCATAGCTCTCCACTCCTCCCCTATTCCTTGCTGCTCTCAACAAGTTTCTTCCCTCTGTCACATCCCCTAGACCACGTTCTGTCATCCACTTGCTTAAAGCCTTTACATCAATCTAATTTAGTAACCCTCTACATTGAGTGGCTCTTGAGCATTGTAATGGATGGGCACTAGTATAAAAATATCAAGAGGGAGAAAAATATACTTAGAGCCAATGAAAGCGTGCTGAGGTTCTATGCAATATCTAATCTCCTATCTCGTAGTGAATACCGGACAATCTCCTCGCAGATGAAAAAGAGATTTGAATGGACAGGGACGTGTTCTTACTGACGAATTCTGAGAATATCTTCGGCAGAACAAATGAGCATCGATTACATTTTAAGGAGAATAGAAACTACAAGAAACTTTTAGTCACACTCAGGAAGAGAGAGATGAAATTTCTGGGATATATAATAAGGAAAGAGGGCCTGGAAAATGTGACACTCACAGGACATATTGAATACGCTTGCAATTTTGGGTATGTGAAGAAACTGTAGGGTAGAAAATAAGTCATCACCCACAAGGCAATATAAATTTGGCATACATATTGCTGTTCATTATTCCTTGAACAAGCACCGAATGCGAGCAGTGTATATCTTTCTTTTTCTTCTTATGTGCTGTGTCCTTTAAGGACGTAGGCGATCATAGCTCTCCACTTCCCCCGATCCCTTGTAGCTCTCAATAAGTTTCGTCCCTCTGCCACATCCCCCAGACCACGTTTTGTCATCCACTTGCTTAAGCCCGCCAGGTATGTCATGCGTTGCTTTCCCTCTATTCGACCTGTGAGTATCAGATTTTCCAGGCCCTCCTTTCTCATTACGTGTCCCAGAAACTTCAGCTGCCTCTTCCTGATGTTAAGCATAAGCCTCGTTCTTGTTTTCATCGTCTCCAAGACCTCATCATTGCTCACATGCTTGGTACGATATCCTTAGCATCCTTCTGTAGAAACATACTTTAGTTGCCTCGAGTCACTTCATCTTTGAGGAGACCGTCCAACATTCGCTGCCGTAAAGAAGGACAGATGTCATGTAACAGCTCAGTCCTCTGTCAAAACACTTCCCAGATATTTAAACTTCCGCACCTGTTTGATTTTAGTGTCCCCGACCTGCAAATCGCATTTCGGGTTCAGCCTTTTATTGATGACCAGGCATTCTGTATTCTTATGCCAAAATTCATGACTGTGTTGGGGGTGAATGCATCCGAGAAAGTCTGCATCTCTCCTTCAAGCGGCCATCACTTCTATGAAAGCAGATGGCTTGTTAAGGTTAACACGCCCAAAGCGAAACTTTTCTCTGTTGATCATCTGAGAGACCCTTTTCTATATTGCCATCCATCAGCATGACTGAAGCTAACCTCCAGGATTTGGTTTGCTTTATTTTGATTTACGGCATATCAACCTCAATGGGTTATTTAATGCCGACAACATTTTTAGGATAGATTAATATGAATAGAATATGTATTCTTTGGTTTAGATTAGTTTGGTTTATTTTGTTTTACGGCATATCAACCTCAATGGGTCATTTAATACAGACAAGATTTTTAGGATAGATTCATATGAATAGAATATGTATTCTTTGGTTTAGATTGGTTTGGTGTATTTTGTTTTACGGCATATCAACCTCAATGGGTTATTTAATGCCGACAACATTTTTAGGATAGATTCATATGAATAGAATATGTATTCTTTGGTTTAGATTGGTTTGGTTTATTTTGTTTTACGGCATATGAACCTCAATGGGTTAGTTAATGCCGACAACATTTTTAGGATAGATTCGTATGAATAGAATATGTATTATTTGGTTTAGATTGGTTTGGTTTATTTTGTTTTACGGCATATCAACCTCAATGGGTCATTTAATACAGACAAGATTTTTAGGATAGATTCATATGAATAGAATATGTATTATTTGGTTTAGATTGGTTTGGTGTATTTCGTTTTACGGCATATCAACCTCAATGGGTTATTTAATGCCGACAACATTTTTAGGATAGATTCATATGAATAGAATATGTATTCTTTGGTTTAGATTGGTTTGGTGTATTTTGTTTTACGGCATATCAACCTCAATGGGTTAGTTAATGCCGACAACATTTTTAGGATAGATTCGTATGAGTAGAATATGTATTATTTGGTTTAGATTGGTTTGGTTTATTTTGTTTTACGTCATATCAACCTCAATGGGTCATTTAATACAGACAAGATTTTTAGGATAGATTCATATGAATAGAATATGTATTATTTGGTTTAGATTGGTTTGGTTTATTTTGTTTTACGGCATATCAACCTCAATGGGTTATTTAATGCCGACAACATTTTTAGGATAGATTCATATGAATAGAATATGTATTATTTGGTTTAGATTGGTTTGGTTTATTTTGTTTTACGGCATATCAACCTCAATGGGTTATTTAATGCCGACAACATTTTTAGGATAGATTCATATGAATAGAATATGTATTATTTGGTTTAGATTGGTTTGGTTTATTTTGTTTTACGGCATATCAACCTCAATGGGTTATTCAATACCGACAAAATCTTTTATTGCTGGTAATATTTTGTTTTGTCAAAAATCTGTTTCTGTAATATTTTTCCTTCAAAATCTTTTTTTTATTGCTGGTAATAATTTTTTTCAAAAAATGTATTGCTGGTAATAGTTAACTATATGCCCATAGCTGGGACCCTTACAGGTGCTACAACCCCGGGTCAGGGTGGACCTGGGAACACCAACAATTAAGAGGTGGTTTCACGCTCCTCGAAACCTCCTGATCAGAGGCCTTGCTGCTGGACGTAGTTTATCGTCTTACCCAGGAGGCGGATGTAGTTCTGCTAAGAAAGTTGGATCCCTGCACATGTCTATATTACTCAGATCTGGTATTGTGATTATTTACATTGTTCGGACTGTTATCCTCGCCTTTATTGCCATATTCACGACATGTCGGTCGTTGTACGTTCCGGCCTTCTTCAGGTGATTGGAATTTCGAACTGAACCCTTCATTTCGTCCACCGGGGGTGGGGTGGGGGGTAGATTATTGTAGTTCCACGTTCCATGCCTGTTCCGGATATCTCAGTTATCTCTCTTTCACAGAACTCTCCAGGTCTTCTTCACCACTCCAGTAGCCAGATATTGAACTCACAACTCTTTAGGTCTAGTCATTGGTCTCAACCAACGCTTTTATCCACTGGACCATGTGTCCTTGACAATAAAGATGTGGTCAACAGTCCGAACAATGTAAATAATTGGTTCACTGTGTCGTGCTAGGCATTCGTCTACCATTCGTCCATGCATTTAATATTGCTGTCACATATGGTCTGGTGCTCCTGCTATATGTTTACAAATTCTTGATGAAATCCAAATAATCCGCAATTCTATAGGTCCTGACCTGACATCTCGGTCTCAGTCCCTTTCCCATCGACGTAATGTAGCTTTTTTTATGTACTTTTTCTAAAAAATAATTTCTGAGGAACTTTATGAATTTAAACGCAACAACGTCTCATCATTTTACAGTTGATATGACTAGATATAACCTTAAGTTCTATGCTAATCATTTCTTTTCTCGCACTTCTCGCTTGTGGAAATGTTCTCCCGGCTTCAGGCTTTCCAACCAACTCTGATCTTGAAAAATTTAAATGAAATGTCAATCGTAATCTGCTGTTTTCTTGATTCCCCTTCTTTTTTGTTTTAGCGCCGCTTAAAAATGTTTCTATTTTTTCTTATTTTTTTCACATTCAGTAACCTCTTGTGTCTTAGTGGCTTTAATACCTTTCTTGGTGAAGTAATTAAAAAAAAAGAACCTGCTCACGTCATCTAACATTGCAGAGCATCATTCGATCCCCGACCTGTGTCTTTCTTTTAGCATCACTTAAAACATGTAATGGGGTACCGCTATGGGAAAACGGGTACTTTAAGCATTAGAGAACAAACCCCGACATAAATGTCCTTACATATGCTTAGGAACGTCAATTTCAACAAAGAGATACCGTCTTTGAAAAAAAAAAATGAGACTGCAAACTTTAATATTAAGGTTTTGACTTCCCATTTTACCAAGTCACTTGCATTGCAACTGAAAAAGGAAATGGTAACTGAATGTAATCATTAAACAATTTTCGTTGAAGGAGGATGAAGAAGGGGAGGAGGGGGAGGAAAGGGTGGAGAAGGAGTTCTGCTAAAGAATATCGGTACTGGTTATCAGGAATTGTTGTATAACAATTCCTGATAACCAGTACCGATATTCCTATGGATGCCTTAGGTCCCTCGTTACCCTTTTGCGATGTTAAACTTTGCCAAAAATCATAAGATGGCAGTTAGTATAAATGCAGACTGATTTTTCGGAATCTCTCTTACATCTGCTTGTCGGAGGAAGTCCTTGTCAACGGCAAGGAGATAACGTCCCTAAATATGACACGCTGTAACCATGAGTTGAAGTTGCGATAGCTAATAGCTCCAAGTTCTGATGGACTACAACTAAAAAATATGATTATTGAATTTTTAAGCATACAGCATGTTGCTGGAGGACGTTTTTAAGAGGATAGGGCGTACTACTACAAGGAAACATTTCCTAACGATCAATGGTCACATTCTTATGGTCCCTAATCTATTTTATGGATGCCGTACGGTCTATCACTAGCATTACAATATGTCGACCTAAAGCGAACGTCTGTACGCTCTCGCTGTTCAGAACTTGGACTACGGATGTATAAATATTAATTTGACTATTGTGGTCAATATCGAAACATTATCGACATGCTACAACCAACATGCACAGTAATTTTCCGAAATCAACATTCAGCCTCTTCAACCTCTGTACTATGAATTGGGAAAAGAACATCAGTAGTCCGTAGTTATTAATAACGTAAGCACGGTTTCAAACTTGACATTAGTAAATAAAAATAAAGTTCAGATAACTCTTTAAGATGTCAGGGATTGTATAGCAATATGAGTCAGCTGAGGTCTTGTTAAATTAAAAACAGCAGGACCTGTCACTAAAATGGATATGGAACGTTTATTATCAGTAAATGGAGTCAACTTCAAAGCGCAGAGCAAGAGGCTCAGACTGAGAGAAAGCCATGGAAAGAAAATAAATTACATTTTTAGACGAAGATGACAGGACAAAGAAAATTGTTATCTATAAAACGGGCCATCCCGCAAAAAGTCATATACAGACGAACGAAGCAAGACTCGCCGAACGGACAGGGAAGACTCCCGCTGTACTGTGTACTTTTCAACTCACTTACGCATCATCTCTATTTCGTATAGCAGTAGGTTACAATTCATGAATAAATCAGGTTTACTGCTATAGTTTTGTTTTTTCACTCGTGGGTAACGATCTGTCCTAAGGGTAATTTTTAAGTTACAGCCGGAAGAAGCTTCACCCTGACAACGAACATGGGGTCTGGACTGAGCTGCAAAGCAACAATCGATTTGACACATATTATGGATATGACAACACTTCTAGAATTGATAAAATGTCAATATTTTATAGATAGTGGCAAATTTCGCCAGTAGAATAAATTCTAATGAATGCTGATTGCATTGTTATTGCAAAAATGGTCTTCGACTATTTTTTACGAGAGGACCGTTAAACCTAAGTAGCCCCCAAAGCCCAGTCAGTGTTCGAAAGTCAATTTAAGGATAGCTTTGAAACCTTAATTGGCTGAAGTAATCATATGCTACTAATCTAATTCTACTAATTACATATGTGTCTGTTTTGTTTTAGCGAAAGAGAACCAACAACTGACATTTGCCGTTATTTATTCAGACAGGATTATTTAAGACATTTTATAATTACACTGATTATTTTATTGCGTGAATAATGCAGAATTTTTGTCTCGACGATTAACTATTTCATATAGTCATATGTAATAAAGAATTCTGATGATTAACTAAAAATAAAAGTAACCAAAAAAAGAAAAAAAGCTAGTACAAATGAAAATTAAAAACTGTATCAACCACCAAATCTACTTAGGAATGAAATATTCCATTGTTTGCTTATTGGCATAAAGTACTTCTAATTGTTATCATAACAACGGAATACCTATTTCAAGTTAATTGGCTTGGTTTGGTTTATTTTGTATTACGGAATATCAAACTCATTAGTTTATTTAATGCCGACTAGATTTCTAGGATAGTTTCCTATTGTTGAGGACACTGACAACGGCAAATTTTTTGAGTCCTCGTAAAGTGCGAAAGAGAATTTTTCATACAATCCCGAAGAAGACATACCTTTCGCGTCATACTTTTGGAGGGTTTACCACAACATCTATGAATAGAATATGTAATTTTTGTAAGAAATCAGTTTATAGATCAGGTTTCATTGACGTATTTTTATAAAGAGGGTTTTTGTCAAGAGTCAGATGGATTGCTAGTAATATTCTTTTTTTTCAAAAATGTATTGCTGTTATTTTTACTATAACAATCTATTTTTATACTTTCACGTAATTTTGACCCCATTTTGGGTGGGATAACTAATTGCCCATAGCTAGAAACCTAACTAGTGTTACCATCCCTGGTCAGGGCGGACCTGGAATCAACGCCAATTAAGAGCTAGTTCCATGCTCCTCAAAACCTGTCAATCAAAGGCCTTGCTGCTGGATGTAGTTTATCGTCATAACCAGAACGTCATTCAAGATGCGTAGCTGATAAATATATAAAGAAGCTTCGTTTTTATAATATAGAATAGATACTAACAGTATTTTAAAAAATGATTTTACCCCCCAACTAAGGAGATAAAGCCACTAAGGCGCGGTGGGTGAATGAATATGAAAGACAATAGAGTGAAAGAAACTTAGTAAACGTTGCCGAGGAGAAAGGACAATAAAAAGAACAGGATTTAAGAAGAAGGGAGATTTTTTAATCATTTCACCCAAGCAAGGTGATGAAGCCACTAAGATACAAGGGGTTAGTGAGGATGAAGGGAACTGAGGAGATAGGGTGATAAAAAGAACAGGATTCAAGGCAAGAGAAGCCGACGATTGCAGTAGCATTAAAATCTCTGAAGGCATAGGAAGAAAGTTAAAGAGATTTCCAAGGACGGGAAGTGTGAGAGAAGAAAACATTAACATAGAACTTACGGTTACATTTACTTGAGGTACCAAAGATTTTGTTTGTTTTTTGTTTTTTATGGCATATCAACCTCAATGGGTTATTTTAGATCTTCTTTGGATTTTCTCAAGATTCTCTAAATAAATTTCGCTTTCTGTCATCTTCATACAAGTATAGACTTAGAAAAAAAATAGTATTGGTAATTTAGCCGTTTCCTTATAAGGAAACATTCGGCATTTTCTGACCAAATAGTAAGCGTTCCAGTCGGCTGGAATTTATAAAAGTATTTTCTTAAAGCAGTTAACGATTGATATTGCATTTAAATTATTGATCATCAAAGTTATCTGGGAAGCTGGAAGTGAGTTCCACATATGAGAAGTGCGAGAGAAGGAACTGTTAGCAAGGAACCTACGGTTACATATAGCCATATCAACTGTAAAGTGATGAAACCTCAACGCCAATCTAGTACAGCGCTTAAATTCATAAAAGCTAGGTACCATAGAGCAGAAAATTGCCATGAACGTATTTAATGAAAAGCTACGCTACGGGAAAGTGACTGAAGCCGAGATGACAGGTAAGCACTAATAACATAGGAGATTCTTTTTTTTGGATTTTATCCATAATCTCTAAATACATAGCAGAAACATTAGACGAGATGTGGCAGCAATATTCAAAGCATGTACAAATGGTAGACTTATAAATTAGTAAGATAGATTCTGACGAGAAAAAATTGTCTAACACGACACAGTGAACAAACTTTCTTAGCAGCAGATCTAGCAAATGCATTCAATATAGTCTTTCCACTCTATGTCAGCGGAAAACGTTAGTCCGAGAAGATGCAACGTTACATCTAGCCATTTTAACTGTAAAATGACGAGACTTTCCCGCCAATCTAGTAATGTGCTTAAATTCATAAAGTCTAGATACCAAAGAGGAAAATGATATTTATTCTGTGAAATATAAAAATATAAAACAAGGCCAAAAGGGAGATGGTGGAAGGCTGGTCTTCTTCTGTCTCATAATTAAACTTAGCTGGCCAGACTTACTAGACTCTAACATACCACTTTATGACTTAAACTAAAACAGCACATTCTTAATTATCATTCTTACTACAGTCGCCATAATACCTATGAGTCTCTGTGAAATCCTAACTCGTTTCCATATGTACAATATGGGAAACTTCGTTGGGATTTTACCAAAAACAAAGTTCATCAGAACAATTTCCGTGGAAATATGTATAGAGAAGGCAGAGGGAAGCTACGATTAGACGATAGAGAAAGCGTCTGAACCTGAGATGGTTGGTCTGGACCAATAAAATAGATTATACTTTGTATTTTTAAACCCCCTAAATACACAGCAGAAGCAACAAACCAGAAGTGACATCAATATTCAATTGAAAACTCAGTATGAATCTCGTTACGCTGCCTGCTGTTCTCACATGCTTTCCCACAAAGTTACTCGTTCGTTACAGTAAGCACAAGCAGTACGATTTTGTGCGTCCATCGCTAAACCTTATTGAAAACCCCGTACTACCGTTTCTTCACAGAAAGCTATCTCTCCTCTTGATCGCAGCACACAGATAACACTTGCGTCCATCTATTGACGTGCGCCTTTAGGTGTGACCGTGCAGACGAAGTCGGTGGGTAGCCTGTTTCATTTCTGACGCCTAACCAAGCCACTAACATCTCGCTTCAGTTAACGGAGCTGCTGTCAATAAAGAGTATTAATGTAATACATTGTTTTACGCTACACTTGTAATGTTTTTACTTCTTAACCTACCTCTATACAGTAAACGCTCGAAAACGACGTTACAAAATCCACAAATCCAAAAACTAGACAACACCAATAGCACTTCTAACTGCAACACAAAATTCATACTCCTACGCTCTAACACTCTTTCTACTAAACTTCAAAATAAATTAGTTATCCCTAATACTAAGATAGTTCCCACCACGTCCAAGACAATCTGAGATATAACCAGGAAGAAAAATAAGTCCATCACCAATTCCAATGCCAGTATTTATAAAAACAAATTTACAATGTAAAAGAATTTATGTCGGAGAGACGTCACGAGAACTGAAAAGCATGTATCTACAAGCATAAAAGAAATTTTCGTTTAGACAACTATTCAAAATCTCTCACAATACACAGGAACAAAACTGGCCAAAACTTTGATTTTACTAATGCCACCCTTTAAAAAAAAAAAGAATATAATTCTTTATGAAGAAATTACTTCGGGAGCTTACTAATAACAATGTTGCCAACTATAAACACACGTCAAAAACATTATATCGCACCACCAACTTTTATTGAAGCCTTTCTTGAAGAATCTATCTAAAACAAGTTGTAGTAGATCGGTAGGGCCACAGTCCCATGGGTAAGGGAAACTCGGATGAGTTACACCACGGAAGAGCGGCGCTATATCGAGTCTAATTCGTTACCTCGTCGTCACCGAGGCCAGTTGGTATATATGTAAATATCATCAATATATCTGGGATATATTGAGGGTTTTTTGAAATTATTAAAAGACTTGTTTTGCTACATTATTCACGTAGAAATTAGGTAAAGTAGTATAATCAGCCTAAGCTCAGAAGGATGTGAATTCTTCAAATGGGTAATCGAACCTTGCTTGACTGTAGCCGATTATACTAAGGCACACCAGAAAATAGAATAGAATGCAGATGATTTCATAGTTGGTTTATATATTTTAATGATTTAGTAAATGTTTATAAATAAAAATTGTTTTCATATTTATTCCTTTATGAATTGGTAAACGAGAAATATTGTATTGAATTAGTTTTAATTGTATTAGTTTTTAGAACGTTGCAAACCTAAAATTATTATTGTAAATAAACAGTCTAATAAATAGATTATATTTAATATTTCTGTAGTAAATTCTCAAGAACAAATACATACATATATATATAAATTCATTTTTATCATATGTTTAGGTCTTATGACAATTCTAATCATCACGTTTATAAATAATAATAAAAAAATAATAAACATTGCCAAGGAGTGAAGGTAGTTAAAATGATAACGATGTCAATGAAAAAACCGTCCTTTTGACACTCTGTATTTTTATTTTCGGTCACGAAGGACCGAGGTTACTAAATTCTTTTCTTGACTTTAAATCACTTGAAGCTACTTTTCCAAGTTCCATTCATTATGTTCTCTGTCCGATTAGATTGAATTGCTAAAGGCGAACCTTCATGGTGGTCATTCCTGTCTCCAAGACATATTTTTGGTTGGTATCATTCCGTTCGCTAATCGTCTCCTAGAGAATCAGTTACAGACCAGATTTCCTTGCTTTCTATTATTTATTATGACGACATCATTTTCTAATTTCCAATCAAAAGTCAGGAGATGTACATATCCATTCCATCGTGACTTTTACACCATTCTCCAGATCTGGACCTATCCAAATAGCCACCAGTTGTCTTGTGGATCTTCGTGGTATTTTAAACTTTTTTAAAAAAGATATAATTTTAGAGACTATTTCCGTGTAAGGCCAAATAAATTTATGCCACTGTATATGCCCTTGGGGACAAACTACATTTGTTTGCGCATCTCAATATCCTTCATTCTAACAGAAAAAATATAAATGACAACTTATATTACGTGGTTACCAAGAAATAAAATGTAAAACAACGTCCTTAAAGTTACACGAATTTGTTTATTATTTAAAGAGAAATTCATTATTGTATTTAAATCATTTCCGTTTGGGACATGTTAAAAAGTCATAAACTGTGCCTTAATTTGACCTATATTTGGCAGCAATCATTATATTTGTAGCACAACCGACCAAGGCTAGCTAGGATTTTACAAGTCAGCAGTAGAAAATCATTTACATTCGTGATAAGTTACATATGGAACTCAGCTCATTTCCTAAAAAATGTCACCCTCAGATACAGCGGAATGTGTAAAAATGTTAAAAGTTAAGTTTTACTAGAATCTCCGATATATATATATATATATATATATATATATATATATATATATATATATATATATATATATATATATATCTGAGGGTAACCTATTTCAGGATGTGAGCTGAGTTATATATATATATATATATATATATATATATTATGAAAACGGATACTTTAAAAGATCATGGTAATATTTTATTTTGATAAAACCGATACTACGGTTTTAACTCATTACACCAAACATTTTTTCAAAAATAAATGTATGTATATATGTATGTGTGTGTGTGTGTGTGTGTGTGTGTGCGTGCGCGCGTGTTAGAGTTCTGTACCATCAATGATATTGTAATAACAAAACACTTTCTTTGCCTTGAAGGACTGTGAGATATCGGTTGTTGGAAGACCTTTGGCCTTACTTCCACTGCATCAGTGTGTGAGCAAAAATCGGAATGGGTGATAGCATAAACAGGAAATGAATCCGGTGGGTAAAATAAACAGGATGTACAGGTATCCTGAGCCTTGAATAGACAGGACGCACAGGTGACTTGAGCGGAAGGAAATGCGTGCTTGCGCGGGCGCATGACGGAAGAGACGTGACCACATGAAGTTGCTTAGTCGACATACCGGAAGACGTAGCCACGTGCAGTTGCGTGGGTGCTCAAATGTTATAAAACCGGTTCAACACTTGGCCTGAGAGAGAGAGAGAGAGAGAGAGGCTGGTTAGAGTATCATCGAAGATTTTGTCTCCGTCAATTCCTGTGTGTGCAATCCTAACTTCTGTGATTCTCCCTCACTCTACCAAATAGTCGCAACTCGAACAAGAAAGATATTTATATACTTTTATATTTAAGACATTTTTATGTTTATACATTCTTTTTATAGATACAAATATTTAAGTAAATGTTCTCTTTATAATAAACAGTATTAACAACATTTACCGGCGTGAATGTCCGAGAAATTTTCATAGAAAATATGCGTCCTTCGACAGGAAGATAATTACATAGATAAAGCCCTTCGTAAAGTGTGGGCTGTACTTGTCAGAACAATTTTTTGTATCTCTTTGAGGCATGGACTTCCAGGGATCCCTTCAATCAGCCTACTGGAATCTTTTCCAACCAGTCCAAGGGCTCCAACTACAACAGGGATTGTTGATGTTCCCATGTGCCACATTTTTGAGATTTCTAATTCAAGGTCCTTGTATTTTGACAGTTTTTCGAATATCTTCAAAGGTACATTGCAGTCTGCAGGGACTGCCATATCAATAAGGAGGCACTTATTTTGTTTGTGGTCTTTAATAACAATGTCTGGGCGGTTGGCTTTGATTGTTCTGTCAGTGTGTATTGTGTAGTCCCATAGAATTGTATTATTATTATTATTATTATTATTATTATTTCTTTTGATTTCTGTTGTATATTCATTTCCTTTCCGTTCTCATGCAGCAAACTAAGGTCTCTGCATGGCATCATGTTATTTTCACAGAATATTTTCTAATTTAGGAGCACATACACTTTACATTAATAAAGCCCCTCGTAAGTGTGAGCTGTACTTTGAGAACAATTTTTTGTATTTCCTTAAGGCATGGGCTACCAGGGATCCCTTCAAATAGTCTATTGGAATCTTCTCCAGTCAAACCGATGGGTGGAGAACTACTATAAGCTTTCTGCTCAAGACCTTTCTGAATATCCTGGTATGGAAGTGGTCTCATCCTCTTTTGTAGAATTAGATGAGGAACTTACTGAAGGAGAGCTTTCTGAAGTAATGTACCTTGTCAAATGGGGGGGGGGGGGGCACCGGGAGAGGATGTTATTCCTGCTGAATCTTTCAATGAAAAAGAATGTCCCCCTTCAGTTGCTATTGCAATGCCGACAACAACGTGAAATACCACACAAATATGCGGGACGCCCAAACCGTTAACCTGTACAAAAATAGGGGGTCACTAAGGCAACTGTAATAAATGCAGGGGGATATCTCTTCTTTACGTGGCGGGTAAGATTTTCGATAGGGTCCTTCTGAAATGCTTGCAAAGGTTGGCTGATCGCATCCTGCCAGAGCCACAGTCTGGATTCAGGGCTGGTTGATCAATTGATGACTGATATGGGCCGGAAATCTCTCTATAAGGTATTGGAAAAATCAGTTGTCCACTTATTCTTTTGCAGTTGGTCATTTCTTTTCACGGAGACATGAATATATATATATATATATATATATATATATATATATATATATATATATATATATATATATATATATATATCCCGACTGGAGTTCGAACTCGGCTCTCCGACTTCTCACCCCGAGTTTACTTGAAGATCCTGGTATACTCACTGTCTCAAGTAGGGTGGAAATATGCGGCTAAATAAAAAGGTCAAGTGGCCCCCTAAAGGAGAACTGATAGTTATGAAATCTAGATTATACAGGGTGACCCAAAAAAACGGGAATTTTTGAAGTGCGTATTGCCAGACATGAGCAAGTGACCTTGAGCAAGTAAACATTTCGCCATTTCAGTAACGAGAATGAAATTCACAGTCTCCCAGCTGAGATGTTGCAGCAGTCAATGAGGAATCTCAACAGCAGATTTCAAGAATGCATTCGTACAGGAGGACGCCATCTACAGGACGTAATTTAAAAAAAAATGAAAATTTCATCATTGTTTCTTAAATGGCATGTTTTAAGGTTTCAATTACTATTAATTAAATATTTTTCTTCCATCATTCTTGGTTTTATTGGATTGTTAAAAGTTCCCGTTTTTTTGTCACTCTGTATAAAGAAGGACAACATACGTAGAAGGTATATGAAAACGGAACGAATAGGTTACTTTACCGGTCCCGGTATTATAGGCACCAAGGCTGTTTGTCCAGTAAATATAAATAGTGTCTTAGAATTAAGAATATATTGTATTTGAGATCGCCAGAACCGTGGCTGTGTGAGCTATGTAGGTATGACTTGAACAACATGGATTCTGTGGTATATAACGGCTGTCTTCAGTGGGTTCACCTGAAGTATATTGGCAAGAGAAGCATGCCCAAGGGCAAGTTTTGGATTTACAGGGATTCCGGAGGTGATCAAAATATTCAGAGACTTCTTTATTTCTTTTAATAGTTGATGATGAATAAATGATTTTAATTTGTGTTTTAACAAATGATGATGGAAAATATTATTGTTATGTTTTGCATATCTTTCTGCGTAGTAGTAGTCGTATTACAGTTCTTCGTGTCCTGAATAGCAACCAGGTTTGCTAGGCATAGCCCTCCTATGTTCGCTAGTTGTTCTGTATTTATACTTGTCTATTTAATTTGTATATGATACTACACCTCTCTGAATCGGAGAGGTCGTATACTCTTGTTTTTTTCTTTTACTATTCCTGATTATTTTCGTACTGTGTTTTTTCTTCATCTTGTCTTTCTTGTTTTGTCTTTAATGGTGGTCTCAGTCTCTCTGCATTTTCTTCTTCATACTCGTCCGTCTTTTCATTCTCACTTTCTTCCATTTCCTGCTCAGTTCCACTTTTATGACTCACTTTCTCTTCTTGTTCTTGATCTTCCATTTATAGTTATGGATAATTGAGATCTTCAGTGCAATGGTTGTGTGAGTTGTGTAGGTCGAACTTCAACAATATGGATTCTGTAGTCTGTAACTGCTGTCTTCAGTGGATACACCTGAAGTGTATTGGCAAGAAAACAACTGGCGGTAAAAAGATTTTAAATTCTCTTAACAATTGATGGTAAAAATAAATAAACTTCTGTGTTAAATCCGTATGTTGTTACTTTTTAACATTATCTGCCTTTAAAATAATAAAAATATTTACCGGCAAAATAGACTGGTAAAATAAGCTTGAAAGCAAGTTCGTCCATTTTTACCAAGGTTGGCAAAATAGCCTCTTCCAAAACGGAAACTGTATCTCTGTGGATTGGATAACCTGGTATTTACCGGCAAAAATGGCTTGGGGTCTGATTTACCGAGACCGATAAAATAAGCTTGAAAGCAAGTTCGTCCATTTTTACCAAGGTTGGCAAAATAGCCTCTTCCAAAACGGAAACTGTATCTCTGTGGATTGGATAACCTGGTATTTACCGGCAAAAATGGCTTGGGGTCTGATTTACCGAGACCGATAAAATAAGCTTGAAAGCAAGTTCGTCCATTTTTACCAAGGTTGGCAAAATAGCCTCTTCCAAAACGGAAACTGTATCTCTGTGGATTGGATAACCTGGTATTTACCGGCAAAAATGGCTTGGGGTCTGATTTACCGAGACCGATAAAATAAGCTTGAAAGCAAGTTCGTCCATTTTTACCAAGGTTGGCAAAATAGCCTCTTCCAAAACGGAAACTGTATCTCTGTGGATTGGATAACCTGGTATTTACCGGCAAAAATGGCTTGGGGTCTGATTTACCGAGACCGATAAAATAAGCTTGAAAGCAAGTTCGTCCATTTTTACCAAGGTTGGCAAAATAGCCTCTTCCAAAACGGAAACTGTATCTCTGTGGATTGGATAGCCTGGTATTTACCGGCAAAAATGGCTTGGGGTCTGATTTACCGAGACCGATAAAATAAGCTTGAAAGCAAGTTCGTCCATTTTTACCAAGGTTGGCAAAATAGCCTCTTCCAAAACGGAAACTGTATCTCTGTGGATTGGATAGCCTGGTATTTACCGGCAAAAATGGCTTGGGGTCTGATTTACCGAGACCGATAAAATAAGCTTGAAAGCAAGTTCGTCCATTTTTACCAAGGTTGGCAAAATAGCCTCTTCCAAAACGGAAACTGTATCTCTGTGGATTGGATAGCCTGTTACTTTTAACACTCTCTCACTCGGTTGATCCTAAACAAAACACGAGAATGATGAAGACGTTGAGATGAAGACAACAAAGACGAGGCAATTGATTCAAACCAATCAGTACAAAATAGTAACGTTTAAATTCTCTTTATTGCAGATACGCACATATATATATATATATATATATATATATATATATATATATATATATATATATATATATATATATATATATATATATATATATATATACATACACATACATTTATTAAGTTAAGTCATGATTACGTAATAAAGGATTTCGGCAATCATGTCCAAGACGATATTTAATGATGAAGTCATTCTTTAATTCACAGATGTTTTCGCTTTGTGTTCAGGTCAACACAACCAGGACTACCTAAAATGGGTGAGTTTAATTATTACTATTCTTTTCTTTCGTTCCAGAAATTATTTTATGATTGAATGATAGAGACAACAATGACAGAAGTAGTAGTAGTAGTACTATTAGTACTAGTAGTAGTAGTAGTAGTAATAATAATAATAATAATAATAATAATAATAATAATAATAATAATAATAATACTTGCAAAGGGTATGTCTGGAATGATTATTACAACAGTATTGGTTGTATGAAAAATTTTCAATAGTTTTCTTAACCTGTTTTCTTCTTTCTGTTCAGTTTCTAGTTTTAAAAAACAGGACGCTAGGAAGTCTTTCGGATCGGTGATACTTCTACAATGTAATAAAACTCTTTATCCTTTGTTCATTTGGATAATAATAAAATTAGTAAAAAAAATATGTGAATTATTCATGTCTACTTCTTACGTCTTACCTCGATTTCTCACTGGCCCGAGACAATAGGCTGAATTCAATATTGAATTTGCCGACATAAGTGGGAGTTCAATCCCTGGCCCGGGTAATTTGTAATCGAACTACCGGGAAAATGGGGTGAACACTAAGTGAGCAGAACTAAAAATAAGAAATAGACTATATCCCTATATAACTGTCTACCACCGTAGATTAAATAAAGGCTCCAGTTCAGAATTCCCTGTGGGTTACCTGAAGAAGGGCAAAGGGAACAACGACTGGAACGTTGTGATAACAACAACAAAGATGCGGATAGTCTATATAATTATGATGTTGTAAAATAAACAAATTAGATTCAAATTATAATGTTGGAACATATTCTATAAATTAATCTGTTACGGGGGGAAAAATAAAGGTATTTTAATTGAAAATTATTAAGAATATACGATATCATAACTGATAACCAGCTTAAAATAAAATTCAAATAATTTCGAATTTATTTTATATTTATTTTTATTATTATTATTATTATTTTTTATATTTATTATTATTATTATTTTTTATATTTATTATTATTATTATTATTATTATATTATTTTTTATTTTATATTAATTATTATATTATTATTATTATTTTATATTAATTATTATTAACGCAGCAGCTGTGAGCACCTCGAGGCGGTGTAGTGGTCTCGCTAGAACAATTACGACTGCGTCGTGAATTTGATCCTCACTGAGTGCCTCTACTTTCGGCCTTGTGCCATATCAAAGCTACTCTTGAAAAATCACTATTGACGTAGCAGTGATTAATTCACAGAAAACCATAAATATCTTAAATCTGTATTGTTTATATTCAGACTCTTATCCTCGCCGTTGTTTTTGTTATCACAACGTTTCGGTCATTGTGCTTTCCGGCCTTCCTCAGGTGAATATCAATCTGGGCAACCTACAGGGAATTCCAAACTGAACCCTTTATTTAATCTCCAGGGTTAGATTGTTTTTGTTTCACTGCTCCTGTCTATGGGTAGCGTATAGTTCTTGCCTTTTTAGTAGTGTTCGGTTACTGCTCGCCGTTTCCACTGATTGCAGGTACACACGGCCTGACCTAGGGATTGAAATCACAGTCACTATATCACCAGCGTCTACCAAGTAAAAGCGGTGGTTTGTGAATTTGATGACGTAGTGAGTTCAATCCCTGAGCCGGGCAATGTGTGCTTAGATTCAGTGAAAACGGGCGAGAAACAACTGAACAGTAATAAAATAAGAACTATACAATGTCCCTAGATATGAGAAGTGAAACAGTCTACAACCGTAGATTAAATAAAGGCCCTAATTCAAAATTTCCTGTAGACTACACGAGCAAAGACGGAGAGAATAACAGCCGAAACGTTTCGGAACAGTGCCATATCCTGTTCAACTGTCAAACTCTCTGCCTTGAGCAGAGAGGAACCCGGACGAGGCTTTGCGGAAGGGCAAAGTTTCTCTCGGGGAGGTAGACAGTCCCGGACCTGTTTATGCGGGTTCTACTGGAATATTTTGGGCCTAGCCTACGGGCTCGGAGAACACATGGTAAACTCGGCCTTGTGCCACATACATCCCACGTGGGGGGGGTCTGTTAAATATTAACAGCCAAAACGTTTCAATAACAACAACAAAGATGAGGATAATATTGTACGGTGGGTTGAAACATACGATGTGTTTTTTTTTCCTGGTGGCTCTGGTAAAAACATGAAATGATAACAGCCAAAATTGGTTTCTGGTAAAAAATGGTTTCTGAAGTCATTAATGGTTTCTGGTAAAAATGGTTTCTAGTAAAAAATGGTTTCTGAAGTCATTAGGTTTATAATACCAAGGAATCGGACATACACAGAATGTCCTCAACGACACAGCACAGTGGATAAAGGTTTTAGTTAGATCCAGTGACAGGACCCAAAGAGTGTGAGTTCAATACTCGGAGAAGGCATTGGAGAACTTGGAGAGGGGAATTAACAGGAGATAACTGATAACTGACATCCATTAAAACATGGCACGTGGAACTAAAACAGTCCACCCCAGTGAGCGAAATAAAGGGTGCAGTTCGACATTCCAAACACCTGAAGAAGGCCGGAGCGTACAACGGCCGAAACTCTGTTATAAATATGGCGACAAAGATGAGGACAATAGTCCGAATAATGTAAATTTTGTATTTCAGTTTCTAATCAGGAGCAGGGAGGAAGAATAATGACCAGGTGGCGAGAGGGTCACTTTTTAAAATTTGATTGATTGATTCGTTTTCTACGGTAAATTATTTAAAACCAGAAAATAAGAATGTTTTTAAATTATGGTTTAATTATACTAATTAACCCATAGCTGGTGGGAGTAGAGGTGGATTCATCCCTTTCCTAAGAGTATTTGCGCGTCCGTGAATATAGCGAACACAACTGGAATTGGAAATCGGCTCTTCGATAAAAAATTCCGAGTCATTATCCATTACACCACCCACACATGCAAGCTTACAGTACCTGATATACCCAAGCGGTCACCCATCTAGGTACTGACCAGGCTCGATGTTGCTTAAATTTAGTTATTGTACGTGAACCGTTGTTTCAAATCTATATGACCGTAAGCCTTATATATATATATATATATATATATATATATATATATATATATATATATATATATATATATATATATATATATATATATATATATATATATATATATATATATATATATATATATATATATATATATATAAAAGTGAACATAGAAGTCAACACTTAGAGGCGACATTCTGTTTCATGCTAGATGCAATCGTCAGGCCTGACGATTGCATCTAGCATGAAACAGACTGTCATCTAACATGAAACAGAATGTGTGTGTGTGTGTGTATATATATATGTATATATATATGTATATATATATCTATATTGAACAATAAAAGATATTAAAAATGTTTAAGAAATTAAAAAATTAAAATCTTCAGACACACTGGGTTGTAGATTAATATTCTTTCGTTTTTATTATTATTTCCTTTAGATTCCTCGACTAGTTTCGGTCAACATGGCCATCATCAGGAGAAAAAAAATTTTGCTTGCTGGTAGCAGTGAACTACAGAAATGAATGTCTTGATGGAGAAAATGAACTTTTGTCTATAGTTTTCATTTGTTTTTTTTTATTTTTTTAACATGAATTTTGGTCAGTCATTGTGTTGGTGAAACAGTCTCTTTTAAGTTGTTATTTAAGATAAGAGCTGGATGGATTCATGCTGCTCTGAATTTCCTTGGTCATTTTGACAGATATTGGTTCCTGGAAAGGGGATGTGTGTCTGTTAAGTGTGTGTGTGTGTTATTTGGTTCTTAGGGAGTGAGTATGATGTGTGTAAGCGTGTATATTACTATTGGTGTGTGTTTTTCATTTGGCTCACAAGGGAGTGAGTAAGTATGATGCGTGTAAGTGTATATATTCGTGTGGGTGTGTGTATAAGTGAGAGGCCTCAACACCTCCGCAAGCATATCTGTCTTATGTGGGTGAGAAATGTGGGTAGGTCCTGATTTGTGGGGTTATATATATTAATACTATGTATATTGTTAAATTTGTGATTAAGCCCGTCTGGATAGTCCGTTTTTAAACGTTGTATCCACTTATTTTCATGGAACTCTAAAATCTTTCTAGTGTTATCTGCTCTGAACGTTTCTATTCTCTCAATTATAATGAATTTGGCATGGGTTTTAAAATCGTGTTTTCTAGGCGAAAATGTTGCTCTCTCTCTCTGTCTCTCTGTACATATATATATATATATATATATATATATATATATATATATATATATATATATATATATATATATATTATAAGTTAAAGGAGGGATTATTTTGTTTTTCTTACGAAAAGAGGTAAAGATGTTTTTTATTAAATTATCCTAATAAATTATATATATATATATATATATATATATATATATATATATATATATATATATATATATATACACATGCACATTTATTATACGTTGCATAGAAATGCTATTTTTTTCAAGTCAATTACTTATTCTAAGGATGTTATTACTTGACATAATCTAAACTTTCGTTTAAATTCAAAAATGTTCGATTATGTATATATATATATATATGTATATATATATATATATGTATATATATATATATATGATAAATATAGTTTTAAGGTATGCTATATTTATGGGTTAAAGTGCTCAATATCAGGGATAGAGCAAATATTAATTTAAAATTGGATATTGAAGGCAACACCCAGAAGCGACAGTCTGTGTCATTCTGAACGCAAACACTCATTCCGTTTAGTATAAAACAGACTGTTACCTCTGGGTGTTGACTTTGATGTCCATACAAACATAAACACACACACACACACACACACACATATATATATATATATATATATATATATATATTGTTTTATCGACTGTACCAAAGTAATAATTCGAAGTTTAATCACCTGAATTTCCGCATTTTTAACGCCAACTTCACGGTCCAATATTTCCGACGAGAGGCTTGAAACAAGATCTCCCCTGAATAACCCATACCTTTTTTTATTATTATTCTAAGCTTCTCATCAATTTGCAACTACATATAAAAAATAAATAAAATAGGATAAAACAATATCTGGGGAGAGAAACACTTTGTGCATCAACCGGAGCAGATAGGTGGGAAAGATATAGGGGGTGACAGATTTGCATAAATCAATCAGCAAAGTAAAAAAAAATACCGTGGTCTGCTTTCAAAGGGAACTGAAGTCAATAGTCATTGATCTGTATTGATCATTTTAAAAATGTATCTTTAAGTGTGTGCACATTTCCATGAAACAAGTATTAGAAATCTATTTCGAAGAGCATTATTACGACAGCAGGTTCAATCCCCAATTAGTACTCAACTCTAATAGCTTTGTACTGCATGAAGTTAAGCTTAGTAAATACTAAAACATCTGTACCTAACTCGGCACTCTTAGCGTTACTGCTGTAGTGAGTCAGATTCTCACTGTCTGTCTCAAATATTTGATTAACAGATTCGTTTTCTACGGATTATCAAACCTTTGCAGGTTATTTAAAGCCAGAAATATTCGTTTGTTTTTTTTTAATTGTAAAATGTTTATATATATAAGCCTTACTAATTAACCCATAACTGGGGAGCGAACATGTTGATTCATACCTTTGCCAAGGGTATTTGCGCGTGAGTGAATATAACGAACTCAATGGGAATTGGAACTCTGTTCTCCGATTAACAATTCCGAGCGATTACCCATTACACCACCCCCGCATCCAAGCTTTCAGCAACTCGTATCCCCAAACGGTCACCCATCTACGTACCCACCAGGTTCGGCTTTGCTTAACTTCGGTGAACCTACCACACATTTGGCTTCGTGCTATACAGTATCATACTTTTCAACTCTGCATATGCCTTTAAGTTTCAAATAGACGGGTTATTTATTTTATTTATTTATTTTTTTAAATCGACCTAAGAAATTCTTATTCCAACCACTCCTTTTATTAAATATCCAGGACATTTTCTCTAGGACTTTTGAAGTAACGGGACAGTGAGACCACGCGTCTACCGAACTGCTCCCAACGCATATTTCGACTTGTTTATATGTGTGAGCAACTAATATGGTGGAACCCACTTCCGGGAGTGCCGCACACAATGGAACCAGGAGCACTTCCGGTTCGCTTGACCGACTTAGTTCCAACATGCATCCTATTCTAGCATTGACTTAATAGACCGTTGACTGACTATTGGTTTATTCCTGTTAAGACCTGTCCATTTTTTTAAAATCATTTCACCCCAAGCAAGGCAATAATGCCACTGAGATTCAAGAAGAGTGGAAGAAAATGAGAATACTTATTTTTAAGCCTTTCACTCCAAGCAAGGCGGGAAGCAACTAGCACGCAAGGGGTTACAGAGACTTGGAGCGAGAGCAAAAAGGAGTGATAGAGGAAATGATGAAGAGAAGGATAGGGGAGAGATCAAGGCATCTGGAGACGTCGATTGACATTACATTTGAATAGTTGGAGATTATAGCTATCAGGGAAAAAGGGGAGGGAGTTCCACAGGCGAGAAGTGCGAGACATGAAGCTATTGGAGTAGAAGAAACGGCTACATTTAACAGTTTCGACAGTGAAAGAGTAAGAGCGAGGTGCCAGCCTAGTTGAACGCTTAAGTTCATGAAGTCTGGGAATCAGAGAAAGCAGCTCATGGAAGAAGTTACCATGAAAATATTTGTAAAAAAAACAGAGGGATGCGACGGCATGTCTTTGAGAGAGCAACTTCAGACGAGATGCCAGATCAGGGCCAATTACATGAAAATAAGTATATCCATTTCCTACCTCAGGCATCTCTTCGTTCTTGGTAAGACTTCGGCCCCCGTGTCCTGTAAAGGCTCTCTTGAACTGTCTGACACTTTAACGTGTCTAAGGTCTCCTGTCTGTACCCCGTTTTTTACTCCCACACTTTGCCAACACTCATTATCGAAGCTCCGTTATCATTCTATACCTTATTTCTCTGACGTTGTCTAGTTTCCTCCCAGCCACCTTCCCAAAGTTCTGTTGGCACGTTCACTCGTATGTGATCTACATGTTTCTTCCACAGCCGAGCATCCTTTAACCAAACTAGAAAAGTCAATGGATCGATCTCTTTCTCTAAACTCCTCGATAATCATTTGGGTTTTCCTTGAAATTTAACAGAATCCTCAATGTGAAACAACAATCTTTGATGGCACTTTCTGTCTGTCGATGTTTTAGCCTCAGTGACCTTAGTAGTGACTAGATCCGGGTATACCAAATCGAGACAAGATTTTAGCTGTTAGCCATGAACAACATTGCGGGGACTGACCCGTCGTAGATTGCGGAGTTAACCGTTATCAGGCTAAAACACATGACACAATCACAGTAATTCCATATGTAGCAAAAGAGCGTCGCAACTCACGTTCTGTAGCTGATGAAGATATCGATGTTACGATATATGCATCTGTATATTGTTATTTATTATATATAAAAATACATAATTAGGGCACAAGGCCAAAAAAGGGGAAGGGTTGAGGTTGTTCAACACTAACTATACCTAGCTAATCTGATTCACGAGCCATTCACATAATACAATTTCCACATCCACCATAAAAACTCGTCCGTCACCAATCAATCCTCCATACACCATAATACCGCATTCTCTCAAAGCTGACCTACAAAACGCGCCCCATGCCATAAAAATTTAATGATAATAAATTATTATATATAAAAATCTAATGATGAAAAATGAGTGGGAAGGGAGATGAACCCAATAACAAACTAAATATTAACACAAAATAACTAAACATAACTGATGTTAGTAGGGCCCGTCCAACCCTCAAAAAGAGAGGCCGCTGTATTCTGCCCATTGGACAAAATCAAGAAGCTCTCTCCCTAAGGGAGTAGAAAAAGGGGAAAATATATACGGGCATGCGAAATATAGAAGCTGACCCAGACGAGATGAAAAAAGTGGGCCAAAACAAACTGGGGAGGTTGAGAATCTCGACTTGGATCATAACCAATGATACAGCCGGGAACAGGCCAAGAACAGCACTTACTCACATTAACTAGGTACGCAAAGCTTGTCTAACCTAACTAAGGGGTGGATCTACAGGAAACCACCCTGATGAGACGTAGGTTGACCTAAAATAGAAAATCATCTGTATATTTGATGTAAGCATCCATAATCACTAGGGTGTTGTAAATAAGCCGGTTTGGTGGACCGGAAGTGCTTTTGATGCCATTTTGCGCGGCACTCCTGTAAGTGGTTTCCGCCATATTTGTTGACCATGCGTATGGGGCAGTTCGGTACACGTGTGGTCTCGCAAATTGCTACATTTGACGACGAGGATGAGATTTTTATTTTCCGACTATGGCAACATTAGAACGTCTGCAGGAATTCTGTGCAGACTCGGGAAATATTTCTTCGTATTTTGATCGCTTGGAATAATTTTTACAGCTTTGAGCATCCGAGGGCAAAGTGTTTTCATTACTGAAAATTATTTTAAAAAATCCTAGTCACCCTGTTTATCTGAAACTCAAGTGTATTCGTCTAAGCGGTAAGACTCTTGCTGCTGTATTGAGATCGATCATCAATGAGTGTTCATATATAGTCAATAAACCTTCAGTTCGATATAATAGTTGGGGGATGAGAAGCACAGAGAGTCGGCTGATTTAAAAAATCCCAGACCCCAACGGCTCTAATATATATATATTTACATAGATATATGTGTGTATGTGTCTGTTTATATAGGTATGTGCGTATGTATATATGTATGTGTGTGCATATATATGTGTGTGTATGTATATAAATGTACGTGGGCACCTCCAGGTTGTGTAATTGATAGCAACCTTGTCTCGCTAGAACAATTACGACTGAGTAGTGAGTTCGATCCTCACTGGGTACCCCATACTTTCGGCCTTGTGCCACATCTAAGCTACGCTAGGAAAATAACTATATAAATGTACGTGCAATCAAACAGACCATGCATTCCAATGAGACCCATAATATCAAGAAAAACAACGCACCTCACAAAAATGTCTCTAATATACACATTATATTGTTATGTGTGTGCACGGGTATATATAAGGGGCACAAAGCTTATGAAGGGTCACTTCATCTCCGGCAATTAGTGGGTGATGCTCGTTGTTTCAGACAGTCTTTTGACTTATATTCAAATCAAACAACCGACGACTGATTTTTTTCTATTTCTCATCGTGTTACGGCTTTACGATGTTCTGGTTGTCTTATCTTCGAGCGAATTCTTTATGTCTTAAAGGGGACAATCATTTATCAGATACTATAGATAAGTGGTTCCCAACCAATTTTGAGTCATGCCCCACTTTGGTATTTCTAAAATTCTGGTCCCCCCGCCCTGTAATATTTAATTCTTACATATACAAAATTTTACTGCAATTCACATGAAGGGAGCAAACGCGCTGGTTGGCCAACAAAACATAGGCTCTTCCAGCAACATGCATCACGCCCTCTCCTTCGTTGACCAAGACACACGAGTGTGCGGAGACGGGAAATATACGTACATACACACAGAATATGCATACTGTATATGCATCGTATGTATTAACACGCATTAATATTAAACATTGTCACTCAGACTCACTAGAAAACACTTCACTTTTAATAACTCATTCTCGAATTGCTCCCTTATTCTGCTGGTATAGTAAGCCGAAGAGTGCATATCCTACGCATGCCCCAGCAAAATATTGCCATGCCCCACCGGTGGGGCATGTGCCCCGCGTTAGGAAACATTGTTATAGACATTGTTAAATTATAAACAACGATCTTTACCAAATAACAAAAACACATCATTTGTAAACTTCCAGTAAGTAAAACAATTAAAATGGGTAACACTTGTAAATGGAAGGAAATATGATGGTGAAATGAAGCTATTAATTTTATAAATCCCGAAAAACAAAAAGAGGGCAAGATGTAACTCATATGGATACTAGAAATATGAATATGTACAAAGGATTCATCGCAAAGAATCAGGAAAAAATGTTCAGTTCCTGGTACCGTTCCAGTAAGTACCTGGCTTCTCCTGTCACAATCTATTCTCCACAAGAGTCAGATCAGGTTTAAAATGTAGTACTCATGTCATATTTGGGCATGAGCCGCCCAGTCCTCACTTTCCGGTCTCGATAGAGTCCGAAAACGTCACATCGTCCTTATGGGTGGCAAATTATTTTCCAAACTGCACCCCTCTCTCACAGACGGAATGTCTCAACCCTCTCACTGCTCTATCATTACTTCCAGGGAAAGTGCTCGGACGAACTACATTCCTTAGTTCCTTCAGTTCTAACCTTCACGGCTAGGACCCGCTAGTCTACGCGCATTGCAGCGAACCACTCTGATTCCCTTCTCATCCCGCTGGTGAGAAATAAGTTCCACTCGAGCGCTTTCTTTCCCCGAACAACTGCTATGTGGAATCTACTCCCAAGAGGATATTTTCCCGATCACTACAATTTTCACCTGTACAAGTCTAGGCTTAACCGCTATCGTTCCCACATATCCGCATAAACCTGTGCGTCTTACTCTGTAACTCTCCATTCGAGTGGCTCCGGTGCCTTGGGGAGGGTGAACCTCATTGTAAATAAAAAAGAAAAAAATGAAGAAAAAGCTATAACAATTGATTTGAGATGCTTATATTCCTGAAAAAACATTTAAGAAATTTAAAAAAAAATTTCAACCGACAGAAGTTGGTAAATGTTCGGTCAATGAATGCTGAATATTTCCTGAATGGAAACGTTGGATCTTAGTATTATACTAGCAGGTGTTTCGAGCGAGTGTTTCATTAATGGGGATTTTTGCCGTGCAATTGGAGCAGTTTAATGTCAGTCCAATTGAAAATCAATATTAATAACAACAGTTGGGTGCAACTGAGATATCTCCAAATGGAGGGTTAACAATTTGAATGGTGGGAGCCTGAAAAGGGACGTTCTTGCGTTCTCAATTTTGCAAGGAAGGAACCTCTTCCAATGGACCGTCATAATATTATACTATAATTTTTATTTATAACACTTTTTTTATAATTCTAATAATCTTTTGCATTAGATTTCAAATCTCTAAATTGATTGTATACTGTTCTTTGTAGACATTAAATTTTGCCTTTGGTTTTTGCGCAAAGTGTAAAAAATCAGTTTTTTTTTCGATTTTTCGCCTTCAAGGTTATAATTTCTTCCAGCCAATTTGGACTCAAAACCGGCACTGAAGAATTATCTATCAAACAAAAACAAATTTCATCGAAATCGGATGAAAACTGTGGAAACGCATAAACAATATTCGATCAAACACACACGCATACATACACACACATTCTAAGAATTATATATATAGATTATCATTTGACTGAATATTTGACATATAATTAAAGAGATTAATGAAACAAGAATAACTATTGTAATTCTGCTTATTCCTCTGTTCGTTAGTTAATTCGCATGACCGTTAATTAATCCCAGCCAATACCTCATAAATAATGGACCATTACGTTTTGACCGCGTGGAAATACATAGCTGACAATCAGATGTGCTACTTGTTTTCAGTGAAAAATGAAAGAAAGAAGGGAAGATAAAAGCATTTAACGTCTGTTTCAGTGAAATTAAAAAAATTGTCAATTTCAAATCTTTTCATTTGTACCCCCTTACTTTTTAATATATTTATTAATAAAGATGTTTGCAAGACAGTTTTTCGTCTAGTTATAATAAAGTTTGGAAAAAAAAGTATTCGATATTTGGAGGTATGAAAATATACAACGATGCCCTCACCCAGCTTTATATCGACCGGCCAATGATTATCTCATGTTACGTCTTCATTCTCGTCCATTTTGGTGTACTGGGAAAGGTCCGCTGCACGTTCACAAAGGAACGAACGATGAGAACAAATACCACGTATTCGAATCTTCTTTCTAATATATTTAGTTGTTTTTATTTAGGTTACTCATGTGGACCCTTACATTTGTCTTTAATCAATTCACCCCAAGCAAGGCAAGGGGCTACCGGGAGTGGACGAGAAAGTGTAGACTTTAAGGAGGAGAATAAATAAATAATAAATAGAATGTCAGTGTTCAGGTGGTGAGGTTAGAATTATAGAGTTGAAGTAGAAGGATCCGGAAACCCAACCCTAAGCAGGAAACAAGGGAGAAAACTCTACTGATGGTCAAAACTGGGGAGGAGTTTGAACCGGACGATACTCCGATAGAAGTTGTGTATCTTAGATTATTATAGGGGATTGATGTTCAAATACCTATTGTGAGAGGTAAGGCATTTATGCAAAGGTAGTTTATTTCCGCTTTATCTTCGTCAGCCAGCAGTACTTGCTATTGTCGATGTGTGGGGGGGATTATCTAGCGACAGACACGTTTGCAGATTTTGTTCTGGCTACTTGAGATGTAAGGTAGTTAAGGTAGAGGGATTTACCCAAGTACCAACAGTCAGTTATTGTGGCATTCCAGTAACGAGACATTTTTCAAAGTATTTGACAAGAGCGCATGAAGAACTGAATTCATGCCTTTCTCAACGCCATTACTGCGAAATAGTATAGACGTTTCATCCTCACAGAGCAGACACTGCGTTTCCTACAATCGGTCTGAGCGGTCGTACTCTACATGAGGCTCCTAGCTTGAGACGTCTATTGGGATTCAAGCTCACTCCAGACTTCAAGTGGAACTCGTATATACAATCCACCATTAAAGATGGTGGAAAAATCGCCAGTTCTTTATATCCGCACCGGTAACTATCTAACTCCTTCCTTTCTCTAACATTAGAAGATTCGATCAAACATGAAATATTGCTTGCGCATCTGGGCCGAAACTGTCCAAGCCTCACTTTTCAGCCTACATCGAGTTCTAAATCGTTTGCACGGTGTTGGTGGCGATGAATTGCTTTTCATCCTTCCACCACTTCCCCATAGAAAAAAACGTTTTTAGCCTCTTGTTAATCTAGAACGTATGGTTACATTCAGCCATTTCTCGCCCTGGGTATGACGATAAACTACATCCGCGTCCTGGCTAAGACGATAAACAAACGTCCAGCAACAAGGCCTCTGATCAGGAGGTTTTGAGGAGCGTGGAACCACATCGTAATTGCTGGTATTCCCAGGTCCACCCTGACCCGGGGTGGTAGCACCTGTTAGGGTCCCATCTATGGGCAAATAGTTAACCCCCGAAACTGGTGTAAAAATGCGTTTTAATACCAGGAATACTTTGTAAAAAAAAAAACTATTATCAGCAATAAATTTTTGAAGAAAAAAAACTAGTACCAGCAATACGTTTTTGAAAAAAAAATATTACCAACAATACGTTTTTGAAAAAATATTACCAGCAATAGATTTTTGAGGAAAAAAAAATATTACCAGTAATACTTTTTCTAAAAAAAAATTATTACCAGCAATACATTTTTGAAGGAAAAAATTATTACCAGAAATAAATTTTTGACAAAACAAAAATTCCAGCAATAAAAACTTTGTCAGCATTAAATAATCCATTCAGGTTGATATGCCGTAAAACACAACAAACCAAATCAAACATTCAGCCATTTTAACTTTTAACTTTTAACTTTTAACCCAAGACATATTTCTTTTCCTTAAATACTATATTTTTAATCATTTCGTTCCAAGTAAGGCAATAAAGCCACTAGGACGCAAGGAGTTACCGTGTGTAAGAAAATATAAGAAAAAAAAAACTATTGTTAAGGAAAGAGGGCAATAAAAGAACAAGAACTGAGAAAACAGAAGATAACGATTAACATTGCATTTAAATTTTTGAAGGTCAAAGTGACTAGAAAGCAAGAGACCTGAAGTGCGATAGACGAAACTGTTAGCATAGAACTTACGGTTACATCTAGCCATTCCAACTGTAACTTGATGAGACCATGCCACCAATCTGGTAATGCGCTTAAATTCATAAAGTCTAGTTTATAGAAAACACAAAGTTAAGCAACGTTACGGCGGTGGAAAAACGACTGAAGCCGAAATGCCGGGTCAGGGCCAATAACATTGTAGATCTTTGGATTTTCTCAAGATTCTCTAAATGAATTTCGCTTTCTGTCGTTTCCATACAACTAGACTTAGTTTTTAAAAAATTAATATAGGTAATTTAGCCGTTTCCTCATGAGGAAACATTCGGCATTCACTGACCAAATAGTAAGCATTCCAGTCGGCTGGAATTTATAAAAATATTTTCTTAAAGCAGTTAACGATTGACATTGCATTTAAATTATTGAACGTCAAAGTTATCTGGGAAGCAAGAAGCTGGAAGTGAGTTCCACATATGAGAAGTGCGAGAGAAGGAACTGTTAGCATAGAACTTACGGTTACATATAGCCATATCAACTGTAAAGTGATGAAACCTCACCGCCAATCTAGTACAGCGCTTAAATTCATAAAAGCTAGGTACCATAGAGCAGAAAAATTGCCATAAACATATTTAATGAAAAGCTACGTTACGGCGGTGGGAAAGTGACTGAAGCCGAGATGACAGATAAGGACTAACAACATAGGAGATTCTTTTTTGGATTTTATCCATAATCTCTAAATACATAGCAGAAACATTAGACGAGATGTGACAGCAATATTCAAAGCATGTACAAATGGTAGACTTATAAATTAGTAAGATAGATTCTGATGAGAAAAAATTGTCTAACACGACACAGTGAACCAACAATTTTAGCAGCAGATCTAGCAAATGCATTCAATATAATCTTTCCATTCCATGTCAGCGGAAAACGTTACTCCGAGAAGATGCAATGAGTTACTATCTGGGAGGTTAGCATCAACTATACTGATATAAGGGGTCTCAGAAGATTAATAGAAAGAAGTTTAATGTTAAAAAGCCATTACTTGCCCCAGTTAACAACAGACAGTGGGTGACTTTTGAGCCAATTTGATCTTATCGAACTGATCAGACTTACCATCTAATAACAGGAGTAAATTTCATAGCAGATATTCGGGAGAACTATATTCCTTATTTTCCTCCCTGTCCAGACCTTTACAGCTCGGAATCACCGTGGTATACACCCTGAGTCGTGTCAACCAATTTACGTTCGTATTCCATCGACAAGGAAAAAGCTCCGCTCAGACAGTTTCTTCCCCAGAACTGTTGCAAGAGGGTACTTCCCTGATATTACAATCTTCATGTCGGGAGTCAACCGTTATCTATCCTACATATCCTCATAATATACAACCCTTACGCCATTCCTGTACGCCTTTACATATCTCAGTTTAATAAATGTCTACTTTGAGTGGCTCTTGAGCCTTGTAGTAAGTGAACAGGTGTAAAAATAAGTCCAAGCTAAATTCGAACTCGCATCACCGTTTCTGTTTTCCGTTAACGATAACCACTTACGCCACTCAGCAGACTATTACCTCTAAAGTTAAGGCGTTAAAATGAGTTTCAGCGAAATGTATTACAAAAGTATGCTTGTAAAATATTAATTTAACAGGACAGTAAACACGTCACTTTTCAACCGGGCTGCAAGTAGACATAGAGAAAGAGGGCGAGGCCATTTTGTTTTATGCATTACTGCGTATAACGACAGGTTAAATTGCAAGCACTGGAAGCATTAATATGTTGCTCAGTCATCCAATGCTTTTAGAATTAACGAGGGTCAAATGGTTTAATGGATAGTATCCATCAGTCATCAGTGACTTGGAAAATGTCTACAAGCCACAATAACCAGAAGTCTGGACTGTATAAATGAGCAACAATAAAAACCTTGATTCAAGAAAAAAAATGGTTGCCAAAAATACGAAATCTCTTTGGAAATTACGTGCCATTTTGAATATTTCGCGGCATTGTATAATTTGAGTGGTTCTTGTAGTAAGTGAACAATTGTAAAAATAAGTCCAAGCTAAATTCGAACTCGCATCAACGTTTCTGTTTTCCGTTAGGTATAACCACTACGCCACCCTACAGACTGTTGTCTTTAAAGTTAGGGAGTTAAAAGGAGTTCCAGTAAAATGTATGACAACCAGTATACTGTATAAGTGTTCCATTCCTACTTTCCTTAGTTCCACTAATTTCCAGGAAAAATGGACGCTTTAATGAAGCTGTTAATTTTATAAACCACGAAAAAAAAACCCAAAAGAGTGGAAGGAACTTCCTATGAATATGAGAAATTAGAATATGTACACACGATCCATCGCTAAAGATGAAGGGAAAAAAATGGCCGGTTCCCTGTACCGCTCCAGTAAGTACCTGACTCTTTGTGTTATCGTCTACAGTTACAAAGGCCAGATCAAGCCGAAAATGAAGTACTCCTGTCATATTTGGGCAAGAGCTGCCCCGTCCTCACTTTGCAGTCTCGATAGAATCCAAAAGCGTCTCCGCGTCCTTGTGGGTAACAAATTATTTTCAAACTTGCCACCGCTTTCTTACAGACGAAAACGTCACACGCCTATCACTGTTCTACGTTATTTCCATGAAAAATTCTCAGAACAACTGCACTGTTTAGTTCCACCAGTTCTAACTTTCATGGTAGGATCTGCCGTGCTACATACGTTGTGGCGCACCAATCCCTTCGGATTCCATTCGTGAGATTCAAGTTCCACCCGAGCAGTTTCTTCCCATGAATCGCTCCTTTGTGGCAACCGACTCCCAAGAGAATGCTTCGCCGATTATTACAATCTTATCCTGTTCAAGTTAAGGGTTAATCGCTATCTTCCCCACATGGTCGGTTTAATGAATCTGTTAATTTTATACACAATGAAAAACAAAAAGAATGGAAGCAACTTCCTATGAATATGAGAAAGTTGAATATATACACACGATCTATCGCTAAAGGTGAAGGGAAAAATGGTCGGTTCCCAGTAAGTACCTGACTCCTTGTACTATCGTCTACAGTTACAAGAGCCAGATGAAGCCGAAAAGGGAGTCCTGCTGTTATATTTGGACAGGAGCTGTCCAGTGCTCACTTTCCAGTCTCGATAGAATCTGAAAGCGTCTCCACGTCCTTGTGGGTGACAAATTATTTTCCAACCTGCAACCGCTTTCTTACAGACGAAACGCCACATGCCTCTCTCTGCTCTATCACTATTTCCATGGAAAGTGCTCAGACGAACTATATTCCTTAGTACCACCAGTTCTAAACTTCATGGTAGGATCTGCCATGCTACATATGTTGTGACGAACCACCCTCATACCCTTCGTATTCCATTAGTGAGATGTAAGTTCCACAAGAGCAGCTTCTTTCCACGAAACGCTGCTTTGTGGAATCGACTCCCAAGAGGATGCTTCCTCGAAAATTAAAATCTTAACCTATTCAAGTCTAGGGTTAACCGTTATCTTCCCCATATATCCGCATAAACTGTGCCGCTTACTCTGTAATTCTCTGCCTCCAGAGGCTCTCGGGCCTTGTACAAGGTGAACATCATTGTAAAAAAGAATAGAAAGCGAGTAAATGTTTCCCCTTTGGTGTACGGATCTTTGGAAAAACATCGCATTACAAAATCCTGCCGCCGTTCTAGTCTAGTTTTCGATGTTGGTGACTATCACCGTTGAAAGTGAGAAGATTTCAGATATTGGACAAGGTTAAGTAAGACCTGAAAAGTCTGTGACGAACGACGAACAGAATAGGGAATAAAAGACTGTTTTGAAAAGTGGAATGGAGACTTTGTGTGAGGTCTCAAGTCGTGTACAATGAAGCGGTTATATTTTTTCTCATTAGTTTTAAATGACGGTATTATTTCCCGACGGACTCTGAACAATGGCGGAATTAATCCCATATAGACTTCGGAAAATGGCGGGATCATTACTAGTCGGACTTTGTACAATAGCGGGGTTATTTTCAGATGGACTTTGGACAACAGCGGAGATTTCCAGACGGATTTCGGACAAAAACGGGGTCATTTGCAGATGAACTTCGGACAATAGTGGGATTATTTCTCGACGAACTTCGGATAATAGAGGGGTCACTTCCAGGCGGACTTAGAGACAATAGCGTGGTCATTTTCAGATGGACTTCGGACAATAGTGAGAGCATTTCCAGACGGACTTCGGACAATAACGGGCTAATTTCCAGATGAACTTCGGATAATGATGGGATTATTTCCAGACGAACTTCAGACAACAGCGGGGTCACTTCCAGGTGGACAGGGGCAATAGCGAGGTCATTTCCAGATGGACTTCGGAAAATAGCGGGGTCACTTCCAGACAAACTTGTAAGGCAAAACAATTGAAAATTTAAATGAAATGCGTATTTTGAATAGTCTAAAATACAATTCAGAACTAGATACCTACATTTTTCTCGTAGACAAACTAAAAGAATACTTCACATTTACATAGAAAATGGTGTGATTACTATGTGTATTATTCAGTTTTATATGGGTTATTTAGCAGTGTTTAATCATAAGTTATCAGAGTACCCGTCAAAAATGATGGTGTTATATGTGAATCGGCACTTCCGCCTAGGAGCAGTGTAATATGGGTACGCTATGCCTAGGATCAAAATGTCGCTCATTGACTGTCGGATTCAGATTTGTGCAAATAAATGTCACCATTCTGTTCAAGCTGCACAACTTGCCCGGTAACTTCCACCTCAGACGTTCGAATCAGGGCAGGATTCGCCTTTTAAATTTGATTTATTGGTCAAATTTAACAACAGAAGTTACGTAGAGAGAAACAAATTTGAAAGAAAGAAAAATGTGTCAGTAAGATCAAGAATTGTTCATTTTTATTGAACAAGAAAAAATTCTGACATGTCGATGATTTGTCTATAAATTAGTGGAAGAGAATTTTAGTATTGATTACCCAAATTAAAAACAACAATTGGGTTGGAACAAAACTTTGTAGCGTTTTCAGTAGGAGGCGTGATTTTCTTTCACTGAAATTCATGGCATATATACATATTCTGAAAGATGATATTTCAACACTTATTTATATGTGAATCGTGTAAGGATTGTCAATTATAGTTTTTGTTTTTTTTTTACACTAAAAAAGGTAATGGAGAAAATGGGATGCATTTTCCTCATTTTATGTTATTTTATTACCGGAAAAGTAAAAGAAAAACGCTATACAAAAAGCAAAAGCGATGAGTACCGTTTATGGAGATGGTATTCTGGAGTTCGTAATTTCTAAAGCTATACTCAGAAGTGGAAATTTTGAAGGCCGTGAAAATTCCAGTAGACTTGCAGTCATTCATGATGACCAAATAGAAACCTTGATTAAAATAATGCATATCACACGACACGGGATATCACAGAGATACTCCACGTATCTCATATAAACCTTTTAAGGCAAATGAAAACAGTCGGACACATGAATCGCTACGACGTTTATGTGCCTCACGATTTAACTGTAAATAAATTAATGGTTCAGATCTCCATCTAAAATTCTTAGTCCAAGCATAACAGAACAATCTCAGGTGATGAAAAACAGGTTGCTTACAACAATATGGATCGAAAAATGTCCAATGTTAACCACTCCAAGATCAGATATACATATGAAGACGCTGGTGGGATTTGGAGGACAGTGTGCATTACAATCTCTTACCACTAAATCAGACGACATTGGATTCAGAAAAGTAATTCTTAATTTAACCTATTAAGAGATGGAATCGATAAAAAAAGCGCCATGAATTGAACAATCTGAAGAAGGTTGTCTTTAATCAGGACTACGGCAGACCTCACGTCTCTTTGTAGACGCGACAGGAATTGGTAGAGCTTGGTTGAGACTACATCCACCGCATTCACCTGACCTTACACTCTCAGATTACCACTTCCAAGACGATGCCTACAAATTTTTCTTTATAGAAAAAACTTCAATTTTTTTTTCTAAGCCTGTAAAAACCAGTTCATCTCCAGAAGAATGCCAAGTTCTTGGAGATTAAAATAATGGATCTGGCTTAAGATTTCTAAATTTGTGAAATCATATAACACGTGTATGCTAAGAAAACAATCTATGCACATATCTCTAAGTATTATCTTTGAAATCAACTTAAAAATAACGCTACGGACTTCTGTTTTACGCTAATATAGCGTTTAAATATTTGGATATTCCTTGTTTACACCAGTTCAGATCTTCAAAGTTCGACCCGCTATGCTACGTATACAGATTCGACTCATCCTCACTCCCTTCATATTCCATTGGTAATGAGGAAGTTCCACATAGCTTCTTCCATAAAACTTGCATTGCAGAACAGACTCTCAGAAGGATCCCTCTCGGACAACTACAATCTGAACCTCTTCAAGTCTAGGGTCAACCGTTATCTATCTTACATACCATCATGCTCCATCCTTGGGTGCCTTACAGCATTGTTTAGTAACTCTATCTGAAATGGCTCTTGCGCCTCGTATTGTGTATTAGAAGACAAAAAAGGCAATGGGTATGACACAGCTAAACATGATCAGAAATCAATGGAAGATAAAGACAGATGAAAATATTTCATTTAGAATGTAATGAAGGCAGTCCGTTTATTGTTTTCCCTTTCACACAAACTCTCTTAGGAAAGACATGAAGCCGCCTTTTATCCACCTAGCAATGGCTTGAGTAGCAGATCAGACTGAGTTATATCGCCTTGGCTGCAACCATTCTAGGAGAGGTCAAATCCGAATTCAAAACCATCCTGAAGTGGGAGGGGCTCCTTCAGCTTACCTTGCCTTAGACACACTCATTTTTGTTATGGCTACAGTACATAAGGTGCCCCTACGACTCTAATGAGTTACGGATTCGAGATGATCTTGATTGAAATAACCCAACAAGTGTTGTCATTATACTTGTGATTGCCTGCGAGATAATCTTGCTTTGTTTAGTTGAATAGAACGCAACTAAACGTGATTTGAGCTGCAAGTGAGGATCGAACTCATCATACTTGCGACTGCCTGCGAGACCACCTTGCCAAGCCCTGTTGCACTCGTGTGCCTTCCTCGCTCCGTTTGTCCATCGATCCCGATGCAGTGTCCATTCACGCTTCGCCTTATTTCTCACCTCAAAATCACATTCTCCTTTTATTAATTCATAAAGGTTACAAGCATAACGACGGCTGCGTCATACGCAATTATTTCAACTTTTCTATTCTTGACGAGGATGTGCAGGCAGCGTAACGGTCAACGGCGCTGAAAGGGGAATCAGCGAACAGAGTTCAAATTCCGATCGCGATTCTGTTCCATTCGCTTCACGTTAAAAAGAAACGGAAATGAATCCACCTTCTTCAAGGTAGGGAGTAAATAGTAGGGCAGACTGGACTTATAAGCCTTGCTAGTGAAATCGTTCCAGGAAAAGGACAACTGTGCATTCAATACCATCCCGAGGAGGGATTGGCACCTTCAGGATATATTGCCACAGACACACTCAATGCTGATTCGCTACCTCTTCGCCACCGAGGCCCGTTGGAACAGTTGGTATGACGGTGCCTGATATCGTAACTGTCCGGGTTTCAGTTCTGGGTAGTGGATGCGCACTGCTGATGAGTTCCAAATATAGAACGAAACGGTCGTCCAGTGTTTTCTGCATTCTGTTGAGGTTTCTTCTAGACTCGATGAATTACTTAATTATAATTATCTCAAATCCTCCTAATAATTCCTATCACTTATAATACATATATATATATATATATATATATATAGCCCTCGACACGCTGATACATAGAGATGACCTAGTCATAACACAGGCTGACAAAGGGGGTGCCACAGTGATCTGGGGAATCAAAGAATACATTAAAGAGGCCAACAAACAGCTAGCCGACAAAGAAACCTATAAAAGCTTACCTACAGATCCCCTTCCCGAATACCAAAAAGAATTAACCAGCTCACAAAACATAATGCTTCGCAACAATCTAATTCAACTGCCACACGACCAAAATTTCAAAATACGTAGACCATTACATACAACCCCTAGCGAAGGAAGTAAAATCCTACACCAGAGACACAACAGATCTACTAAACAAAATTAACCACATACAAACAGTTCCAGAGAATGCTATTCTGGTGACTATGGACGTAAGGTCACTCTATTCAAACATTAAGCACATCGAAGGGCTAACCGCCCTTCAGGAAGCACTTACTAAAAGAAGAAAACAAGAACCTCCCACAGAAGTTATCATAAAACTCATGGAGCATATTCTTACATTTAATACGTTCAACTTCAATGGAGCACACTACCTTCAAATAAGAGGTTGTGCCATGGGCACCATTGCAGCTCCTTCATATGCTACAATATTTATGGGAAAATTTGAGGAGACCCATATCTATCCCCTCATTGGTAACGACTGCGTATTCTATGCAAGATATATCGATGATATATTCTTTGTATACACGGGCAGTGACGACAAACACACCCAATTCCTCATGACCCTAAACACAGTGCACGACTCAATTAAGTTTGACTATGAAAAATCCAAAACATTAGAAACATTTTTAGACACACGCATTTACATAGATGAAAACAGGAAACTACAAACGACACTACACACTAAAATCACCGACACCCACAACTATCTACACTTTAAGTCTTCCCACCCTAAACACCTCAAAGAGAACCTTTCCTATTCACAAGAACTTAGGCTCAAAAGAATATGTTCCCACAATAAAGAATTAAACAAACACATTGAAAATCTGGAGCATCAATTCACAACACGTGGTTATAATCAGGGAACAAATAAATAAAGCAATTTCCACCCCTAGAGAAAACACCCTAATGTACAAGATTCAAAATAAATCTAGCCGCATTCCTCTAGTAACCACTTTCAGCCCAACTCTGCCTCCACTATCCCAAATAATCAAAAGTTGCTGGGAAATACTACATCTCAAACCAGACCTAAAAAAACTATTTAAAGAACCCGGCCTTCTAGCATATCGTAGACCTAAGAACCTAAAAGAAATCATAGGTAGTAACCACATTTTAGGGGACAAGGTAATCCGTGATAAACTAACAACAAAAACAACAGGATTTTCCCAACCATGTAACAACAAAAGAAGTTTATGCTGCAACCACGTTAGACACACGAATTCATTCACTAGCTCAGTCACTAAATCTACTTTCAAAATCTACCACAACTCTAACTGTAGAAGTCATAACATAATTTACCTCCTAGAATGCACACTGTGCCGGAAACAATATCTAGGAAAATCTGAATGGCCCTTTCACTTTTTTCTTTTTTTTAAGCTTATCACCCCAAGCAAGGCTGGAAGCCATTAGCACGCAAGGGGTTACAGAAGGTTTGGAGGAAGAGCAGATAGGAGTGGCAAAGGAGAGAATGTGGAGATCAAGGCAAGGGGGTTACAGAAGATTTGGAGCGAGAGCAGATAGGAATGCAAGGTGAAAGGATGTGGAGAAGGGAAGCGGATAGATCAAGGCAGCTGGAGATGTCGATTGACGTTACACTTAAATAGTTGGAGCTTGTATTTGTCAGGGAAACAGGAATAAGGAAGGGAGTTCCACAGGCGAGATGTGCTAGACATGAAGCTATTGGAGTAGAAGAGACGTCAACATCTAACAGTTTCAACGGTGAAGGGGTGGGAACGGGATGCCAGCCTCGTGGGACGTTTAAATTCATGAGGCCTAGGAACCAGCGAAAGCAGCTCCTCGGAGCAATTACCGTGAAAGTATTTGTAAAAAAGACAGCGAGGCAACGTCGCGTCTGTGAGAGAGCGACTGCAGACGAGATGACAGATCAGGGCCAATTACATTGCATATCCGTCTCTGGATCTTATCAAGAACCCTGAGGCAAACAGCAGGGGCTCCAGACCATATATGTCAGTAATACTCCATGCAAGGGCGAATGGTCGATTTATAGATTTGGAGGATCGATTCCGCTGAGAAAAATTTCCTGGCTCGGCAGAGGGAGCAAACTTTCCTTGCGGTGGTTGATGCAATTGACTCGATGTATTTGTTCCATCTCAGATCAGCGGACAGCATGAGACCGAGCAGCCGCAGAGAGGAGCTCTCGAGAAGTTGGTCTTCAGACATTCTAATGGGATGCAGGGATGGATCCTTGTGGTGGTTAATAGAGAGCAGTTTAGTTTTAGAGGCGTTAAAGTTAACCATCCATTTCTTGCCCCAGTTCACAACCGATTGTAGGTCCTTTTCTATTCGAACTACTAGCTTAATTTTGTCAGCATCACTAGATTTGTGTTTGAGGCAGGAGTAAATTGTGGTGTCGTCCGCATAGATGCCGACTTGGGAATCTATGGCGTCAGGAAGGTCGTTTATGAATATGAGGAACAGAGTAGGGCCTAGGATGGAGCCTTGAGGAACACCTGCATTAGTGGGATAGGAGCTGGAGAACAATCCATTGAGAACGATCTTCAGTTGACGGTTTGACAGGAATGATTGTATTAGGTCAAACAATCGACCTGTGATACCATAACCCTGAAGCTTGCAAAGAAGGCCGGCATGCCAAACTCTATCAAACGCTTTGGAGATGTCTAGGGCCACGGCACGAGCTTCACCGTTATTATGAATAGCTTGGTAGACAAATTCTGTGAGCGCGATTTGACCTTGAATTTCCTTGAAAGCGTCGATTCCAACTTTAACCCAGGAAGAGACCTCTGCAGCACATGCAACGATCCAAAATGAGATACGGGACACGTGATCGTGAAGATTTCTCGGCCTAAAAATTTAGCAGATCTTTTGATTTTTGATCAATGATTAAAGATTTTAAATTTACATCACTAACTTTAAGGTCGCTAAATTATTGCGTGGTGGTTAGTACGCTGGCCTCGTAAATTATTACGAATGATTTCGATCAACATTGGGCGACCCATACCTTATAGCGATGAGCCTAAGCCCATTGCTATTACAGCTGTCGTAACCTTCAGGGTATCTTGCCATAGACACACTCAATGCTGCTACGGCTGCAGCACATGACCCCCCACCCCCAACGACCCAAAATGAGATAGGGGACACGTGATTGTGAAGATTTCTCGGCCTAAAAATTTAGCAGATCTTTTGATTTTTGATCAATGTTTAAAGATTTTAAATTTACGTCCCTGACTTTAAGGTCGCCAATTTATAGGTCGCCAATTTATAGCTGGCCTCGCAAATTATTACGAATGATTTCAGTTCACTAGGTGACCCATACTGATGACCATGAGCCCAAACTTATCTACGCGGGTTACATATTTACTACTAGCTTAAATGTCACACTCTCGGGCAGCATTTAAGTTAGCTCCTGCGGAGGGTTCTTGATTGGGCCTTCATCACAATAGTTAGGGAGGAGTAGATGCAATAGGCAACAATAAACTACAGAAGAACACAAAACTGATCTCTGCATTTAAGTATTGCATTAATATTTAAGTTTAACTTCATCGATAGTTCTGCTGCCCCCACTTAATTTAAAGACAAATTGATGTACGTAAGTCCTTACTTTTCGTACAAACAATTATTTCATGGGTGACTTTCGCTGAAATTCGCAATTAATTTCAATTATTTGTAAATTTATTTCCAAGATATACAAATTGTTATCGTACAAAAAAAATATTGTCGCAAAAAATGACGTACAAAAAATGAGGTACAATAAATGACTTACAAAAATTGCCAAAAAATCCGCAGTAATGAAATCTTGGGAATCCAAAATTTCAGGATTGCGGATCCGTATTCGACTCGGAATGTTTTAATTTGCTCACGGAGTCTGTCTGATTCCAAAATATGTTGGGCGGGAGTAAAGTTGAAAAAGTGTGACACACTGACATTCCTATTTATTATATAAATTAATAAACTGAATATGCTAATCACGATCACGAAACCCGTAACCCCTGAGGGTCGTTGGGGCATTTCAAGTACTGTAGCCGTAACAGCATCAGTGAGTCTTGGGCAAGATAGCCTGAAAACAAAAACTCAACTCTCTCTAGGCTGGTTTGAAGTTTGAGTTTTCCTTCTTTAAGACTAGTCGCCAAGGACATGGGACCCAGTTTTTCCTACTATTTACCCATAGATGGGTTGAGCGGAATTGGGGAGTTAGTTGATTTTGTTTAGCGGCATATCAACCTCTATGGGTTATTTAATACTGAAATCTAAATATTTTGAACACAATTTTATAGCTTCAACTAAATATATTTTGAACCTTGTATGCCTTCAACTACAGATAAAATGTATTGTTGGTAATAAATTGGTATAAATAGTTATTGTTAGTAATTTTTGTTATATAAAAATGTATTGCTGATATTTTTATTATAAAAATGTATTTTTATACTTTCATCGTGTTTTGCTTTTGTTTGGGTGAGGGTCACCATTTGCTCATAGTTTGGACCCTAACAGATGCTACTACTTCGGGTCAGGGAACAACAATAATTAAAAGGTGATTCCACGCTACTCAAAACCTGCAATCTCTCGATCAGAAACCTTGCTGCCGGATGTAGTTTATTTAGACGGTTTCATACTGTAAGTGAATATAAAAAAATCGACTGGAATTCGAACTCTGACCCATTTTGAGCCTCTGACTCCACCGCGCCTCCACAATATGGAAATATTTAAATTATATATTACTTCGCATAAACGGGGATGCTACCTTTTTGTCAGAGATCGATGTTGTTGACCGTCTGAATTAAGCGGAATCGAATATATATCTATATAATATTTTTTTTGCAGAAGTTGAATATTCGATAAACATTGAGGACATCAACATTCAGCTCTATCAAGCACATCTACACATGACACGTACTGAAACGATAGTAATACCAGCCAACCCAGACCTCTTGGATTTCGAAGGTGTCTCAAAAACAGTGTCCGTGTTGGCAGGGCCTGGATTGGAAGATGAGATTCAGTCTCGCTTTACGGGGCCGCTTCCGTTGGGCGAAACTGTTGCAACGCATGCGCACAATATGAAGCATAAGTACATTATGCATTGCGTCATACCTCATTATACAAAAGAACTGTCGTCGAAAAATATTCGCGTGGCTCTGGTCGACTCCTTTGGGTTGGCGTTCTCCCTCTGTGAGGATCTTGAAGTCAGCTCTGTTGCGATGCCTTTAATTGGAAATGGTAACTATTTGAAACTATTTATATGTTTGTTTGTTTGTTTTATTGACAGAAATTAGAAATAACAGTGGAAAATTTCACGGTTTTGCTATTTAAATTTGTTTTGAAGAACCATCATTCTTATGTTAATGATTAAATAAACTCCGAACGAGTTCTTTGACTATAAAAGACTCGGGGAAATTCCCCTGCTGAATCTATAAACAATTAAGCTTAACAGATTTAACTAAATGCATGAACATTTACACATAGGACTGTGTGCTTTGTTTCTATTGCTAACACCGTTTTTGTTTCTTTTATTTCGTAAATAAAATTCTAAACATTGTATATAAACATCAGGGTGACATTTTAAAAGTTCTTATTATCACCCCCACCCCAACTAAAATTGTGCATACGGAGATTAGTTATGATTTCCTAGAAAATTTGTGGTGTTATGGTGATTGTGGTGAGATGGTAAGTAAGAATGCATTGCTTTGGTGACAGGCATATTGTCGAATGATTGGTTCAGTGACCGTGACTAAGTTAAATGGTAGGGCACATGAAGACCAGCCCGCCCGTCCCAACAATCAGTCACGTGCCCTATTTTATGCATGAATAAATATACTTTGATTATTTCGAACAATTATTCTCATCTTGATTGGAATAGACGTTATTATAGACACAACGTTTCGACCAAGTACCTTCTGGTCATCATCAGTTGTCCAGTGGTTGGCTGATTATGGGATATCTGTCGATTATTGTGGCATTTTTATCCCTGTGATGTCAGCTATTGTTAATTTTTGTTGAATTTAATTAATTCACGTTTCACTACCAGAGTCAGGGATTGAAATCGCGACCATTAGATGACAGGTCGTAAGTTCAATCACATTAGGCAGTGAAACGCCGATTCAGTAAGAATTAACAATATCAGGTGCCACAGGGATAAAATATCACAATAATCAACAGATATCCCATATCAGCCAATCACTTGACACTGATGATGTCCAGAGAGTACTTGGTCGAAACGGTGTGTCTATGATAACATTTTTATCAACCAAGATGGGAACAATGTTTCGAAGCAATACAAGAATACTGACAATTACTCATCTCTGAAATGAAATACTATGAATAAAATATGTTTTGCAATCAAATAATTCCTAGATTGCCGTCATATTCCGATTAAACTCTTTGCTGAGAGTTTAGCGGAAGCCATGGAGAAGTTCCTGACCGATCACGGGGAAAACCGGATCCTGTCCTTCATCCACATCGTCGACATGGACCTTGGTGCAATCGAAAAACTCAAGAACCTCTTGTCGTGGACTTTCAAGATTCGTCTCCGTCTTTTACGGAGATCCGAGGTCGACAGGTCAGATTTCACGGTGACACCGACCAGGAGGCTATTGCCGACATCATCCGCGGTCATCATCGTAGTATCGAAGCCGCACTTTGATCTCATAAAGGAGCGCGTTGTTCGAGTTTATTCCAACGAATACAAAGTCCGATCGGTCAGCGCCAACTCGATTTTATTGACAGATTTAAGACCGAGAGAACAGCGTCTCGTGAAAGATGTCGTTTATTTGAAGGCACCACGAAATATGCAGATGTTACACGTTTTCAAGCGAGCATTATTCACAGAGTTAAAAGTTCTGCTCTGTTGTGGGCGTCGGAATATTTCGCTGGTGATGGACAAAGGTATTGATGACTTTCTTTCTTTCTTTTTTTCTTGCTTTGTTTTTTTCTTTCTTTCTTTCTTTCTTAATTCGCGAAGCCGAGTTCGAATTCCAGTAAAGTCTATTACATTCAATTACGCGCAAAATACTATTGGGAAAGGTATGAATCGATGTCATCTAGGAGCTATGGGTTAAATAGAATAATTGGTATCTTTAAAAATAATTTTTATTATCAAAAAATGTTAATGCAATATTCATTCGCAAAAAATGAATTATTCATATAATCTAGAATATGTTTCGTTTTAAATGACACACAAGAGGTTGATAAGCTGTAAAAAACAAATCTTTTTTCTTTCTTTCTAAATTAGTTCTTATTTATCTTGTTCATACCTATTTCTTTCTAGTCTCTGTAAATTTATATATGTTTATATATGTTTATCTGCCTTCATCACTAAGT
>OZ038477.1:138796671-138936671 GCA_964036315.1 Acanthosepion esculentum
ATAATGTAAATAATGCAACTAATTATAATACCTCATCTCAGAGATATAGAGGCCGAAACGTTGTGAATATGTCAATGAAGATGAGGATAACAGTCCGAATAATGTAAATAATGCAAGTAACAATAATATTGTAAAAATTTGCGTAAAACTAAATTCATTGTAAGAATTATTTTTTAAAGATAATAATGAATTATTGATACGAGTCATACTAATTAACTCATAGCTGAGCGAGAAGAAGTGGCTTCATACTTTTTCCACAGGTGATTTGAGTGTAAGTGAATACCTTACCTTGCATGAGCAGAACAACACGACAATGTATTTGGATAATGTAATTACCAGTGCGTTACACCCCGTAACCGAATGTGACAAAAGGTAATTTTCATGTGGGTTTATGAGCAATGTCGTGAAAATTTGATTATGTCCCCTCTTATTGGAGACGCCGGGCTACACCCACCAGTTAGGTATTGCCTAGGGCTTGTGCATAATATTATTTTGAAACTTACCTGACACATGCCGGGTAGGGTAATTATCTCTCAGTTGTGTCTTTGTCTTCGGGTAGACTGCGACTCAGTTGTGGCTTTGTCCCTGGACAGAGACGCAGCTGAGGAAAATAAAATAATGTGAGGTGCCCGGTTCCGAGGAACAGCTGCCCGAGGCTGCACCTCTTTCCGTTGCACTAAAGAGAGGGATCGGTAGTCATACCGAGGCCAGCGCATTCGACGATTGCGGTAAATTTTATAACGGTAACGGTAATTTTTGTACCTGAGCCGAGTGTACGCGCCCGGGTTCCCCGTTAAGCCCCAGTTTGTGTCACATCTCGTCTCAGTAAATAACCAACTGAAGACGAAATTTACACTGGATTATCAACATTTTTATATAACTAACAAATTGTATTTATAATATAAACGATAATATTTAATTTACATGACAATTTTTAAAAGTATATTTTAAATAATATTTAATCTATGTTCATTTTATATTCAATTTTTTAAAATTGCTATATAAGTAATATAAAGTTTTGCTTTTAAATTCACTGTGTCCTTTAGAAATAATTTGTTCAAATTCAGTCGTAAGTTAGAAAAAACATATTTGTGTTTACCTTTAAGAACGTGTAAAATGAACGTAATCTTTGTTTAAAAAATAACTTTTTAAAGAAGCGAACATAAATAATTTTAAAAACATTAAATTTTTGTAGAATTCTATACTTTTAGGCTAGTTAGTTAGTTAGTACTTTAGTGTTCGTAATAACTACTGTTATCGTCTGATATTTCACATTACGCCAAATTAGTTGACTGGAGCTAAGAAAAAAGAATTTCGGATTTAATTAAATAAGTCAAAATATTCTGTTTAATTAGATTTTCTTAAAACTTTACGAAATTATTCCAAGAAAAAATTGTAAGTTTTCGGAATAAATTGTTATTATTCTTAGAAAAATTAGAAAATTATTCAAATGTTTCTCTCATTGTCAGTTCTATGTAGCTATGCCCAAAGTGGGGCATTCTAATGGATATTGCATAATGATAAAACGGAATATATCTCTTAATAGAAATGTTCATACGGAAATTTTTAGAGAGCTTAAAGTACTTTTATTACAATTTAGTTTTCTCTGTACGTAGGACGAATATTTGGCGACTAATTGAAAATAAGTATATTTAAAATGCCGTCATTATTAACTGCATAATTAAAAGAACATAATATAATTAATATTACTAATTACTAATATAATATAATAATTACTAATATAATATAATAATTACTAATTACTAATATAATATAATAATTAATAATTACTAATATAATATAATAATTACTAATTACTAATATAATATAATAATTACTAATTACTAATATAATATAATAATTAATAATTACTAATATAATATAATAATTACTAATTACTAATATAATATAATAATTAATAATTACTAATATAATATAATAATTACTAATTACTAATATAATATAATAATTACTAATTACTAATATAATATAATAATTAATAATTACTAATATAATATAATAATTACTAATTACTAATATAATATAATAATTACTAATATAATATAATAATTACTAATTACTAATATAATATAATAATTAATAATTACTAATATAATATAATAATTACTAATTACTAATATAATATAATAATTACTAATTACTAATATAATATAATAATTAATAATTACTAATATAATATAATAATTACTAATTACTAATATAATATAATAATTAATAATTACTAATATAATATAATAATTACTAATTACTAATATAATATAATAATTACTAATTACTAATATAATATAATAATTAATAATTACTAATATAATATAATAATTACTAATTACTAATATAATATAATAATTAATAATTACTAATATAATATAATAATTACTAATATAATATAATAATTACTAATTACTAATATAATATAATAATTAATAATTACTAATATAATATAATAATTACTAATTACTAATATAATATAATAATTACTAATATAATATAATAATTACTAATTACTAATATAATATAATAATTAATAATTACTAATATAATATAATAATTACTAATTACTAATATAATATAATAATTACTAATTACTAATATAATATAATAATTACTAATTACTAATATAATATAATAATTACTAATATAATATAATAATTACTAATTACTAATATAATATAATAATTAATAATTACTAATATAATATAATAATTACTAATTACTAATATAATATAATAATTACTAATTACTAATATAATATAATAATTAATAATTACTAATATAATATAATAATTACTAATTACTAATATAATATAATAATTAATAATTACTAATATAATATAATAATTACTAATATAATATAATAATTACTAATTACTAATATAATATAATAATTAATAATTACTAATATAATATAATAATTACTAATTACTAATATAATATAATAATTACTAATATAATATAATAATTACTAATTACTAATATAATATAATAATTAATAATTACTAATATAATATAATAATTACTAATTACTAATATAATATAATAATTAATAATTACTAATATAATATAATAATTACTAATATAATATAATAATTACTAATTACTAATATAATATAATAATTAATAATTACTAATATAATATAATAATTACTAATTACTAATATAATATAATAATTAATAATTACTAATATAATATAATAATTACTAATTACTAATATAATATAATAATTAATAATTACTAATATAATATAATAATTACTAATTACTAATATAATATAATAATTACTAATTACTAATATAATATAATAATTAATAATTACTAATATAATATAATAATTACTAATATAATATAATAATTACTAATTACTAATATAATTAATAATTAATATTACTAATATAATATAATAATTACTAATTACTAATATAATATAATAATTAATAATTACTAATATAATATAATAATTACTAATTACTAATATAATATAATAATTAATAATTACTAATATAATATAATAATTACTAATTACTAATATAATATAATAATTAATAATTACTAATATAATATAATAATTACTAATTACTAATATAATATAATAATTACTAATTACTAATATAATATAATAATTAATAATTACTAATATAATATAATAATTACTAATTACTAATATAATATAATAATTACTAATATAATATAATAATTACTAATTACTAATATAATATAATAATTAATAATTACTAATATAATATAATAATTACTAATTACTAATATAATATAATAATTACTAATTACTAATATAATATAATAATTAATAATTACTAATATAATATAATAATTACTAATTACTAATATAATATAATAATTAATAATTACTAATATAATATAATAATTACTAATTACTAATATAATATAATAATTACTAATTACTAATATAATATAATAATTAATAATTACTAATATAATATAATAATTACTAATTACTAATATAATATAATAATTAATAATTACTAATATAATATAATAATTACTAATATAATATAATAATTACTAATTACTAATATAATATAATAATTAATAATTACTAATATAATATAATAATTACTAATTACTAATATAATATAATAATTAATTACTAATATAATATAATAATTACTAATTACTAATATAATATATAATTAATAATTACTAATATAATAAATAATTACTAATTACTAATATAATATAATAATTACTAATTACTAATATAATATAATAATTAATAATTACTAATATAATATAATAATTACTAATATAATATAATAATTACTAATTACTAATATAATATAATAATTAATAATTACTAATATATTATAATAATTACTAATTACTAATATAATATAATAATTACTAATTACTAATATAATATAATAATTAATAATTACTAATATAATATAATAATTACTAATTACTAATATAATATAATAATTAATAATTACTAATATAATTAATAATTACTAATATAATATAATAATTACTAATTACTAATATAATATAATAATTAATAATTACTAATATAATATAATAATTACTAATTACTAATATAATATAATAATTACTAATATAATATAATAATTACTAATTACTAATATAATATAATAATTAATAATTACTAATATAATATAATAATTACTAATTACTAATATAATATAATAATTACTAATTACTAATATAATATAATAATTAATAATTACTAATATAATATAATAATTACTAATATAATATAATAATTACTAATTACTAATATAATATAATAATTAATAATTACTAATATAATATAATAATTACTAATTACTAATATAATATAATAATTAATAATTACTAATATAATATAATAATTACTAATTACTAATATAATATAATAATTAATAATTACTCTAATATAATATAATAATTACTAATTACTAATATAATATAATAATTAATAATTACTAATATAATATAATAATTACTAATTACTAATATAATATAATAATTACTAATTACTAATATAATATAATAATTAATAATTACTAATATAATATAATAATTACTAATATAATATAATAATTACTAATTACTAATATAATATAATAATTAATAATTACTAATATAATATAATAATTACTAATTACTAATATAATATAATAATTAATAATTACTAATATAATATAATAATTACTAATTACTAATATAATATAATAATTAATAATTACTAATATAATATAATAATTACTAATTACTAATATAATATAATAATTAATAATTACTAATATAATATAATAATTACTAATTACTAATATAATATAATAATTACTAATTACTAATATAATATAATAATTAATAATTACTAATATAATATAATAATTACTAATTACTAATATAATATAATAATTACTAATATAATATAATAATTACTAATTACTAATATAATATAATAATTAATAATTACTAATATAATATAATAATTACTAATTACTAATATAATATAATAATTACTAATTACTAATATAATATAATAATTAATAATTACTAATATAATATAATAATTACTAATTACTAATATAATATAATAATTAATAATTACTAATATAATATAATAATTACTAATTACTAATATAATATAATAATTACTAATTACTAATATAATATAATAATTAATAATTACTAATATAATATAATAATTACTAATTACTAATATAATATAATAATTAATAATTACTAATATAATATAATAATTACTAATATAATATAATAATTACTAATTACTAATATAATATAATAATTAATAATTACTAATATAATATAATAATTACTAATTACTAATATAATATAATAATTACTAATATAATATAATAATTACTAATTACTAATATAATATAATAATTAATAATTACTAATATAATATAATAATTACTAATTACTAATATAATATAATAATTACTAATTACTAATATAATATAATAATTAATAATTACTAATATAATATAATAATTACTAATATAATATAATAATTACTAATTACTAATATAATATAATAATTAATAATTACTAATATAATATAATAATTACTAATTACTAATATAATATAATAATTAATAATTACTAATATAATATAATAATTAATAATTACTAATATAATATAATAATTACTAATTACTAATATAATATAATAATTACTAATTACTAATATAATATAATAATTACTAATTACTAATATAATATAATAATTACTAATTACTAATATAATATAATAATTAATAATTACTAATATAATATAATAATTACTAATATAATATAATAATTACTAATTACTAATATAATATAATAATTAATAATTACTAATATAATATAATAATTACTAATTACTAATATAATATAATAATTACTAATTACTAATATAATATAATAATTACTAATTACTAATATAATATAATAATTAATAATTACTAATATAATATAATAATTACTAATTACTAATATAATATAATAATTACTAATTACTAATATAATATAATAATTAATAATTACTAATATAATATAATAATTACTAATATAATATAATAATTACTAATTACTAATATAATATAATAATTAATAATTACTAATATAATATAATAATTACTAATTACTAATATAATATAATAATTACTAATTACTAATATAATATAATAATTAATAATTACTAATATAATATAATAATTACTAATTACTAATATAATATAATAATTAATAATTACTAATATAATATAATAATTACTAATATAATATAATAATTACTAATTACTAATATAATATAATAATTAATAATTACTAATATAATATAATAATTACTAATTACTAATATAATATAATAATTACTAATATAATATAATAATTACTAATTACTAATATAATATAATAATTAATAATTACTAATATAATATAATAATTACTAATTACTAATATAATATAATAATTACTAATTACTAATATAATATAATAATTAATAATTACTAATATAATATAATAATTACTAATATAATATAATAATTACTAATTACTAATATAATATAATAATTAATAATTACTAATATAATATAATAATTAATAATTACTAATATAATATAATAATTAATAATTACTAATATAATATAATAATTACTAATTACTAATATAATATAATAATTAATAATTACTAATATAATATAATAATTACTAATTACTAATATAATATAATAATTACTAATTACTAATATAATATAATAATTAATAATTACTAATATAATAATAATAATTACTAATATAATATAATAATTACTAATTACTAATATAATATAATAATTAATAATTACTAATATAATATAATAATTACTAATTACTAATATAATATAATAATTAATAATTACTAATATAATATAATAATTACTAATTACTAATATAATATAATAATTAATAATTACTAATATAATATAATAATTACTAATTACTAATATAATATAATAATTAATAATTACTAATATAATATAATAATTACTAATTACTAATATAATATAATAATTACTAATTACTAATATAATATAATAATTAATAATTACTAATATAATATAATAATTACTAATTACTAATATAATATAATAATTACTAATATAATATAATAATTACTAATTACTAATATAATATAATAATTAATAATTACTAATATAATATAATAATTACTAATTACTAATATAATATAATAATTACTAATTACTAATATAATATAATAATTAATAATTACTAATATAATATAATAATTACTAATTACTAATATAATATAATAATTAATAATTACTAATATAATATAATAATTACTAATTACTAATATAATATAATAATTACTAATTACTAATATAATATAATAATTAATAATTACTAATATAATATAATAATTACTAATTACTAATATAATATAATAATTAATAATTACTAATATAATATAATAATTACTAATATAATATAATAATTACTAATTACTAATATAATATAATAATTAATAATTACTAATATAATATAATAATTACTAATTACTAATATAATATAATAATTACTAATATAATATAATAATTACTAATTACTAATATAATATAATAATTACTAATTACTAATATAATATAATAATTACTAATTACTAATATAATATAATAATTAATAATTACTAATATAATATAATAATTAATAATTACTAATATAATATAATAATTACTAATATAATATAATAATTACTAATTACTAATATAATATAATAATTAATAATTACTAATATAATATAATAATTACTAATTACTAATATAATATAATAATTAATAATTACTAATATAATATAATAATTACTAATTACTAATATAATATAATAATTAATAATTACTAATATAATATAATAATTACTAATTACTAATATAATATAATAATTACTAATTACTAATATAATATAATAATTAATAATTACTAATATAATATAATAATTACTAATATAATATAATAATTACTAATTACTAATATAATATAATAATTAATAATTACTAATATAATATAATAATTACTAATTACTAATATAATATAATAATTAATAATTACTAATATAATATAATAATTACTAATTACTAATATAATATAATAATTAATAATTACTAATATAATATAATAATTACTAATTACTAATATAATATAATAATTACTAATTACTAATATAATATAATAATTACTAATTACTAATATAATATAATAATTACTAATTACTAATATAATATAATAATTACTAATTACTAATATAATATAATAATTACTAATTACTAATATAATATAATAATTAATAATTACTAATATAATATAATAATTACTAATATAATATAATAATTACTAATTACTAATATAATATAATAATTAATAATTACTAATATAATATAATAATTACTAATTACTAATATAATATAATAATTAATAATTACTAATATAATATAATAATTACTAATTACTAATATAATATAATAATTACTAATTACTAATATAATATAATAATTAATAATTACTAATATAATATAATAATTAATAATTACTAATATAATATAATAATTACTAATTACTAATATAATATAATAATTAATAATTACTAATATAATATAATAATTAATAATTACTAATATAATATAATAATTACTAATTACTAATATAATATAATAATTAATAATTACTAATATAATATAATAATTAATAATTACTAATATAATATAATAATTACTAATTACTAATATAATATAATAATTAATAATTACTAATATAATATAATAATTACTAATTACTAATATAATATAATAATTAATAATTACTAATATAATATAATAATTACTAATATAATATAATAATTACTAATTACTAATATAATATAATAATTAATAATTACTAATATAATATAATAATTACTAATTACTAATATAATATAATAATTAATAATTACTAATATAATATAATAATTAATAATTACTAATATAATATAATAATTACTAATTACTAATATAATATAATAATTACTAATTACTAATATAATATAATAATTACTAATTACTAATATAATATAATAATTACTAATTACTAATATAATATAATAATTACTAATTACTAATATAATATAATAATTAATAATTACTAATATAATATAATAATTACTAATATAATATAATAATTACTAATTACTAATATAATATAATAATTAATAATTACTAATATAATATAATAATTACTAATTACTAATATAATATAATAATTAATAATTACTAATATAATATAATAATTACTAATTACTAATATAATATAATAATTACTAATTACTAATATAATATAATAATTAATAATTACTAATATAATATAATAATTACTAATTACTAATATAATATAATAATTACTAATTACTAATATAATATAATAATTAATAATTACTAATATAATATAATAATTACTAATTACTAATATAATATAATAATTAATAATTACTAATATAATATAATAATTAATAATTACTAATATAATATAATAATTACTAATTACTAATATAATATAATAATTACTAATTACTAATATAATATAATAATTACTAATTACTAATATAATATAATAATTACTAATTACTAATATAATATAATAATTACTAATTACTAATATAATATAATAATTACTAATTACTAATATAATATAATAATTACTAATTACTAATATAATATAATAATTAATAATTACTAATATAATATAATAATTACTAATATAATATAATAATTACTAATTACTAATATAATATAATAATTAATAATTACTAATATAATATAATAATTACTAATTACTAATATAATATAATAATTAATAATTACTAATATAATATAATAATTACTAATTACTAATATAATATAATAATTACTAATTACTAATATAATATAATAATTAATAATTACTAATATAATATAATAATTACTAATATAATATAATAATTACTAATTACTAATATAATATAATAATTAATAATTACTAATATAATATAATAATTAATAATTACTAATATAATATAATAATTACTAATATAATATAATAATTAATAATTACTAATATAATATAATAATTACTAATTACTAATATAATATAATAATTAATAATTACTAATATAATATAATAATTACTAATTACTAATATAATATAATAATTACTAATTACTAATATAATATAATAATTAATAATTACTAATATAATATAATAATTACTAATATAATATAATAATTACTAATTACTAATATAATATAATAATTAATAATTACTAATATAATATAATAATTAATAATTACTAATATAATATAATAATTACTAATATAATATAATAATTACTAATTACTAATATAATATAATAATTAATAATTACTAATATAATATAATAATTAATAATTACTAATATAATATAATAATTACTAATATAATATAATAATTACTAATTACTAATATAATATAATAATTAATAATTACTAATATAATATAATAATTAATAATTACTAATATAATATAATAATTAATAATTACTAATATAATATAATAATTAATAATTACTAATATAATATAATAATTACTAATTACTAATATAATATAATATCCCTATTGTGTTTGCATTCATGTTTGGCAGCTAATGATGCAGGCTTAGAGCCACAACATGTTGAAACACCGGTTCCTGGACGATCAGCAAAGTTAAGCAAAGTTGAGCCTGGTCAGTACCTAGATGGGTGACTGCTTGGGAATGTCAGGCATTGCAAGTCTGGATGTGTGGGTGGTGTAATGGTTAACGACTTGGAATTGTTCATCGGAGAGCCGAGTTTCAATTCCAGTTGGGTTCGTTATATTCACTTACACTCAAATACCTTTGGGAAAGGCATGAATCCACCTCTTGTCGCTCAGCTAGGGGTTAATTAGTAAAACTCGTGTCAGTAAATCCATTAGTATCTTTTAAAAAATTAATTCTTACAATCTAAAAATAATTTCTGGCTTTAAATGACCTGCAAAGGGTTGATAATCCGTAGAAAATGAATCAATCACTCTAATGATCCTCTTTTTCCAGATTTTCTAGTCACAATATACAGATTGTGTACTGAAGCGTCATTTATTCCTGTTCATGCCTTTTCCGAGGGCATTAGTGCAAACGGAAGAATTATCTCAGTTCGAGATAGTAAAAAAAAACGATAACAAAAAAAAAACAAACAAAAAAGATAGATGAACATTTAAGCTTTTATTGAAGGTTTATTCAATACAATTTCACTACTGTTCAGAATTGAAGATAGACCATTTCGTTTATAGTCGAGTAGTTGGAGTGGGATATGTTAGCCTTCCACCACAGAGATAATTGCCGATTTCATTTCATGTGCATTTCCGGCTTATGCTTTATGCATAAAGAGTTATATCCCTTTTTCTGGTTTTGCTGGAAATCGCAGTTTCCGCTCTATGTGACGGGTTCTCATCAACTCAGATGTCAGCACCGACTATCTATGTTGTTCTTCTAGCCAGTTTACCCTTATAGATTTAGCCCCCCAGGCTCCAGACGTTCGGTCGGCCGTTAGACGCGTACAAGTAGACAATGGCCGGAATTGTAGCAATAAATTTAATATATGTGGGTTACAAGGATGTATAAATATATCGGGATCTGTACAGAATAACCAGCGATATAAATTGTAATTAAAGAAATATCTCATTGTTTTTCTTTGCTTTTTTTATTTTTGTTCCGTTCCTAATTTCTAAGAGATTCGGTTGAAAAGAATGTTCTTCGGATTCCATTATCTGATGTATGCATATATGAAAAAAAAAGAAGAAAATGAAAGACGACTTGACCAAACAGAATTATTTTCTATATTTCAGATGCACTATTTATGGAAAGAACCAGTAAGTATGTGAAATAATCATTTTTTAATCGATGTTCATTGGTCGTTGATTGTTGTTTGAAATACAGAAGCAGAATATGCTAAAGTTAGGATGCTCGTCTCCGTTGGCAGTTGCATAATTAAAAGAAAAAAGAATTTTGGTTGCAAAAAATGATTTATTTTTATGGAAATATTTCGACTAGCTGTTGTCGGTCTTGGTCATTCCTTAATTTGAATAAAAACAATGCAAAGAAGCCCGAAACGATTAAGAATTCAAATCAAGGAAAACAAACCGAATTGATGACATTTACAACTTAATAGCAAGTTGAGGCGTAAAAAAATTGTTTTTTACTCTATAAATTGACTTTTTTCTTTTTTTTGTTTTGTCATATCATATTTTTCTTTAGAGCAGAGATGTCCAGACAAGATGGAGTTGTCCTGCATCTATCCTATTGCAAGCATTTTTTACATACCATTACAGAAGGTCACATAATTTTAAAACAGATACATATACGAGTTGTATTCTCCTCTTTCAACACAATAGGAAGGACGCTCATCAGATTAAAAGATGAAAGAGCAGTTACGAGTAATGGCAATCTGATCTACAAAATTAATTGCATGAACTGCTCAGCAAGTTATATGTTGGAGGTTGAAGTGGTGTCAAAAAACCCAGGAGCCTGTGTACCGACCGTATCAGCGCCGACCGGTCAGTACCGTGGATTTACTTGACCTCCCACAGGGCCAGGTTGTGACACAAGGTCGGGGTTTAACGTGGGAAGGGAGGGGGAGTGAACCCGAGTTTTCACCCGGGCCGCAGTGCTTTGGCTTTAGCTGGTCTTAGCTTGTCCAAGCTGGTCTTTAGCTGGTCATAGCTGGTCTTAGCTAGTCATAGCTTGTCAAAGCTGGTCATAGCTAGACGTAGCTGCGATACTACCAGCGCAGGGACGAATCCCTGCAACCGGCCTGTATCAGAGATCGAATCTCAGCGAAAAGCGATCGTCCAGCAAGTAATCTGAGAACAGATACTGCACCGTGATCTTAGCCCTGAAGCTGAGACGCGACCGGCCAGCACCGACCGCGAGCGGTCAGTACCGTGGATTTACTTGACCTCCCACAGGGTCAGGTTGTGACACAAGGTCGGGGTTTTACGTGGGAAGGGAGGGGGAATGGACCCGAGTTTTCACCCGGGCCGCAGTGCTTTGGCTTTAGCTGGTCTTAGCTTGTCCAAGCTGGTCTTTAGCTGGTCATAGCTAGTCTTAGCTGGTCTTTAGCTGGTCTTAGCTGGTCATAGCTAGACGTAGCTGCGATACTACCAGCGCAGGGACGAATCCCTGCAACCGGCCTGTATCAGAGATCGAATCTCAGCGAAAAGCGATCGTCCAGTGAGTAATCTGAGAAACAGATACTGCACCGTGATCTTAGCCCTGAAGCTGAGACGCAACCGGCCAGCACCGACCGCGAGCGGTCAGTACCGACCTCGAATTCGGCGAGGAGTCGCTGTGTTATGTTAAAGGAGACTTACAACAGAAATGGCCTCCTCACAAAAATACTTGAAATCTCTCTAAAAAAAAATGAGTAGAGATTTGCTACGTGAAAACTAAGGTGTAATACGCTTAGAGGCGTATTACGACTAGGTTCGTAATAACAGCGAACTAAAAAGGTAATTAGTTCATCTCTAAAAGAAATTACCAGCTTGTAAGGAACTCGACCGAAAGGTCAAGGTTGAAATACCCTGTTCTCTTCTGCTTTAGTGAGCAGCCAAAAGCGGCTGCGATACCACCATTTTACTGTTGAGAGAGCTAACTGCAACTGACACTTCTACGCCAACAGTTTATTTTTTTGCACTTCCGACTTGTGGAACTCCCTTCCGTTTATTTGCTTTTCTGATAACTAGACTGTTCAAAAATTTAAATGCAACGTCAATCGTCATCTTCTATCTTCCTGAACCACATTTATCTTTTGTCCTTTCGTCAATCCATCTTACTCTCAGTCTACTCTTTTACTTACCCCCGCGTAATCGTGGCTTTGCTGGGGGTGAAATGATGAAAAAAAGAGTAATGCAATGCATTCTTCATAGATAAAACTATATCGTCTGCTTTCACCGACCCTACTCCAGACTTTATAACTTTAGACTTAAAATAAGATGAATGAATGAACAATGGAAATGAGTTCAGGTCGTGTATAGAAAATGAATATCATTAGAATATTAACAATTCATGGGACATTAGTTAAGCAGAACAAAGTTTTGAAAGATAAATGAAGCATATCATTGAATATAATGCCACACAGACATTGCACAAAATTAGTGAATAGGTGTGACTAATACATGACGTCAATAGGGAAAGTTTATGAGGGAAACAGATAGGAACGAAATTGATTACCAAACAATCTTCATGCCGGAAAACATTTGAAGGTATTTTCTGCTTGAAAAGTCTTGGAAGAACCCGCATAAACTTTTTTTAAAAACTTTCGGTGTCAGAAATAAATCTGATTGGTTAAAAATGAAATCTTTATTTAATTTCTATTGGACGTAAAAGTATCCCAAATAAAGGGAGCTAACTACAATGATGTAAGATTAAAACGACACTAGAGGAACAGTATTATTATAATTGTTAATTACTTTTGACATTTCAATAAAACAAAGACTTAATAATTAAATAGATTATTGAAATATGTAAAACACCTTTGTACTTTGTTAAACTATAAGGTTAGGGTAACAGGCAAGCCATTTCAATAGTAAACATATTATTCAATATGCTGTCAAAAACAACTATATATATATATAAACTAAATACGTTAGATCTATCAACTATATATATATATAAACTAAATACGTTAGATCTATCTCTGACATTGAGCGCTATCCAATAAGTACCGCGCATATATGATATATAAATAATAATAGAATTATTTAAAAAAAATATGATTCCATCGCTACATAAGAGTTCTCATGTTTCAAAAATATAAGCTAAAAAGTAGCTCTATTTATCCTCAAGCGAATTTTGGAATAATTAATCTTGAAATTTATATATATATATATATATATATGCAATTATATATATATACATATATATATATGTGTGTGTATATATATATATATATATATATGTATATATATATATTTACACACACGCGCACACACACACACACACAGATATATATATATGAAGAAATATAGTCTTAAGACTATATCAGAGATAGAGCGTGGGTGAATATAAAAGTGAACATAGAAGTCAACGCTTAGAGGCAACAATCTGTTTCATGCTAGCATGAAACAGACTGTCGCCTCTAAGTATATATATATATATATATATATATATATATATATATATATATATATATATATATATATATATATATATATATATATATATATAAATGATTGATTAGTTTGTTTTCTACGGATTATCAATCCTTTGCAAGTTATTTAAAGCCTGAAAATACTTTTAGTTTGTAAGCATGTTTTGGGGTGGGAATAATAATGTTTTAGGGATACAAGTCTTACTAATTAACCCACAGCCGAGAGGGAAGAGTTGAATTCCTACCTTTTCCACGGGTATCTGTGCGCAAGTGACTATAACGAATCCAACTGGAATTGAAACTCCGCTCCCCCATTAACAATTCTGAGCCATTATCCATTACGCCACCCTCACATCAAAGATTACAGTATCTTTTATTCCCAAGCGGTCACCGTTCTAGGTACTGACCAGGCTAGACTTTGGTTAACTTAGTGATCGTATGGGAACTGATGTTTCAACGTGACATGTCCGTAAGGCTAAGTATACAAGGTAAGTGAGATTAGGAAGTATTTTAAGCTCCTGTGAAGCCGAGTAGAAAATGTAAGGAAAAACTGTGAAGAAAATAAGAAAGAAACGAAATAGGTTAACAAACAAATTTCTTACTAAACAGTCTTTAAGTTGCAAAAATTTGAAAGATGTTTGCTACTTCAAAATGCTTGGAAGGATTTACTTCAAAATGCTTGGAAGCGTTTATTGTTGTTAGTGTCAGAAATGAATGTGATTGGTTAAAAAAATATCATTTGTATTTAGACGTCATGGCGTTGCGAACAAAGGGAGCTAACTACAATGGTTCCAAAATAAAGCAACAATAGAGGAAAATCATTTAGAGAATTGTTAATTTCCTTTAACATCGAAATAAAAATAAAAAAAATGAATGTGCAGGCAAATCGATTATTGAAATATATTAATCCCCTTTGTACTTTGTTAAAATGTCGCTATGAGTGTCTAAGTATGTACACGCAATCAATATATTAAACTTGTCGTAACCTGCGCCGGTTTTCACCAACTCAAAGTAAAGGAAAACATTAATAATTACACTTTTCCTAAAAGAGTAATTATTATGTATATTATCATATCTAAGCATTAGATACAATAACGAGTTTCCCACTTTGCAGAGAAATATATATATATATATATATATATATATATATATATATATATATATATATATATATATATATGTGTGTGTAATAAACAATAGCTGGCCACTCATATTCGAGGATACCCGTCAACTAGGGCGGCTAGCCAATCCCTATTGCAGACGCTCGCCCAGGCACACTTGTGTTTACTCAACACCGACAGAGCCCACCTGTGGATTATACTGCAACTATGCTGGGCAGACCTTAGTTACCGTTTTTGGGAGAGAGCATGTTATCTAGAGTCATCAACAATTTGAACAAGGCCAGTGCGATCAAGCCCTCGGACACGATGATTCGTGGCCTTGTGCCTTCACAGCTATCTATGGTCCTGAAGTATTCCGTTTACCCTATTTCACTCACAAGGAATGGGGTCAACCCGTGGTATGATTTTCAGGCACTTCCAAAATTGATCTCGATCCAGTTCGATAACATTAGGAAGTAGCCTTCCCGATAAATTGAGCATTCGAACCCCCCGGGTCTCATGATCAGAAAGCGAACGTTCTAATCACTCGGCCGTATATATATATATATATATATATATATATATATATATATATATATATATATATATATATATATATATATATATATAGGCCATCCCATAAGTTCTGTCCGAATTTTAACTTTTTGTTAAAATGAACGAAATTTAAAGAGTATTTTATAATGTGTAATGGAGCTGAACATTATTTTTATGTTTAGATGCATTTAAACTGATCAAATTTTATTTTAGAGACCAATAAAATTAAATTTTGTTTGATTAAAACCCTGCTAACATGGAAGTACCCAAGAATCATTTGAGGCAGATAATGCTTTGTGTTCAAGAAAGGAAACTCAGCAGCCGAAGCGGCTAGAAACATTCACTCAGTTTATGGAGAGGAATGTGTGAATGAAAGAACTTGCAGAAGATGGTTTGCAAAATTCAGAGGTGGAGATTTCACCCTTGAAGATGAAGATCGAACCGGACGTCCAGTTGAGTTTGATGAAAAGCTTCTTGAAGCAGCCCTTGAAGAAAATCCTGCTTTATCAGTTGAGGAATTGGCAGTGGTTCTCAGTTCAAACCATACAACTGTTCATCGTACTCTTCAACAACTTGGAAAAGTTCCTAAACTTGGAAAATGGGTGCCTCATGAATTGTCTGAAAACAACCTCATATCTGCTCTTCTCTCCATTCTCGCCAACTTGTTTCACCTTTTTTGGATCGACTTGTGACTGGCGACGAAAAATGGATCTTTTATCGGAATGTTAAGCGTCGTAGACAGTGGCTTGGTAAAGGGGAAGGACCCCAGCCACAACCGAGAAGGGAACTTCATGGGCAAAAGGTTCTTCTTTCAATCTGGTGGGATTGCCAAGGAATAATCCACTTTGAATTCTTACCACCTAATGCAACAATTAATGCTCAAATATACTGTCAGCAATTCGAGTGTTTGAACCAAGCTCCGAGAAAAAAGACTTGCTCTAGTGAATCGAAAACGGGTGATGTTTCATCAGGACAATGCGGGACGACCACATACAGCAAGAATCACATCACAAAAGATCGAACTTGGTTGGGAGAAAAGTCCTCATCCACCTTATTCTCCCGATCTTGCTCCTTCAGACTACCATTTGTTTCGTAGCTTACAGAATCATTTGGAAGAAACAGCTTTTGTAACACAGGAAGAGGTTAAAACTGACATTTGTGAGTTCTTCGAATCAAAGCCAAAAGAATTTTACAGTAATGGAATTAGTAAGCTTGTTAATAGATGGAAGGATGTCATAGATAATCAGGGAAATACTTGTTGGTTGAATCTGTAATTAAATGTAACATTTAGTCACTTGTTTTCTTTATTCAAAATTCGGACAGAACTTATGGGATGACATGATATATATATATATATATATATATATATATATATATATATATATATATATATATATATATATATGAAAAATCTCTCAAAGTTAACCTGTAGAAAAAGTCGATATTTATAAATGTAAAAGACAATAGGAAAACTGTAATGGTAGCCGACGCGTTTCGTCCAATGTGGACTTTTTCAAAGCAAAAACGAAATGAATTTATTAAACAAAGTAACTAATAACAAAACAAAATGTCTTTAGCAACTGGAAGTATGAAAATAGCGTTCTCTAAATTCTTCCAGTTGCTAAGGACATTTTGTTTTGTTATTATTAGTTACTGTGTTTAATAAACACATTTGGTTTTTGCTTTAAGGATTTATACTCTCCGAGTAAATGCAAATCCCCGTTGAATCCCCCAGAGTGTATAGTTTCCACATGGAGACCTCTGACCACCCACAGCAACATTCCTCATAAGATTAAATCTCACTATTTTATTCTTTACATCGTTGAAAAAGGACGCAGGCGTGTCCGAAATTTCCGACTTTAAAGTCTTTCTCTTCGTCTTTCAGTTTAGTCAAAAGGTTAAATAAATATAAGTACATCAATCTTATTGTCATACATGACCACATGAGAATCAAAAGAACCATGTATTTAAACACATTGTAATATGTTGTGACTGGTTTGAAATGTAAGTTTGTTGGGTGTCGGTCGCTTTGTTTTAATGTAGATGGGCTCCAATATCTCAAGGTTCTTTTTAGTGTGTGCATGTGTGAGCATTGTTGTGTAATGGATATCAGCTCGTAATGAGAAACCGGAGAGGCGAGTTCGAATTCCAGCCGGGCTCGTTACATTCATTTACACGCAAATACCCTTGGGAATTGTATGAATCGATCTCTTCTCCCCCTATCTATGGGTTAAATACCAGGATATACCTAAAGCCTTGGTTGGCAACCAGTCGACAGCAGAAAGAAACGGCAACCTACTGCGGGAAAGTCTTCTGTCTAGTCAGTCACCAATCGAAAGGGACATTATCGCCCAAGCGTGTATCACGTATGGCGCTTAACGAACTGATTGTTAGTAATCAATCCTACTGATTGCAATTATGCAACTACTTCAGCCACTGGGCAGGCCACATGTCAATTCGTTTAATTTTCAATTGGAACCTTATTACTTGCGTTATTTACATAACTCAGATTTGCATTTCAAACTAAATCATTTATAACTGTCTATATCTCTGTGATGAGGTATTATGATTACTTGCATTATTTACATTATTCGGACTTTTATCCTCATCTTCATTGACATATTCACAACGTTTCGGCCTCTATATCTCTGAGATGAGGTATTATGATTACTTGCATTATTTACATTATTGGGACTGTTATCTTCATTGCCATATTCACAACGTGTTGGCTTCTATATCTCTGAGATGAGGTATTATGATTACTTGCATTATTTACATTATTCGGACTGTTATCCTCATCTTCATTGCCATATTCACAACGTGTTGGCTTCTATATCTCTGAGATGAGGTATTATGATTACTTGCATTATTTACATTATTGGGACTGTTATCCTCATCTTCATTGCCATATTCACAACGTTTCGGCCTCTATATCTCTAAGATGAGGTATTATGATTACTTGCATTATTTACATTATTGGGACTGTTATCCTCATGTTTAATGCCATATTCACAACGTTTCGCCTGTTGTACGATTGATTGGAATTTCGAACCGAACCCTTTATTTCGTCCAATGGGGTAGATTGTTCTAGTTCCAAGTGTCATGCCTCTTCCAGATGTCTCAACGGCCGAAACTTTTTGAATATGTCAATGAAGATGTGAATAACGGTCCGAGTAATGTAAATAACGCAAGTAATCATAATACCTCATCTCAGAGATATAGACAGATATTGAAACCTTATTAGTACTGCAGGGATTCATAAAAATTCACTTATTCGCAAATATCCTTGAAGTTAGGCTTCTATCAATTCTCCTCCCAGATATGGAGTACCGTATTTTCCGGACTGGAAGACGCGCCCTAATAATGGAAAGAAATTCTAAGAAAAAAATGTCATTGTCATAAATCAACACATTTCCATACGTCCCTCACTGGCGCCTCCTTTTATTTACATTAATCACTCGTCCAACTGTGTTTGTATGATAATACTAGTCAAGAGCAGAAAGACTCCCACTACTGCGAGTAAACAGAACATTTTAAAGCTTGTGGCTCGGCTTCAGGAAGGTTTACAGACTTGGAAATACTCAGCTAAGTACTGAGGTTACATCATATCAAAGGCTGAATTAGAATAGACAGCTAACATTATATTGTAATGACTCATCATACAAATTCATGCCCCTATCAGTCAAGCCAATTAGGTGACCGCCCAAGCTTACTTGAGCCTGGGCGTTGCCTTACATTCGTCTTGGAAGACGCACACGTATTTTTCAGGTTATTTCTTAGGTTAAAAATGTCCTCTTGTAAACCGGAAAATATGGTAAATAGCAGAACAGAGTGAAACATGAAATTGCTGACCTATTTACGTCAATAACTGGCCGTTAATTACTTTTGCGCACATCTCAAAGCGATGCATTTTCGGATTATCTGTCGGCCTGCGGAAATTATCAATTTAATATTTTTTTACTTTTTTTATTATAGCTGATAATTTAGTTATGGATTGAATAGCAGCACAAATTGGGTTCTGTAGCCTTGGATGGAAAGCAGTCTATCGCAGAAAGGCAACCTACCGTGGGAAAATCTTCTGCCTAGTCAGTCAAAAGAGACATGATTGTTCAAGCGTGTATCCCGTATGGCACTTAGCTGACTGACTTTTAGGAATCAATCATACTGATAGCAATTATGCAATTACTTCACCCACTGAACAGGCCACATGTTAATGCATCTAATGTTCAATTGAAACCTTATTTGTACCCAGATGATTCGTAAAAAAGATGAATTGATTTTCCGATTCTTAATCATGATATCATAAGTAATGCAGGATTTTTATTTGAGATCTCATAATTAATACCGGATTTTTATCTTAGATATCATAATACCGGATTTTTATCTTAGATATCATAAATAATACAGGATTTTTATTTCAGATCTCATAATACCGGATTTTTATCTTAGATATCATAAATAATACAGGATTTTTATTTCAGATCTCATAATACCGTATTTTTATCTTAGATATCATAAATAATACAGGATTTTTATTTCAGATCTCATAATACCGGATTTTTATCTTAGATATCATAAATAATACAGGATTTTTATTTCAGATCTCATAATACCGGATTTTTATCTTAGATATCATAAATAATACAGGATTTTTATTTCAGATCTCATAATACCGGATTTTTATCTTAGATATCATAAATAATACAGGATTTTTATTTCAGATCTCATAATACCGGATTTTTATCTTAGATATCATAAATAATACAGGATTTTTATTTCAGATCTCATAATACCGGATTTTTATCTTAGATATCATAAATAATACAGGATTTTTATTTCAGATCTCATAATACCGAATTTTTATCTTAGATATCATAAATAATACAGGATTTTTATTTCAGATCTCATAATACCGGATTTTTATCTTAGATATCATAAATAATACAGGATTTTTATTTCAGATCTCATAATACCGGATTTTTATCTTAGATATCATAAATAATACAGGATTTTTATTTCAGATCTCATAATACCGGATTTTTATCTTAGATATCATAAATAATACAGGATTTTTATTTCAGATCTCATAATACCGGATTTTTATCTTAGATATCATAAATAATACAGGATTTTTATTTCAGATCTCATAATACCGGATTTTTATCTTAGATATCATAAATAATACAGGATTTTTATTTCAGATCTCATAATACCGGATTTTTATCTTAGATATCAGAAGTAATATAGGATTTTTATTAGTGATCTCGTAATACCGAATTTTTATTTTAGATATCATAAGTAATAAAGGATTTTTATTTCAGATCTCATAATACCGGATATTTATCTTAGATATCAGAAGTAAGATAGGATTTTTATTTGAGATCTCATAATTAATATCGGATTTTTACCTTAGATATCAGAAGTAATACAGGATTTTTATTTGAGATATCAAAAGTAATATAGTATTTTTATTTGAGATCTCATAATTAATACGGATTTTTTTATCTTAGATATCAGAAGTAATATAGGATTTTTATTTCAGATCTCATAATACCGGATTTTTATCTTAGATGTCATAAGTAATACAGGATTTGTATCTTAGATATCAAAAGTAATATAGGATTTTTATTTCAAAATCTCATAATACTGGATTTTTCATAATATTGGATTTTTATTTGAGATCTCATAATTAATATCGGATTTTTATCTTAGATATCAGAAGTAATACAGGATTTTAATTTCAGATCTCATAATTAATATCGGATTTTTACCTTTGATAATATAATAGAGGATTATTACCTTAGATATCATAAGTAATACAGGATTTTAATTTTAGATCTCATAATAAATACCGGATTTTTATCTTAGATATCAGAACTAATACAGGATTTTAATTTCAGATTTCATAATACCGGATTTTTATCTTAGACATTATAATACAGGATTTTTATTTGAGTAATACAGAATTTCTATTTCAGATGAAATTTCAGATTTCATAATACCGGAAATTTATCTTAGATATCATAAGTAATGCAGGATTTTTTGTTTCAGATCCCATAATTAATACCGGATTTTACGGTGGGCCTTAATGAGTTAAAATTCTTTTATATTTTCTGGCAAATGATCGATTCAAGATAAGCGCATTAAAAGATTAATTGATTTTCGTATTCTTAATGATTTTTCCGATTTGGGTGTGCGTTGTGGTGTAGTGGATTATCTCCCAGCCTGTGGAATAATCTCTTCAGTATTTGTGTTTATTTTTCTATTAAACCTAATAATCCAGTTAGTCAGTCAGTCATGAATGGAAAGAGACATGATCACCCAGACGTGTATCACGTATGGCAGTTAACTGACTAATAAATTAGATAGGAGTTATAATCATATGTATACAACATAATTATAACGCTGAAAAGAAAATTACTAGATGCTTATTCAAAAGCAGTAGTTACGTTGGCTACATTCAATGTAGCGAAATGGTATAGCACATCAGATCAAATGACGCTATCCGAATAGGAATACGGAGAACGCATATTTTCTACAAAATTTCTCGAACATTCAGGTCGATGAATGTAATTAATACAGTTTAATGAAAAACAGGGCATTTGCTTAAATAAATTGTATCATAAATTATAAAAAATAATATATAATCAGAAAATATATCAAATTCATTACATATATATATATATATATATATATATATATATATATATATATAGTCCAGAACAGATAACATTAGAAAGATTTTAGAGTTCCATGAAAATAAGTGGATACGACGTTTAAAAACACACTATCCATCCGGGCTAAACCATAAATTTAACAATATAGATAGTATTAATACATAACCCTACAAATCAAAACCTTCCCACATTTCTCACCCACACAAAACAGACATGCTTACGGAGGTGTTGAGGCCTCACCCACCCACACGAATATACACACTTACACACATCATACTCACTCACTCTCTAATGAACCAAGTGATAACCCTCCCCACAGCAATATACACGCTTACACATATCATACTCACTCACTTCCTAATAACCAAATAACACACACACACACACACACACACACACACACACACACACTTAACAGAGACACATCCCCTCTCCAGGAACCAATAAAATGCCAAACTGACCAAGGGAATTCAGAGCAGCATGAATCCATCCAGCTCTCATCTCAAATAACAACTTAAAAGAGACTGTTTGACCAACACGAGGAATGTTAAAAAAACCATGTTAAAAAGATAAAAAGCAAATAAAAAACAAATGAAAACTACAGTCAAAAGTTCATTTTCTCCATCAAAACATTCATTTCTGTAGTTCACTGCTACCAGCAAGCAGAAATATTTTTCTCTCCTGATGATGGCCATGTTGGCCGAAACTAGTCGAGGAATCTAAATGAAATAATAATAATAAAAACGAAAGAATATTAATCTACAACCCAGTGTGTCTGAAGATTTCAATTTTTTAAATAATTTTTATTGTTCAATATATATATATATATATATATATATGAAGAAATATAGCCTTAAAGTGTGCTATATTTATGGGATAAAGTGCTCAATATCAGAGATATAGCGTGTGTAAATATAAAAGTGAACATAGAAGTCAACACTTAGAGGCGACAGTCTGTTTCATGCTATATGCAATCGTCGGGCCCGACGATTGCATATAGCATGACACAGACTGTCGCCTCTATCTGTTGACTTCTATGTTCACTTTTATATTTACAAGTATTTATTGATTTATAAGTATTTATTGATTTATAAGTATTTATACTTACAAGTATTTATTGATTTTTTACCCCACTTACAATACTTACAACATTGTTTTCTTAAATGAATTACATTTTAATAATCATTATTAATGATAAAATATTTAGATTTTTGATGATTAAATACTAAAGCCATCACCTATTTTCTTTCGTAGAGAAGTTTCTTTAGGAAATTCTAGTTGCACTCCTATATATATATATGTGTAAGTATACGGAAACATCTGAGAAGATATATGAAATTACCCATGTATATCAGTACACGTGTACCTGTATAAGTGACTGCAAATGTGAAAGAACGTATGTGTATGAAATTCACATAGATGTTTACAATATATGATGGAGCATGATCTCTAATATTGCGTTAAAATGCCACTCCATATTAAATTAATACTAAATTTTAAGTAATAGAATTTACTAATGTAAAAATAGTCACTAATCAATCATAAATAAAATTCAAACTGATAAAGATATCACCTTAATAATCACTTACTACGAGATGTAAACTTATATTTGAGAAAAAGTTTCTAGTGTTTTAATGTAAACTCTATATTTTTTAATCGACTATTTAACATTAAATCCGCAAAATGTCCGTAATAAGGTTTTTTTAAAAAACTGTAACATATAATTAAATGGCTTAGACGGTTTAAACTGAAAAATTTACGAAATCTCAAAGTAAAGAAAAAAACAACGCCTATTCCAATAGAAGTTAATGACACTTTTTTACAACTTCTTTCTCTTTTTTCTCTCTTTTTTCTCTTTTCTTTTTTCTTTTTTCTTCATATACTTCTTTGTCCATCCCACTTCCTAATCAAGATATAACTTCCGTTAACAGATTTAAAGTGTCAATGTCTAGATTTCACCGAAAATTTAAATTTGAAACAATAAAAATGTTACATCTAACTCAATGCTGTCTCTCTACCCCCCTACACTGCCCCCACTTCGTGAGTTTCCTTATTATTGCCCGTCATAAATGTGTAAATTTATTTTAATTTTTTCATTTCAACATTTGGAAATAAATCTGATGATCCGCTGTCCTTTAAAAGGGCTGTGATGAAATAATTTATTATATGGAACCTTAAAGTAATGTTTTTATTTAAATTATTAGCTCTGATTTACATTGAGCTCTCTGGATTCTATCCTCATTGGGTCTTCCCATACGGATTACCTAGTTTTTCGTAAACTATATATATATATATATATATATATATATATATATATATATATATATATATATATGATTGTAGAGTGGGTGAATAAAACGGCCAGATATTATTAACTCTGATTTACATGGATGGAGCTCTCTGGATTTTATCCTCCTTGGGTCTACCCATACGGATTACCTAGTTTTTCGTAAACTAAACTATATATATATATATATATATATATATATATATATATATATATATATATATATATATATAAACAAGACAGATTCCAATGTTGGCAGTTCTTTTATTGATACTCAGAACATGAAGTCTTAACAATGAATCCCGTGATTCATATAAACTGGAATGATTGAATCCAGCGGAAGAATGAAGCAATAAATGAATAAAGGTTCTCAGACATTTCCAAAACTGATGATGGGCGGAGAATCTATTGATATATTCGTTAGAAACATCGAAGAGGAAAAAATCTGTCCGAGCATACAGAATTAAGGAAAAAACAACAGTAACAGAGGCATGAACATACAAAAGATGATATCAAACAGTGACGGATATATATAAATAGAGAGCTTCTTTATGAAGAGACTGGGATAGATAGATAGATAGATAGATAGATAGATAGATAGATAGATAGATAGATAGATTTAATGTACCATAAATTTTAATGTACCATAGCTAAAATAACTAATTTGATTTCAGGCATTACTGTAAATCAGTTGGCAAATGTTTTCCGTGAACTGCAAAATCGTATTACCCTTTGTATTGCCAATGATGGAGGACATGTGGAAACTTAAATAAAATTTCAATAAAACCTTAAAAAATATAGATTTACTTCTTTCTAATCCTTTTATAAATTAATTTCTATCGCAAATACAAATAAAGTTATAAATTTTTTTAAATGCACACGAACTTTATGGACACCCTATCTATCTATCTATCTATCTATCTATCTATATATATATATATATATATATATATATATATATATATATATATATATAGTCTGCATGCATGCACACACACACACACACACACACACACACACACACACACACACACACACACACACACACACACACACACACACACACACACACAACTCATGCAGACGGCACCCGAAATGCTGAACAAATTAAATCTAATGTTGTTAATTCTTTGCTATTATTAAAAAGTTTTACATGTGAGAATATAGATATATTTTTTCCAGTTATTATTGTTGTACACTGTTCATTTCACTATCTGACATCAAAACAATCATTCAACAGTTTGTCATTATCGTAATAGGGAGATTGCTACTTGGGTTTGCTGATGCAAGGGAAACAACTAAAAGATATTAATATTTTTTAATTATCTCCCTTTAAGTAAAAAAAAAGTTATAGTCAAGAATATACAAAAAATTGGAGTTGAGGAATCGACGAAACCTACGACCACAAAAGGTAAGAATTGTGGCACCGAGATATGAAGAAATACATCAAATATGATCAAGTGGCAGATTCACTGGTTCTAAAAGTTTTAAAGATATAAATGCGGGCAGTGATCGTTCAGCCACTTCCATTAAGAAGGTGAATTAAAGAAATGAAGACACGTCAGTCAGTTATGTGCCATGTGTGATACATGTATTTTGGATACATGATTGTCGAGGCAGATTTTTCCAGCAGTAGGTTACCATTTCTGTAGTAGACCAGTTGCCATTCAAGGCTATAGAACCCTATCTGTTCTGCTATTTACCCGAAGAAGAAGATTCATACCTTTCCGAAGTGTATTAGCACGTAAGTGTATGCAATTGATTTTTAGAGGACCGTGTCTGTATTTACGTGTTGTTGTATTAGAGATACGTGTGTAACTCTTGGTAGAATATTAAAAGGCCCAACTATTGAAAATTGGCGGATTTAATTTGTCCAACCGAAGATGAAAGAAGACAAACAAGACATATATATATATATATATATATATATATATATATAATTATTTATTTAAATATTATAACATAAATATGTTATAAAATCACTACAAAAATAGCCATTTTGTTTCAACACCTCCGGTGTCTTATCAAGTAATAATGTTGAATGTCAACATCATCACTTGATAAGACACCGGAGCTGTTGAAACAAAAATGGTTATTTTTGTAGTGATTTTATAACATATTTATGTTATAATATTTAAATAAATAATTGTATCTGCTCTACTCTGTATTGAGCACTCTTTTAAGAATAATAATTGATGGTTATTGGAATTTATTCCGTATATACCAATCCTATACTTGGGTATATATATATATATATATATATATATATATATATATATATATATATATATATATATATATATATATATATAAATTACTACTAACTAAAGAAGCTAGCCGAGGATTGAAAGTTACTTTTTCTTCAACAAGGACGCCTTTCACCTAAGCCAAATTTACAGACGCACATTGTCTGCAACCACTTCTTTTTAACTAATTTCTCTTTTTTTTTTTACCTGTATATTAAATATATTTAAATAGTACAGATTCCTGCGTTTCTCTTCAAAAGCACTTACCCTCCATAAAAGTGGGGTTGTATCTTGGTTTAATATCGTGGATATAATCATACAGAATTTCAAAATCGCACTGAAAAATACAGAAACTTGTTGAAACTGAAAGAAAATAATGTTTTATTAAATTACGCAAACACAAATTCTCACCAAAAATTAATTTTTGAGATATATTGAATTATCATTTTCAGTAAGTTCACAGATGGTATGGCTCAATTTTATTTTACTGAAATAACATCGTCAAAGACTTTTCCTGATATAACTGTAGAGGGCCGGGTGTGTATTTACGGGTTGTGGTATTAGAATTGTAGGTCCAACTACATAAGAATTGGCGGACTTAATTTGTCCAACCGAAGATGAAAGAAGACAAACAAGACATATATATATATATATATATATATATATATATATATATATATGAAGAAATATAGTCTTAAAGTGTCCTATATTTATGGGATAAAGTGCTCAATATCAGAGATAGAGCGTGTGTAAATATAAAAGTGAACAGGCCTGACGATTGCATCTAGCATGAAACAGACTGTCGCCTCTAAGTGTTGACTTCTATGTTCACTTTTATATATATATATATATATATGTGTGTGTGTGTGTGTGTGTGTGTATGTGTGTGTGTGTGTCAACAAATATGTATTAAACAAATGACAAGACACCTAGACATAAGATTTGTGTGTATGGGAACATTGTGTTTGTTCTTTGGTGAATGTTCGTATTTTGGTGAATTTTTGTAATGTTCATAGCGTTTTCCCAGAAATGAGAAAAGGCTGATCTTTTAAGAGCTGACATCTTGTCGGTGAAATGAAGAAGAAAGAGAGATTTACCTCACCACCACGCGAGCTGGGATTCGGCACGAGGCCTGAAGGAAAGAAGAGAAAGAGGCAAGAACTTTCCCAGTATTTATAGTATGGGGAAAGAGACCTCTGGTGAAGAATTAGGGAACTAAGGAGGAGGTAACTCCTACAGATTCGACTGGATATTCGAACTCGGCTCTTCGATCGCTACACTAACGTTAAAATAGACATTTTCCGTGATATGTATTTGTCAAATCTATGACTTCTGTGTATTTTTTCTATATTCCCTGATTCATAGACATTCAAATGCTGACAGCTGAAAATATTCGCTCGATGCTGGAAGAAGGAATGGAAACGTTACTTTAAGAATTCACCTTCGCCTTTTTCAAAAACTTTACTAAAGAGGTAAGTTGGCAGAATAAACATTATTGTTTCTATCTATCTATCTATCTATCTATCTATCTATCTATCTATCTATCTATCTATCTATCTATCTATCTATGTTGATGCCTGTTCATTTGACTCTTTCTATCATAGCTGCTTTCTTCTCACTCTCTGTAGATCTATCATTCTATCTCTCCATATTTATTCAGATAAGGCTCTCGATGAAATTTACATCTTTTTTTTTTGTCTGTCAGTGTCTGTTCTTTTATCCCTCTCTTTCTTTCTCTCTATCTCCCTCCCTCTCTCTCTCTCTCTCTCTCTCTCTCTATATATATATATATATATATATATATATATATATATATATATATATATGTATTTAGAGATTATATGCAGGTTATGAATTGGTATAAAGAGTTGCGTCTTAAAATGTTAAAAGTCCTATTATGATGCTGTTTAGATTCTAGTCAATATTATTAACTTAGATATAAAGTGATAGAGAAAACTATTGTTTTTGGTTGGAAAAAACTAAGTTAACAAAACAGACTAATTTGACTGTCAGTAGTTTATTTGCAACTATTTATTTTGATACTTTTACATTATTATACCTTGTAAAACTAATGTAAAAATATAATATGAAAAGATTTTAGAACAAATTCGTCAATCTTTTAAAGGAAAAACATTAAAAAAAACATTTTATTTTAAAAATTAAATATATATTAACAAAAAATAATAAGAACCTCCTAAAATTTATTGCACAAATGTTCCTTTCTTTTCAATAACTCTTAGCAGCCTATTGTCAACATCTGATGTTAGATTTGCAATTTTAGCGGCTGGTAAGTTGTTTGCAGCAAGTTTAACTGCCTCCCAGAGGTCACACTTGCTGTTGAATTGCCTTCCATTAGAATAAATATCTCTCTTGAGGATGCTCCACAGGTTCTCAATGGGATTCAAGTCACAGCTATTTGAAGGCCAGTCCATAAGAGAATCTTCAACAAATCCCTTTTCTTTCAACCAGGATTTAGTAAACTTTGATGCATGACTTGGTGCGTTGTCTTGCATAAAGATCTACGCTTGGCTAAAGACTGGTTATCAAGCCATTCAAAGAAATATTGCTCTAGAAAATCACAGTAACTTTTGGAATTCATTTTAACCCCGTCTTTCAGTTTAAATGGACCCACGAGTTCATTACCAATAATCCCAGCCCATATCATGATCCCACCACCGCCTTGTTGGCGTTTTAAAAAAATTCTTGAGTCATGTTGCTTGCAAACCCATTCTAGAGCCCATCCATCGGGCCCATCGAGGGTGATCCTTGATTCGTCTGTAAAAAGCACTTTATTGAAACCAGTTTTCATGTATTTTTTTTGCCCACTGCAATCTTCTTTCCTTATGTTTTTTTTGTTGTTAAAATGGGTTTCTTTATTTGATTTTTTACATCAGCAAACTTCCTTAATGCTTTACACCTTGTTTCCCTTGACACCATAGGAGCTCCAGCAGCCTCAAATATGAACGCACTTGACGCATTTGGGTTTCTTATTAATTCTCTTCGGATATGTGATGGATCTCGCTGTGTTAAATTCCTGAATTCAGCCTGAGACTTTTTTTCCTTGGTTGAATTCCCATTTGACATTTTCTTGATTGTTCGATGATCCCTTTTCAAATCCTTAGAAATTTGAAGCGAAGACTTTCCTTTGCTAATTTCTTTGATTATATAGTTCTTTTCATTCATTGTTAGTTCTTTTTTACGAGCCATAATACTAAATTCTAGTTCTTGCAAATAATCTCGACACTGCAAATTGCTATAATTACTGAGAAAATATTAAATATCAATCTGAAATTGAAAATTGGGACTTAATTGCTTTCATGCTTACTCGCTATACATAATAGTACAAGTTATTTCATTGGATAACATATATCTATGAATTTTACATAAAATATTTGACAATACCTCTTTTGCATATAATCTCTAGATGCAGTTTATATATATATATATATATATATATATATATATATATATATATATATATATTAAAAGTAACAAATCCGTTGGTATATAATCCAAGTGGATCCTAGTAATATAAAATATTAAAACTGATCTACAAAAAGAGCTCAGTATATTTATTATTACAGAGCAAATGGTTAATAAACAATAAAATCCAAAATCATCTCATATGGGGAATAGCTTATTTCGGTAGACGAATATATCGGTCGTCTGTCTTATCTTATCAGTCCCCGGTGTGGACGGTGTTCGCGTCAGAAATAGAAATTTAACTGTGAAAGCTAAAAGAAAAACCCGTCGAAAAACTAATACACAGTTTATCTATGTCAATGTTTCAGTCAGACGAAAGGCACGAGTCGTGGGGTGTGTCAGGGTAGAGTGGAAGGTATTTGTCTTAAAGGGAAGAAGGTTTATAAAATTAAACCCAGATATTAACCTTATGACATTACTTTGGTGTTATATGAAGAATTAAATATTAATTTAAAATTAAAAGTGGAATAAAAAGGGGTTTAAATCTAACTGGAAAGAGAGTTGGGGAGATTTTAGAGTAGGGGAATGTTTATAAATTATAATTAAGATAGGTAAAGAGATTATAGAGGGGGAAAATATAGAAATTAGAATCAGTTTTACATTCGACATTGGAAGAGGGGAGTGAATATTATGAAAATATAGTAGATTTCTTTCTCTACATGTAAATTCTTTTATACATTTTATGGGAAATTTTCCAATGACGGAAGTGGAAGGCCCGCTTCGATAACTGCATTACTTATGCATTTCTAAATAAAATATTTCAGTCGCATAGTGATGCCCCACCTGATGACACGTTAAAAATGTTTTCAGCTTTTATTAACGTTGAAACAAGATGTACAGTTTTGTAGTGGATATGTGCATGTTCTAATGTAACACTGCATAATATATATATATATATATATATATATATATATATATATATATATAATATGGAGAAAACAATTGAAAAGTTGCAAATTAAAAAATATTGAATGTTTTTTGTGAATGTATTTATTTATATTTTTATATATCTTTTATATATATATATATATATATATATATATATATATATATATATATAAATACTTTCACAAAAAAACATTCAATTTCTTTTAATTTGCAACTTTTCAGTTGTTTTCTCCATATTATATACATATCAAGAAAGTATACGTGGCTTCTAATTATGTTATATATATATATATATATATATATATATGTGTGTGTGTGTGTGTGTGTGTGTGAGTGTGTGTGTGGAGAGGGAGATTGATAGATAGATAGATAGATAGATAGATAGAGAGAGAGAGAGAGAGAGAGAGAGAGAGAGAGAGAGAGAGAGAGAGTACAGGTAATAGATCCGTTGGATATGTCAGTGCTGGTATGATATAGACTATAGCTACATGAGGGAATTTTGGATTTTTTGCTGTATATATATATATATATATATATATATATATATATATATATATATATATATATATGCGTGCGTGTGGCAGTGAATGAGACGCTGAAATGATGGTAAGTATGGAAAGGCGTAACCTTACTATATCAAAATTCTTTATAGAGTGAGAGCAAGAGAAAGGTAAATGAGAGTTTTATTTAAGGAATTTTGTCTTTTGTTTAACTGAGTGGAAAAAAACAAAAAAAATCACATACTTCGCTTGCCCTTCTAGACTACTGATTACAAATGCTAGCCAAAATTTGCAGATTGATTACCTTGCTTGGGGTTAAAAGATTAAATAATAATAATGATAATAATAATAATAATAATAATAATAATAATAATAATAATGAGAAAAGGAAGAATGTTGCGCTTGGCTGTTAAAATTGGCACCTGCGATTTCAGTGTTCGGGTTAAGAGTATTGATTTTCAAGGCAGTATGCCCTTCTCACTTGGAATGCCGACGCAACACAATCATCCTCTCGCTATTTCCTCTGGCATTTTGGCTCTGTGCTGTAATAAGCTAAGTTGAGAATATATCAAAGAAGATTTGTTGCCTATGAATAGAGATGAAGAGACATCGTTTTACAAATTGATTATTTTTTCAACCAACAAAACAAATTCTTTTTTTCTCAGTGTTGTTTATTAAAGAATATCTCTACTGGTACGTTTTATTTTTCAGGTTAAATATTCAAGTCATGCCACAAAGTTGCATCAAAATGCCTTTGTCTTTCATCATTTATCAAGGAAATAAAATATTGCAAACCTAATTTGGAAAATCCGTTCTTTTACAAATTAACCTACAGTGAATTTTTTTCATGTTTATTATTATTAAGGATCATAGTGAAATACGTAAGTTGGTTTAACTTGTGGAATCGTCCATGTTATTTTAACGCCCCCGCTGTAGGAACAATCTATTTTTCACGCCCACGTAAATTAGCTTATCCAATGAAAACCTAATTTTTCCGAACTAAGAATTCTATTGGCTTACAGCTCTAAAATTCGAAAGCTCACGTGAAAAGAAGTAAATTGCGCCAAAATTCTGTGAGCCGATTTTGAGATCCGACAACTTATAAAAGGAAGATTTTGGACAGTCAGTCAGCGGATCGAACACAGAGAGATGCCAAACAAAACCACGCGACTCAAAATAATAACTTTCCCGCGCAAAAGAACATCACTGGCTCGAATAATCCTCTGTGACCAAGAAAGATCTTCGAACTTCAAACAACTTTACTTAACTAAAGTGAACAATAATATTCACTACTATTCAAGTAAAATTACGATTGAACTAAAACCATAAACTACAGTTAAGGGTACGCAACTTCAAATGACTTAACCAAAGAACAGTACATAAATAATTACATACACATTCACTGAATGAATAGTAAATGAACATTTAATTTACAAAAAAACTCATTTGACTATAACTTTGCAATAGTTCACAAATATATCGAAATACTCAAACAAACCTGATATTTTAATAAAAAATACAAACACACCAACATTTGATATCTCAAAACATTATTGTAAATATTTTCTTAATTGTATATAAATGTGCGTATTGTTTGAATTGATTTTTTTTGCCTCGTTGTGTTTCATATTGTAAAATATTTTATTGTTGAGGATGAATGATTAGAAAACACCAGCTTAACCCAAAAATTCTTCTGATTAATTCCAACATTCCAGTTAAGAAAACTTAATACATTTCACTTGTCCCCAACAAACTAGTTTAGTTAGTAGCTCTTGTATAATGAAATGTGTCACTGATAAGTACTTTATACGTATTGAAATTAAAATCTTAATCACCGCCTATACTTTTAACTTCGTCTGGAAAATGTTGTAACATGGCGCATTATTTTAACTGATTATTAAAAGTAACAGTTTCAATCAGACATCATTTATATTTTATTTATACGAGGGAATGTCAAAAATTATCAGCGCTCTTGTTTAAAGATATGTTATCGCCAAAGGACAGATCATTTTTGACTTGCCCTTGTCGAAGCACATAACTATTTTAATTCAAAAGTAGTTCAAAACATTATTATCAGAAAAATAGTAATGAAATAACAAAAAAAAAAGAAAGAAAAGTAAAAAATATGATAACGCGTACAAAATAAGTTTGTCTTGAGCCAGTGTGATGTAAAAAAAAACTTACTTTTACTATATTAAAATGAAAGAGTTATTTTTGAACGATTGAAAACGTTCAAATAATGTAAAAAGTTTATTAACATGGAAATGATTAGATTCCATTGAAGAAAATATAGACTTTAGTTCTGAAAAAGTTTTAATGGTGAACATACCGTATGAAGAAAACTCATCAGATGCTATTAAACGAATTTTAAAACAGATAGATATACGAGTTGTATTCTCCTCTTTCAATACAATAGGAAGGACACTCATCAGATTAAAAGATGAAAGAGCAGTTACAAGTAATGGCAATCTGATCTACAAAATTAATTGCATGAACTGCCCAGCAAGTTATGTGGGCATGACTTCAAGATCATTGAAAGAACGACTTTGTGATAAGGTAATTTTAAATGATAAAGAAAAACAAAAATTGGAAAAAAACTTCAGCGATTGCATTAGATGCCATTACAGAAGGTCACAGAATTGACTTCGACCATAGCAACTACAAAAAATGCCTGAAATAGGATAAATGCAGCACAACTACATCTCTACCCCAAAGAAAAATATATAGAGAAAAAAAAAATTATGCCTCGACTTGCTATTATGTTGTACTCGGTTTGTTTTCCTTGATTTCAATTTTTAAGCGTTTCGAACGAGTGACCAAGACTGGCAACTGCTATCGAAATATTTCCATAAACAGAACACAAATACTCATCAAGTGCACCAGACCAGGTGCAATCTTCAGCTGAGCGCCGTGCTTCAGCAAGGTTTCGGCCCATTAAGCCCAGTATCTTTCCTCACGGTGGGCCCGCAACAGCTGGATTATGTTACGTTGCAGCTGGTCTATGTTAATTACGTGCGACTCGATAAGAATTTTTGGGTAATCCATACACTTCCTTCCACCGCTTTTTCACCACAATAAATCGTTCGTTGGAATGACAAGTTTTTTCTTTCTTTTAATTATGCAAATACCAACAGAGACAAGCATTCTAATTTAGCTTCTAGTTTGTTTGGTCTGGTTAAATGATAAGCAACTCAGGCGAATATTTACATTAGAAAACTAAATTCTTAGCTTTTTGAATAGACGTTGTGGTTTGTGTTGACGGTAACGTGTTTTCGATTCACGAAGACTTGCAGTTCATGATTAGATGACGTGATGCATTTTCTTGGAACTTTTAAAATATTGTGGAAGTGAGTTTTTCAAATTCTAGTCATTCTTACACAGAAATTGCTTTCTTATCATTTTGAATTGCAAAACAATGAATAAAGTAAAGATGGACGACGACCATTTGACCGGAAGTTCAAGTTACTATAGAGAAGTGTCGGAATTAGCTCCTCCTAAATTCCTTAATTGTTCACTAGGGGTCGCTCTCCCTACACTATAAATACTGAGCGACTTCTTGCCTCGTTCTCTTTTTCACTTTGCATTTCAGCGGACACATTTAAAAATGTGATCTCTCGCAGAGATCCGCGTTTCGCCCACTTGTGGGAAAACGCCATGAAACACACATACACGTACGTACGAACTTTCACCAATATACAAACTCTTTACGTTCACACACAAACACAAATGTTAATGTCTTTGTCCATTATAAAGTTCGTTGTTTAATACATATAATTGTTGATATATATATATATATATATATATATATATATATATATATATATATATATATATATATATATATAATTAAGTAATTCATCGAGTCTGAAACCTCAACAGAATGCAGAAAGCACTGGACGGCCGTTTCGTCCTATATTTGGGACTCATCAACAGTGCGCATCCACTATCGAGAATTGAAACCCTGGCAGTTAGGTTATCAAGCAAACGTCATACCAACTGTTCCAACGGGCCTCGGTGACGAAGAGGTAGCAAATCAGACTCAATATAGCGCCGCTCGCTCACAAATTCCGTGGTGGAACTCAACTGAGATTCGCTCTAACCATAGAAATTATTAGGAGGATTTGATAATTATAATTAAGTAATTCATCGAGTCTGAAACCTCAACAGAATGCAGAAATTCATCAGACTCGATGAATTACTTAATTATAATTATCAAATCCTCCTAATAATTTCTATCATTTATATATCATTGCTTAAACCGGCTTCTAATACTTAAGGTTGAGCGGCTTGGTGATAGTAGTTGTGGCTCCAGGGGCTCCGTCCTATATATATATATATATATATATATATATATATATATATATATATATATATAATGTATCGGTCTTGTTTGTTTTCTTTACATCTTCGGTTGGACTCAACTTGAGTCCGGCATTGTTCTTGTAGTTGGACCTTCTAGCAGGAATAAACAGCACGTGTTTCTAATTCAAAAACACTCAAACCCACTAGGTCCTCTAAAGAAGAAACGCCATTTTTGAGTAATAAGCTGTCGTTTTACAAGCGTTCCAGTTTTCGATTTTTTACTCTACTGATATTAATTAAAAAAAAACTTCGTCATGTGTAATAATATTTCAAATGTAACAGTCAGGTATAAAAACTGTATTAAAACAATATAAAAGGAAAAAAATAAAGTATAAAATAAAATTAGAAAATTTGCTGTCGTGGGAAAAAAAATCATCACGATAAGTAAAAGGATAATTTTTTAATCAATTGCTGTAGTTTGAGTAAATAAAAAAAATCGAGTATCAATTCCCTAAAAACATAGATAAAAATAAATACAATACAAAAAAAAAAATAAAGATAAATAAATAAGATATTTTTTGCAACACATTGTAGTCATCTTGTAGCAGCGATTAGATGTGTTTTTCACTGGCGGATGAATTCCCTCACAGAAGTAAATTGGTTGAACTGTGGACCAATCAAATCCACAGACGGAAGGATACAAAAGCCGGACCTACCGTGAGGAAGAAAAAAAGGGAATTCTCTCTCTTTAGCCGCCGCCGCCGCCGCCAAAGAGTCAACAACAGAGACGGTGAGCTGCCGACCGCTACCTCGCCCTCTTTACTTACCGACAAAGGCGTGCGAACTTTTGTACAACCATCTATGGACAGTGTACCCAAAACTTTAGGTATTTGTTGCCTGAAGGTTACCCGAACAAACCATTAAATATTATATAAAGGGATTACTTTTTTCTTGTTACTTAAATATTTGTATCTATAAAAAGAATGTATAAAGATGAAAATTTCTTCAAATAATTGTCGGACTTTGTCCATTTCATAATATATATATATATATATATATATATATATATGTGTGTGTGTGTGTGTGTCTGTGTGTGTGTGTAAAAAAATGGAAATCAATGGAATGATGTGGGATGATGATGACCCCGAAAAAGAAGGAATGATGTTATCAGGACCCGTCCACCCCACAAAAATAAGAGTGACCGCCCTATTTTGTCTTCCAACAAAATCAAGAGGCTCTCTCGCTAAGAGAGAGGGAAAGGATAAAAAATATGATGGGCATTAGAAAATTCAAAAACTGACCAAGTCGAGATGAAAAGGCGAGCGAAAAGAAACTGGGGATGTTGGGAATTTCGACTTGGATCCTAACAAAAACAGAAGCCAGGAACAGGCCTGGAACAACACTTACTCATATTAACTAGGTACACTTGGAAGAGTCTGTCTTCACCAGTGAAGGCCTCCCCAGGAAACCGCTCCGTTGTGAATTAGGGGTACTTAAAAAAGAAAATCAAGGCTAGTCCCGTCTAAGCAAACCAGGCTCGCAATAATTACCCACCTTTCGCTGAAATCTGTCGTTAGCAACTGTTTTCTATCAGTTCTAATCTTCATCCTGAGCTGATGCTGAATGAATCTGATCAGATCCTGATGAGAATAGCGATAGCATCGCAAGATCTCCTCCATTCGCGTTATCAAAATCACCATTATTGCCGTGGCCAGCAGCGTCAAAATACCATCTGTTTCACCCCAAAATACGGGAAGCGACAGATTGTCACACGCGTATGCCCGATCAATAAGTACGAGCTGTCAACTCGCCGACATAGTTCCAAAGGAGGCGTACCCGAGGATAGTAGTAGAAAGCGTGCGAAGCCGTTTCCTCTAAGCCATGGTCTCATTGTTGACAGTCTGGTAAATCTGCCAAGCACCATTCGAACGTTACGCCATTGAGAGGTAGCCGATTCAGAACTTTCGCCATGTAAGCGAAAGTTCAGTGTTGCTGAGATAATTCGTCCTCCGACAGGAATCGAACCTGTATCCTATACAGAACCGTCATTGAGCCTGATGTGCTCTTAACCGATCGAGCCACGGAGGATCGTTCGATTAGCAAGGTCGATTTTACTGTTCTTAAACTACAATCTTCCATGATTCTCTCACGTACATTCATATCTGCTCATGGCGTATCCAAATGTAAGCAAATGACGTCACACTTTATGAAATGGACAAAGTCCGACAATTATTTTAAGACATTTTTATGTTTATACATTCTTTTTTATAGATACAAATATTAAAGTAAATGGTCTGTTTTATAATAAACAGTATTTATAACATTTACCGGCCTGAATGTCCGAGAAATATCTATATAGGATACAGGTTCGATTCCGGTTGGAGGACGAATATTTTTTATGAAAATTTCTCGGACATTCAGGCCGATAAATGTTATTAATACTGTTCATTATAAAACAGAGAATTTACTGAAATATTTGTATCTATAAAAAGAATGTATAAACATAAAAATATCTTAAAATAAATGTTCATGTGAAAGACGACCATCAGTCGTTGGGTCTTATTAATATCAATGGTTCCCTTAAAGGTAGGAGAACTGAGAAATTTGTGAGAGGACATCTTGAATTTGGATTGGATTTGGATAAACACATTGTTGGCTCCAGGACCGATGGTGCTGCTATGATGATGAAGTTTGGAAAGGAAATAAGACCTGAACACCAACAACTGCACATTGCACACACCTGTCAGTGATAGACATTTTTTGTAAAAAATAATATTGAAAATATCGCTTCAACCCATGAGACTGATAAAAAAAGTGAAGAGATTATTATAACAGACGATAATGATGATGAAGCTGAAATAAGCCAACAAGACATAGTTTTTCAAACAGATTTGGCGCAGGAAAATACTTGTTTTCCCCAGACAAAACCTGAATTCAACAATATCTTAAATAAGGTAAGAAAACTTTCCAAACTTTCCCGAAAATCACCTACAAAAAGAAAGAAATTTTTCAAGATTTGTATGAGCAAACAGAGTGTATGAACGTATACTTGATTGCAGATCCATCTAACTACCAGTTTCCTACCACTCTTCGGCAAAGTCTCACAGACGTACCGTCGCCTCCCTCTGTCTTTTCTACTTTCATGGTAACTGCTCCGACGAGCTCCTTTCGCTAGTTCCCAGACTGCATGAATTTAAGCGTGCTACTAGGCTGGCATCACGGTCCCACCCTTTCACTGTCGAAACGGTTAAATGTGGCCGTCTCTTCTACTCCGATAGCTTCATGTCTCGCACCTCTCGTCTGTGGAATTCCCTTCTTATTACATGTTTCCCTTATAATCTCCAACTATTCAAATGTAATGTCAATCGACATCTCCAGATTCCCTGACCTATTCCCTGCCCTTCTCTTCATCCTTTCCTCCATCGCACCTCTTTACTCTCGCTCCCACTCTGTAACCCCTTGCGTACTAGTGGCATCCCACCTTGCTTGGGGTGAAATGCTTAAAAAAAAACAACAACCAAGTTGAATAGCACGTTCCAAATGATAGAGAGATTTTTAAAATTAAAAAACTGCATTCCAAATGCTTTACGAGCAGTACTTTCCACAGAAGCTCGAGCTAACGATCGATGGAAAACTCTCGATTTGCTTTATGAAATTCTACGTCCAGTAGAGATTATTTTGAAGGCCATTTGCGCAGATGATACGTATTTACTCAAAGCGGGATATTCTATAGAATTTTTATTGGATAAATTTAATATCGTCAGCTCGAAATCTCCGTGAAAGACTTATGCATCAGTATAACGAGAGAAGAAATGTGGTAACCTTGACTTTCTCAAGATATTTATACAATCGAAGGAAGTTTAAAGACGAATCAATCTCTGGACCTTTTCTTTTTTTCTAACAAAACAACTTTTAAAGACGTATGCTGAACAAGCACAGAGGAGATTCTTTCCTGGACATCACGAGGAGAACAGAACAGAATTGTGCGAAGAAAATGAAATAGAAGGGAACCTAAATCAACGGATGGTGTTTCTTACGTTGCTGGCCACGGCTCGAATGGTGATTTGGACGACGCGAATGGAGGAGGTCTTGCGGGATGGTTTCCTGTGGAGACCTCCCCTTGGTTAGGTTAGACAAGCTTTTGTGTACCTAGTTAATGTGAGTAAGTGTTGTTCCTGGCTTGTTCCCGGCTACATCTTTGGTTATGATCCAAGTTGAGATTTCCAACCTCCCCAGTTTGTTTTGGCCCCATTTTATCTCGACTGGGTCAGCTTTTTCTTTCCCATGTCCGCGTATGTTTTCTCATTTTCCCACTCCCTTAGCGAGAGAGCTTCTTGATTTTGTCCCCTGGGCAGAATACAGCGGCCTCACTTTTTTCAGAGTTGGACGGACCCTACTATCATCAGTTATGTTTAGTTCACTTTGTGTTCATGCTTAGTTTGTTATTGGCTTCATCTCCCTTCCCACTCATTTTTCATCTTTAGATTTTTATACATACTTTATGATCATTAAATTTTTATGGTATGGGGCGCGTTTTGTAGCTTCCCCTCCTTGAGAGGATGCGGTATTATAATGTATGGAGGATTGGTTGGCGACGGACGAGTTTTTGTGGTGAATGGGCAAATTGTAATGAGTGAATGAGTCGTGAATCGGATTAGCTAGGTATAAGATAGTTAGTGAAGACCAGCATCAACCACTCCCTTTTTTCGGCCTTGTGCCATAATTGTATCCTTTTATACAATAAATATCCATTGTTAGTAGCGCGGCTCGGCTTAACGTCCCGTAAATAATATATCAAAACTATGGCTCGCAAAAAATAAAAACGATAATTTTCAAAACCGAGTTTAAATGTTAATCATTCTCAAAACCGGTTTTGGATGAGTTAGGGTTATTCAGCAGTTTCCGCCGTTATTCAGCTGTCAAATAAAAAACTTCGCCCCAAATTCCCACAAATGGGTACCTCGACACGCCGAGAAAATAAACAAGTCTCACACGGAATAAAATTAAAAAGAAAAGTCTAGCAACACACAAATGAAAACGAATTAAATTCGCAAGAGTGGGTGAGGGGGTAAAAGAAAACTTGTCTTGTGTCAAGAAACAAAATGAAAACGAGATAGGGTTGGCGGAGGTGAAACATACAAAAAGAGAAAGATAAAAACTTGGATTGTGTAAAAAAAAAAATGAAAATGAAAATGAAAAAGTCCGATAAACTTTCTCAAATAACAAAAGAAAAAATTTAAAAAGATAAACTTAAAGTGAATTCTGTTCATACAAAGAGTTCAAAAGTAAAAATCCTCAAACTTGTACTGGACGTGGCGCGGGGGGCGGGGGTCTAGAAAAAAACTGTTAAACCTAGGAAATACTGTGCTTGGCCCAAAACTGTCGATAGAAACTCTGTGTTATGGCGAGACGACCACACTCTACACACTTCTCTTCCATACACTGCTATAAACAACGGAAGCGAGCGAGAATGTTATATCTTAGTATATATGCTCGATAGGGTTTAAGGTCAGTCTGTGCGAAGTGGCTTCACTCTGCGTATTTTAGTTCCGTTACCATATCAACAGTGTCGATACTTTTGATCAGACTTCGTGTATATATATATATATATATATATATATATATATATATATATATATATATATATATATATATATATGTGGCCTGACGATTGCATCTAGCATGAAACAGACTGTCGCCTCTAAGTGTTGACTTCTATGTTCACTTTTATATTTACACACGCTCTATCTCTGATATTGAGCACTTTATCCCATAAATATAGCACATTTTAAGACTATATTTCTTCATATATATATATATATATATATATATATATATATATATATATATATATATAAATATAAACTGAAAATGCAAAAGTGCGATACATTTTTACAAATAACAAAAGGAAAAATTTAAAAAGATAGACTTAAGGTGAATTCTGTTATTCCAAAGGGTTCAAAAGTAGCAAAAAATCACAAACATGTCGGCTGAAACTTGTGCTAGACCAGGGTGGGGACACACGTAATGCCTACGCAGTATATCTCCTTCTTTTCCCTTGTTTTTCACTCAAATCTTTAAGAACATTCTTAGTTCATGCCGACGCGTTTCGTCTTCCGATTTTATCAAGACAAGCAATGAAAGCGAAATATTTTATTGTTAAGATTTATTGTAAATAAAATACAATTTTGGCACAAGGTCGAAAAGGGGAAAAGGGTTGAGGCTGGTCATCACTTACTATCTTATACCTAGCTAATCCGATTCACGACCTACTCACTCGTTACAATTGGTTTGGCTTGTTTTGCTTTACCGCATATCAACCTGAATGGGTTATTTAATGCCGAAAAGATTTTTTATTTCTGGTAATATATTTCCAAAAACAAATTACTAGTAATAATTCTTTCTTCAAAAATGTATTGCTGGTATTTTTACACTTTCATGGTGTTTTGAGCCCAGTTTTGGGGTTAATTATTTGGCCATAGCTGGGACCCTAACAGGTTCTACCACCTCGAGTAAGGGTGCACCTGGGAACACCAGCAATTAAGAGGTAGTTACACGCTCCTCAAAAACTCCTGATCAGAGGCCTTGCTGTTGTATGTAGTTTATCATAAAAGCGTTGGTTGATTTCAGTAACTTGAACCAATAGGGTTATGAGTTCAATACCTGGCTATTGCAGTGGTGAACAAAAACTTGGAGAGTTAAGTTCAAGGGAGATAAACGACACGGAGACATCCGGAAGGGTCATGGCACGTGGAACTAGAAAAATCTACTCCGGTGGACGAAATAAAGGGTTCAGTTCGCAATTCCAATCACCCGAAGAAGACCGGACAACATACAACGGCCGAAACGTCGTGAATATGGTAAAGAAGATGAGGACAACAGTCCGAATAATGTAATTGTGAGATAATGACGAACTCGCGAGGCACAAATTATATCAATGCAAATTCATAATCAGGGGAAATACGCATATCGCGTAAAAGAAGGTTACTGCAACTATGTAAGTTTTCATTCTTTGAGACATGATTGAAAAAAGGGACAAGTGAAACTATAGATTTGATCGTTGAAATAAATGTTAATTAAATCGGCAAGACATGCGAAAAGTTTACGACAAACTTATGGAATAAAGTTTTAGTATGTAATGTAAGATGACAAAATCTTTCAGGCATACAGCAAAAAAAGTTTTCTTTTTTAAAATCATTTGATCCATCAAGCCAACAAGACGCAAGGAGTTACTGAGAGTGATAGAATCTTTTTTTTTTAAAAGGAGAAAGGCCAATAAAAGAACAGGATTTAAGGAGACAGAAAATAACGATTGACATTGTCTTTAAATTTTTGAAGAGCAAAATTGATTGGGAAGCAAGAATCCGGAAGAGATTTCCACAAACGAGGAGTGCGAGAGAAAAAAAAACATGCTAAGTGTAGTAAAAACAGAACCAGCGAATAAACTTATACCAAAGCATTATTGCACTTTACTCTGACTACCCATCTACTGACGGATTATACAGGGTACTTTTTCAGTAAATCTTATGAGTGTTATATTTTCCAGGCCCTCTTTCCTCATTAATATATAATCAGAAATTTCATCTCTCTCTTCCTGATTGTGACTAAAAGTTACTTGTAGATTCTATTCTCCTTAAAATGTTATCGATGCTCATTTGTTCTGCCGAAGATATTCTCAGAATTCGTCAGTAAGAACACGTCCCTGTCCATTCAAATCTCTTTTTCATCTGTGAGGAGATTGTCCAGTATTCACTACGAGATAGGAGATTAGATATTGCATAGAACCTCAGCACGCTTTCATTGGCTCTAAGTATATTTTCCTCCCTCTTGATATTTTTATACTATTGCCCACCCATTACAATGCTCAAGAGCCACTCAATGTAGAGGGTTACTGAAATAGATTGGTGCAAAGGCTTTAAGCAAGTGGATTACAGAACGTGGTCTGGGAGAGGTGGTAGAGGGAAGGAACTTGTTGAGAGCTGCAGCGGATAGAAGGAGGTGGAGAGGTATGATCGCCAACGTCCTGAAAGGACACGGCACATAGAAAGAAAAGGTGGAAGTAAGCATATTATACGTGTAGTAAAAAGACGAACCAGTGAATAAACTTATACCAAAGCGTTATTGCATTTTACTCTGACTACTCGTCGACTGAAAACAAGAATGATGACTGCCTAGTGGTCCACCATTGGCATTATCCATTAGTGTTTTCTGAAATCTAACCACAGCATTACTGCCGAAGTTTACTGTCAGAAACTGGGTGAAATACACATGAAGATTAATCGACGTGGTCTAATTTTCTTTCATGACAATGTTCGGCCACATATTGCCAGGATGTCACTGTGGAATCTGACTGACGAGATTTTGCCTCATCCCCCCATATTCTTCTGAGCCTGACTACTACATTTTCAATCATCTTGACAAATTTACTGATTAAGGGCAATGAAGACAGACAATACCAACTATACGCGGGGTGCTATTTAAATCTATGAGAAAAAAGTCCAAATTTGTATAAGAAAGCCGGGGAAATTGCACTACAGAACAACGACAGGGGGTTGTCAATATTTTTGCACTACATACAGAATCGCATATAAAGTTGTGGCAATTTCAGAATTTTGACATCGTAATAAACCGACAAGCCATTATTCCCAACTGCTTCAATGTTGAGGTCATCGTTTCTGAAACGAGACCAACGTAGTAGCACCATAGGGAGATTGCTGAACTCGCCACCCGAAAAAAAAAAGACCATGAAGCGTCGAGATTCCCTTCAACTTCCCTCAGCCGTATAGTGGATGTGTGAGTGGTCTAATGGATAGCGATTCGGAATAGGAAATCAAAGATCCGAGTTGGAATTAACCATAACCATTGTTTTTTTTTCTTCGGAAAGGTATGAATTCATCTCCACCCCACAACTATGGATTAAATAAAAAGATATACCTGGAAAAATCATTGTTATTCTAAAAAATATTCTGAATGCAATATTCGCTAAAAAGAAAAAAACAAAGAATAATTTGTACAATCCAAAATATGTTTCGGCTTTAACTAACATACACAAGGTTGATAAGCCGTAAAATAGACAAATAAATCATTTTTAAATATTATTTATTTATTTATTATTATTATTTTTATTATTATCATTACTTTATTAAATCCATTAAATCTTGAAATTTTATTAAATTTAAAAATTTAGTAAATAATATTTTATTATTAATATTATTTGTTATTGTTATTTATTTATTTATTATTATAAATTATTATGTAATATTATAAATTTTCATAATCATATATAAATAATATTATATTCATAATAATATATGAAAATATATAAATTAATATGAATTATTATATATTATTATAAATTTAAAAATTTATTAAATTTAAAAATTTATTAAATAATATTTTATTATTATCATTATTTTTTATTATTATTTATTATTATTATAAATTATGATATATTATTATAAATTTTCATAATATATAAATAATATTATATTCATAATAATATATGAAAATATATAAATTAATATGAATTATTATATATTATTATAAATTTAAAAATTTATTAAATTTAAAAATTTATTAAATAATATTTTATTATTATCATCATTATTTTTTATTATTATTTATTATTATTATAAATTATGATATATTATTATAAATTTTCATAATATATAAATAATATTATATTCATAATAATATATAAAAATATATAAATTATTATAATTTATTATATATTAGAAATTTATTAAATTTAAAAATTTATTAAATTTAAAAATTTATTAATTTATTAAATAATATTTTATTATTATTATTATCATTATTTATTATTATTATTTATTTATTATAATTTAAAATATTATGCATTATTATAAATGTTCATAATAATATATGAATAATATCATATTCATCATAATATATAAAAATATATAAATTATTATAAATTATATATTATTATAAATTTATTAAACTTAAAAATTCATTAAATTCAAAAAATTATTAATTTATGAAGTAATATTTTATTATTATTATTATTATTATTATTATTTTATTAAATTCATTAAATTTAAAATTTTATTAAATTTAAAAATTTATTAAATAATATGTTTTATTAATATAATTTATTATTATTATTATTTATTTATTATTATTATTATTATAAATTTTCATAATAATATATAAATAATATTATATACATAATAATATATGAAAATATATAAATTATTATAAATTATTATATATTATTATAAATTTATTAAATTTAAAAATTATTAAATTAAAAAAATTATTAATATTTTATTATTATTATTATTTATTAATATTATTATTTATTATTATTATAAATTATGATATTTTATTATAAATTTTCATAATATATAAATAATATTATATTCATAATAATATATAGAATATATAAATTATTATAAGTTATCATAAATTATTATAAATGTTATTCAATTTTAAAATTAAATTTAAAAATTTATTAATTTATCAAATAATATTTTATTATTATTATTATTATTATTATTATTATTATTATTATTATTATTATTATTATTATTATTATTTTCAAATGAACCCCTTCGTGGAAACGGATACTTTAAGAATTTTACGTGCCACAGATTGAGGAACAGATCAACTCCACCTCTGCTCCATTGCCAAAAATATTTTATCAACTTTAGAGAAGATGATGGGAATGGTTATAAGAATAGCATCTCTGTCTCATTTTGGTTCCCGATTCAATGAAACAGACAATCGCCGAAAATTTTCAAGAAATTTGTACACCAGGAAACTAAAAATATAGCAGATGTGTATATTTACTGAACGCTACATGATTCGCGTGATTCCTTTCTGTAAAAAGTCAATTCCGTTTGCAGAAACTCTGAGACAGTCGCCTGGCAAGAAGAAACAAGATGTGTTTCTGCGTTCATTCATCGTAATGCGAATGATGATTTGGATGACAACAATGAAGGGAGTCCACTTACGTAGTCATCATTCCTCTCAATCATCGAGTCACGTAATTAAAAATCAGCTTTTAAGGTTAAGGACATAATAGAGAAGATTATATTCTTGTACTTTAGCAAACGGTTGCAAGTTTGTAACAAACAAGCGACACTAAAATATATATGCACATTCATGAAAGTTCGTTGTTCTTTATCACCCATGGGATATATGAGCGCAAATGACACACGAGGGGTTCTCTAGTTAAAACCACGACACAGTATGCACCTCCATATTTCGGACCGGTTTAGTAATGGATAGAAATTTTCATAGAAAATATTCGTCCTCCGACAGGAATCGAACCTGTATCCTATACGGAACCGTCATATATCATGACCTGCCTTTAACCATTTTTGGCCACAGAGGAGCGTTCGATTAGCAAGGTCGATTTTACTGTTTTTAAACAAGAATCTTCCATGATTCTCTCACGTATATTCATATCTGCTTATGGCGTATCCAAATGTAAACAAATCACATCACACATTATAAAATGGACAAAGTCCGACAATTATTTTAAGACATATAGGATACAGGTTCGATTCCTGTGAAAATTTCTCGGACATTCAGGCCGGTAAATGTTTAATACTGTTTATTATAAACAGAGCATTTACTTAAATATTTGTATCTATAAAAAGAATGTATAAACATAAAAATGTCTTAAAATATATATATATATATATATATATATATATATATATATATATATATATATATATAATAAAAATCATTTAATACTGGTAGAATCATCTTAAACATATTTAATAACTAATCCTCCAAATAATAAACACCAATCCCCCCTTATTAATTGTCTAAATACCAAAATGTTATATATATATATATATATGTATATATATATATATATATATATGTATATATAACTAGTCGCACTGAGGAGCTGTGATACAGCGAAACAGTACTGTCTGTGAATGACACACACACACACACACACACACACACACACACACACACACACACACACACATATATATATATATATATATATATATATATATATATATATATATATATATATATATGTCATTTCATAATATGCGCGGTACTCGATGATCACAAAAGGGTTACAGACTATTATCCATACAGTTGAATATATATATATATATATATATATATATATATAGAGAGAGAGAGAGAGAGAGAGAGAGAGAGTGAGTCCGCCCCCCAAAAGTGTATACGCGCTTCAGGAAAGCTTTTAGATTTTTACCTATAGGGAACCAGCAAAGATGTTGAGTATCACAGGAAACCTTAGACAAAAAAAAATGAAAATGCATGTGCAGCAATCCAATTGGACACTTGACCAACGTTGCCCAGGCAGTAGTTCGCCGTACTAATTGATGTCTGGAAGCGAAATACCACCATTTTAAGCTCCCCTTGTGTTTGAGTACACAGGTAACTTGTATTAATCTCATGGTGTCTGAATAAATTTAGTATTGCAATATCTATACAAGATCTTCCTTATTTAAAGTGTGTATACATTTTTGGCGTACTCTCTCTCTCTCTCTCCCTATATATATATATATATATATATATATATATATATATATATATATATATATATATATATATATATATATATATACCTTTTTATAGAGTATATATATATTAACTTTACTAATCTACTTTTTGTATGAATGATTCATTGTAATATAAATTGAACTGCACCACATATTTGATTTAAAAGAACTGATCCGACTGGAAAATTTTCGGGATAACAACTGAGACATTTCTCTATTTATTGAACTATTAAGTTCATATGGCATTGACTGATAAACTCCTACAACAACAACAAAAAAAATCTCAAATTGCCATATTAGTAAAAAACCCACTCTCTTAAATTTTCAAAAATTTTCAACCTTAGCGTTTCGACTGCACGCTCCAAAAGTTTGTATCCGTTATCAATAACACATTTCAGAAAAAAATATATTTCGATTCGCGTTATATTTTTTCGTCTCGGATGCTACCTGAATTTTACCAAAAACAAAATAATTTCCCTGTCTGAAGATGACTGAATCTACAGTCGAAATTACTTGAATATTAAAGAAAGACCTTATACAGCGTATAATTTTTAAAAACAAGGATCATGACATTCATCGAGTGATTTGTAGGTAAAAGCACCTTTAAAATTTTGTTAGCGAAGGGATTTCGCCATTTTATATCATTAACTTTACTAATCTACTTTTTGTATGAATGATTCATTGTAATATAAATTGAACTGCACCACATCCCTGTTGCAGACGCCTGTTTAGGCACATTTTTGTTCAACACCCAGAGCCCACCTGAGGTTTATATCTCAAATATGACGGAGTCGACCTAAGTACAGTTTCTGGGAGAGAGCGATTTATCTGGCGGGATCAATAATCTGAACTAGGCCAGTACGTTCAAACCCTCGGTCATGATGACTTCCGAGTTCGCACAACTATAGACGGACTCCAAATACTTCAGTCTATTCAATTTTAATCACAAGGTCAACCCGTGGTATAGTTTTGAGGCACTTTCTTAAGTGGGGCGTATGCATCAAGTTATTTATACCTTTATTATAAAAAAAACTTTAAAGGCTTGGAAGCCAATAAATTTTTCAGTTCAGTTCCTGCATCTTCAACGACTATTTCATTGAGAGAAGAAAACCTTTTCGTAAATTTCCTGAAGGATTTTGCAGTACAGTGGGACATGATAAGGTTTTAGCAACCATTGATTACAGCAATTTTGGCTTGTGTAATAACGTCTCTTCTTTTTTCAAACAATACCGTGTTAGTATCAAGCTACTCTCATCTATGAACGATAGCTGATATATTTTGCAATGAAAGTTCGCGGAAGTAAGGAAATTGGTAAATTTCAACAAGGGCAAATAATCGGATGGCATCAGTGTGGCAAGTAAAATAGAGAAATTGCTAAGTTTTTCCAGGTTAATCATAAAACGATTAATAGAAATTTAATGAAAATGGCCCTCATCGTGTGGAACAACGTTCAGGAAGACCAAGCATCGTGTCTGAGCGAACGAATAGGTCGCTGAAGAGGGAAGTCATCAGGAACTGTCGTCAGAGCGCCATAGACGTCACCAACGGCATGGAAATGTCGCCATATGCGGTGAGAAAGACTCTGAAAGAGCTAGGCTATCAAATAAGATTTGCAAGAAAGTAACACTTGATTTTAGAGGTTAACAGAAACAGGGGCGAGAGAATTCGAGAGCAAAGATTATTAATTTTGGCCGTCTGTAATTTGGTCAGATGAAAGTAATTTCTGCTAATATTCAAATTCGATAGAGGTTTATCTTTAGAGAAATCAGAATGAGTCTTGGAACACTGAATGTCAACAGGCGACCGTGAAACATGGAGAGTTTGGAGTAATGGTGTGGGGCGCTTTCTGGTATGGAGGGAAATCTGAGATGATTCTTGCTAATGAGTGGTTAATTGGTCCAAAATACTGTCAAATATTAGAGAAAGGACTAATCCCACAAACTGAAACCAATCAGACTGATAAGAATATCTACCTTTTTTTCAAGAAGATGGAGCGTCATGTCATACGAGTAAAGTAGCAAAGGCCTGGAAGGAATTGCAAGGAATCAGATCACTGCCATGGGTATCCCAAAGTCCTGACATGAATCCAGGAGAACACGTTTGGGAGCACCTTGACCGAAAACTACGAGGCGTACAGCCAAAATCACGTCAGTGACAACCCTTAAAGAAACATTGACAAAATATGGCCCAGACGATTGTTGATAACTTGATCAAATCCATGAAAAATTGAATACAAGCACTGAAACTAGCAAATGGAGGACCTACTCCATACTAGTTCCAAATACTGTTTATTTATATCGAATTGGAATTACGCAATTAAATTTTGAAATTGGATGTAGTTTATTTCTCCCGGCTAAAAACTTCTTAGGCCACTGTATTACTTTTCTTCATAGAAATATGTTCCTCCATTTTGTCGTAAGATTTTATCATGTTTTGCCGATTTAATTATCCTTTATCTTTACGGTCAATTCTAAAATTTCAATTGGAATATTGTCTAGAAGAATGGTTATTTAGAGAAACACGTTATCTTTCTTTTAAGTGATATGCGTGTCGCCGCGTTTCTGAATTTGCATGTTTTTGTGTTGACCCTAACCTTTTAAAATTTCTTGAATATTCTATGGCATGCTTTTGCTTCCAGTCATTAACATTAACATATTCTTAGCGTTGAAAATTGTTTGTTCTTTTAACAATCAAACAACGCGTTAAAGTTTCAAGAGTGCAATTGGAAAAATTGTTCGTAAATTCAAACAAACTGGGTCGGTGGCAGATGTGAAAACACCCTTGCGAGCTCGTTTACGCCGTTCAGCTGAAAACATTGCTGCAGTGCACGAGATTGTGGCCGAAAATCCAGACATCTCTATTCGCCATCGCGCTCAGGTATTGAATCTCTCCACAACATTACATCGTTTCCAATAGCACTCTCGGTTGGTCGATTAGGTTGACCAAAAAATTCGCGAAGTGCATTTCTGTTTGAACGTTCATTTTCGTAATAGGCTTCGATATCTTTAACATGGTGTTTTATTGGTACTCTTTCCATGGTGGAAATTACCAAAGACTGAAGATGTTAAATCTGAAAGTAAAAGAAAACAATCATTAGACGCTTAAACTTAAATCACATTTAAAATCGGTGAATGTTATTGGAATACCCTTTATTTATACCAAATTTAAAACAAAACTGTTCTTATTATATTTGGCGTTGCTATGCGACTGGAAAAATATTTTTCTATTGTAAAAAGTTATTTTTTTCGTGAGAGTTGTGAGTCTCACGTTGTCGAAGTCAGGCATTTTTTTAGTATTTGCTGAGCCTTCACCTTAAGTTCGACAGCGAATTAATCGTTTGACATTTCATGGACTTGACAGTTAGTTTTTCTCACAGACACAATCTTCTTTTCAACGGCTGGCATTCATTTGCTGTTTAAAAAATCTCTTCACAAAATATTTAAACCAAATCTAAAACGAAACCAATCCTGTTTCATTTGGAACAGCTGGAAAATATGTCCTTCAGAATTTCAAAGTTAAACTAAAATATCCATGATATTAAACTTTTAACTCCCTCTGGAGTAGGTGTCTACAGCCTCAACACGTAAGGCGTTGCTATTGTGATTCCGTAGACGAGTTTTCATCAACCTACGGCATGCGTGCCACACATGGCACGCCAAGAAATTGGCACGCAGCCGCAAATGATGTCATGAAGTCCGAACCAATAACTACTACAACGCAAAGAAGATATTCAGCTATTCCAATTTTAATATATACTAAAGTATAAATACTATATATTACTATATAAATTAAATGGAAGAACCTTGGCCTGTATAAAAATGCATATGCCGTTGGCACACTGAATGATTTTAAAACTCTAAGTCGGCACATAGTTAGCAAAAGGTTGCCGACTCCTGCCTTAGACAGTAGGTGTTTTACTGGGTTGTATAGGTAGAACCGCACCCACACCCAACCGATTTTGAATTCAGTATTGTCCTTCACTTTGATTGTTACAGACCCCAATCTATTCGGATGCTAATCCAGCTGGAAAAAATAATTTCGTATCTTCCGCAAAGGTATTTTTGCAAAAAACAAATGCAATCGCCTTCGCTGAAAATTGAACTCGACATGCCGATTTTACTTTTCACAGGGATAACCACTACGTTACAAGCAAATCAAAATCTCTTTTACTCTTATTTAAATTATTAGTTTTGAGGATTAAGAAACTATTCTTTCAGGACCTGTTACTGTTCTATGAACATTCTAACAGTTTTGTTTGTATTGTATTCCTTATTTATTTTTTGAACAATTATTCTATGAAGATTTTTCTAAAGATCATTTTGAGTGCAGAACCTATTCCTTAAATACTTGCAGGATTTAACCATATTACTTTTCATTCTAAATATTTATTCTACCATTTTGTTGAAATATTTTCGCATGTGTTGCCGATTTAATTATCATTTTATTTTTACAACCATTTGCCATTGGCACATTTACAATTATGTTTATAAGAATGCTTATTTAGATAAACACATTATCTTTCTTTAAAGTGATATGCGTGTCACCTAGTTTCTGAATTTGCATCGATATAATTTGTTTACTCACGTTTCTATGTTGACCTGTACTTTTAAATATTTCTTGAATATTCTGGGACATCATATTATTACATATCTTTGTTAAAACAGACTTAACGTTGAAAAATGTTACATTAAATATAATATATTATAATATATATAATAAAATATAATATAAAAACCGTCCTGGGTATGACGATAAACTACATCCGCGTCCTGGGTAAGACGATAAACTACATCCAACAGCAAGACCTCTGATCGGGAGGGTTTGAGGATTGCTGGCGTTCCCAGGTCCACCCTGCCCCGGGTGGTAGCAGCTGTTAGGGTCCCAGCTATGGGCAAATAGTTTGACACCCAAACTTGTGTAAAAATAGGTTTTACAACCAGAAATACTTTGTAATAAAAAAAATATTACTAGCAATAATTTTTTAAGGAAAAATTATTACCAGCAATACTTAAAAAAAAAACTACCAGCAATAGTTAGACGTCATTTGAAAAAAAAATATGACCAGCTATAGATTTCTTCAAGGAAAAATATTCCCAGAAATAGATTTTTGAAGAAAAACATATTACCAGCAATAAAAATTTTGTCGGCATTAAATAAAACTATTGAGGTTTGATATGCCGTGAAATAAACCAAACCAAACCATAATACGAGGGTCATTCAATAAATAAGTTGAATTTTTCGGTAGTTTTGCCGATTAACAAAGATGGCCGACCAAGAAGCATGCTCCAGGATTGAACAGCGGTCAGTTATCAAGCTTTTGGTTGCTGAAGGGGGAAAACCAGTTGAAATTCATAGGAGAATGTCAACTGTGTATGGTGCCACATGTTTCAGCCAAAAAATGTCTACAAGTGAGCTAAATTGTTTAAAGAAGGACGGAGCAGTGTTGAGGATGAAGACAGACCTGGGAGGCCTACAGATGTGAGGTCTCCTGAGGTGATCGAATCAGTCAATGACCTCATTCAGTCTGACAGAAAGGTGACAGTGGATGACATTGCAAGGAATTTGAGCTTATCTGTTGGGACAAACGCAGGGGTCATCAGTCAGAAGGAGTCATCTTGCATCATGACAACGCAAGGCCTCACACAGCAGCCCAAACGGTGCAGACCATCAACGAGCTGGGCTGGGAACTGCTCTCTCATCCTCCTTACAGCCCAGACCTTGCCCCTTCAGACGTTCACCTGTTTGGTCCCTTGTTTGACACGAAGTTTAAAAGTGACGATGAAGTCAAAAGTGTTGTGAGCGACTGGCTGAGACATTAGTCCAAAGATTTTATGCTGAGGGAATACGGAAGCTTGTGCATAGATGGGAAAAGTGTGTGACAGTGCTGGGAGACTACTTTGAAAAGAAAAGTAAGCTTCTATCTGTATGAGAAGTCCTTATACCGAAAAATTCACCTTATTTATTGAATGACCCTCGTATAAAAATATTAAACTAAAAATATTAAAATATTCTTAGTGTTGAAAATTGTTTCTTCCTTGCGTATCTACAGACATTTTTGCCTATTATAAAAAAAGGATATTTTCCAAATACGAGAGCAAGATCTGCACACTCTCAGCTTTAATAATATTATTGATTTACAGTATATGCTCGTGTATAAGTCGACTTAGTGTATAGTGAACCACCCTGATTTTTTTTTCGTAAAACATGAAGTTTGCAAGGACTTGTTTGTAATATTGTTTAATACAACTTCTATAAATCAGATAAAACTATTCTTTATTTATTACAACGTCTGCATTTACCACGTGGGAATCTTATATGGAGCCCACTTCAATTTCCCCATGAGGCAACCCCAGCTTTTGAGAAAGACTAATATTGTTTAATACAAATTGTATAAACAGAGGTCAGTTGAGTTCTATTCTGTATTTATTACGTCTGCATTGGCCACGTGAGAATCTTATATGGGGCTCATTTCAATTCCTAATAAATTATTATGCCTGCTGCTAATGAAGTTTATTTATGTTTGTTTTTTTATTAGGTAATCAGCAACATAATCTGAGAATTAAGTCTTTTTTAACGAGTGTGTAAAAAAGTCCTTTTTAAACTAGAATACAGGAAGAAGGGGTTAACAGTTTAAGGTTAGCCAATCAGCTTACAGTTGTTGATTGGCATGCTTTTCTACCTTTTTTTTTTTTGAGGAACACACACTCTTGGTAAGACCTCCGAAATGAACACATGCAGAACCAGCCAGCTCTACACCGTTATCACCACAGAGTCCGTAGATGGCAAAAACATCAACTCTTCTTCAGCGGATAAGTTTATAAGGACTTATTTGGAATATTGTTTAATACAACTTGTATAAATCAGAGATCAGTCGCGTTCTATCCTTTATTAATTACAACGTCTGCATTTACCACGTGAGAATCTTATATGGGGCCCACTTCAATTTCTCCATAATGCAACCCCAGCATTTGAGAAATACTAATATGTCTACTGTAGTCAAATATTGCAGTATTGGGCATCATTCTGGACATATTTTATAGCAAATAAATGGTCTTCATTCTTTTTTTTTTGTATCAAGCTACCCCAAAATACTGAGAAAAACAACTTACTATAAGTTAATATCTACTAAAATAAGTTTTATGTTTTTTGTCGCAAATAATTTATTTATCTATGTTTAATAAATGTTCAGTAAAAATCGATTCTGGACCGGATATAATTTCTTCTTGCGCTAGGTACCGTAATACTGTGTGTATAATTTATATAAGAATAGTGAGATAAGCTTTTATAATACCCTTTTGTTGTAGAGTTTGATGAGAATTGCTTTCTTCACCACTGTTGTAGGCACTGGCAAAAATCTTTTTATGATTTAACGTGAAGTCCGTTTCTTCCAATCCTTCGTCGCCAAGATGTTATGACCAAGTAAATGATTAAAGAAATAACAAGTGTTGCAGATATATCATATATTAAACAGTAAGTACAACAGAACAGTATTACACGACTAGTATGTGTCGGTTGACCCAGCGTTCAGTCTATTCGACTGTCCCCCCAAGGCCTTCTCTTCTACTAATCTTATAGTAGGCATCATATTATTACCTATCTTTGTTAAAATAGACTTAGTGCTGAAAAATATTAAATTAAATATAATGTAATATAAAAAATATAATATAATGTTTATAATAAAGTATAATATATAAAATATTAAATTAAAATATTAAAATGTTCTTAGTGTTGAAAATTGTTTGTTATAATTTTTCCCTGTGCTAGGTACCGTAATACTTTGTATATGATTTTTATAAGAATAGTGGGATCAGCTTTTATAATGTTCTTCAGTTTTGTTGATCACTACTGGTAATGTTATTGCATACCGAAAATAAAACTACTAGAATTAATTTGATATTTCAATCTGTGCAATCATTATTTGCCGTATCATTGCGGTGCATCTGGTCAAAACATTTTAAACAGAGGAAGACAACATAAGGAACACAACTGGGACATATACGGTCTAGATACGTATCAGACAAAAAGTGGGCTTTTGGGATAGCAATACCTTAGTGATATGAACATGTGCTAACAAAGATGAACTCAAATGAAAAAACAATGTTAATTCTCCATTTATATAAGGTACTAGCAGCATGGCCCGGCGTTCCCGTGCTTGATTCCAAAATCGTACGACTCATGCAGCAATCGCTATCACTTGACTTAAAATATTTTTGCCCTTCCTCGCCTTTAAAGGAGTGCCCTTTGCCGTGCTGATGTTGCTAAATGCCTTACTTCTTGCCTACTCACACTGCGGATTTTTTCTAAGTTCTATAGTAAACATTAAATCTGTTATGAAAAAAGAACTAAACAAAATGAACACAAAACGATCAGCTTTAAAAAAGGACTCGTAACTGGATAAAACGGAATGAAAAAAGAATGTTAACAACAAATACTTTTTCACACCCAACCCAGTTCTGCGGAATCAGAATCAACGTTGAGTTTAAGCAAGTGAATGAGCCAATTGGAGTAAAGTGCCATGTAGATTTAAATTTTTCCCACTTGTGACGAATGCAGATATCGATTTTTTTTGCATGCTAGCATGCTAGTTAACATTCGTGTCAGTCAGCTGTTGGCTCTCACGCTGGCCAATAGAATCTTCCTGCCTATATGTGGCAGCCACCTATAGGCTTTCACTATGGGCAGTAGAAAATGGCCGCAAACTACATGAAAACTGTCGTAGAAGCATGAAAAAATCGATTATTTCCACTATCGATGGGAGTTGGGAGATGCAAAGTCGGTCTTGGCCTTCTTTATAACTTGGAGCATGTGCATATACATTTTGGTGCAAATCCGTGGAAAATTGCGGCCGTGCATTCGTTATACACACACACACATCCTGCCTTTTATAGATAGAGATTTGTAAATTTTAAGCGGCACACACAGAAAGTGGCGTAATGGTTAGTATGCTTGTCTCGCTAGAACATTTATGACTGAGTAGTGAGTTCGATCCTCAATGGGTACCCCATACTCCCGTCCTTGTGCCACATCTAAGCTACGATTAGAAAATCAGCACAGAACGTTAGGATATTTTCTCGAAATGTGTGCAGGATTTTTACATATTATATTTCTTTCTAAATTTTCCATATTACATTTTGTAATTCGCTTTTGGTATTTTTTAAAGCATTTCACTCCAAGCAAGGCAACAGTACCACTATCACGCAAGGGGTTACAGAGTAAGTGTCAAGAGGGGTGTTTGAGGAAAGGATATAGAGAAGGATGGGGATCGGGATCAAGGCATCAGAAGATATCGATTGACGTTACATTTGAATATTTGAAGATTATAGCTGTCAGAGAATCAAGTAAGAGGAAGGGAGTTCCACTGTCGGGAAGTGCAAGAGAAGAAGCTGTTGGAGTAGAAAAGGCGGTCACATATAACCGTTTCGACAGGGAAAGTGTGGGAACGAGATGCCAACCTAGTAGCACGCTTAAATTCATGCAGTTGTGGTACCAGTGAAAGTAGCTCGTCTGAGCAGTTGCAATGAAAATATTAGTGCAGAGGGAAGCCACAGCACGTCTGTAAGAAAGTGACTGTAGATAAGATGCTAAATCAGGGCCTATCACATTGCATATACGTCGCTGGATGCTGTCCTCGAGATGAACAGCGGCGGACCGGACCACATATTGCAACAGTATTCAATGCAAGGACGATTTGTAGATTTGGGGGATGGATTCGGGCGAGAAAAACCTTTTGGCATGACACAGAGAATAACCTTTCTTGCGATAGATGAAGCTAATGATTTAATGTAGTTTTTTTTCAAATTAGATCAGTGGAAATCGTGAGAGAGACGCTGTCGTGGAGTTGGGCATCAGCCATCCTGATAGGAGGCAGGGACGGTTTCTCTATGGTGGGTAAATGAGAGCAGTTTCGTTTTGGAGGCATTAAAGTTTACAGGACATTTCCTGCCCCAGTCAACCACAGACTGGTGGTCTTTTTCGAGGCCAACGGCCAACTTAGCTTTGTCAGTAATACTGTTGAGACAGGAGTAAATCGTAGTGTCGTCTGCGTAGATGCCTACTTGGGAACTGGTGACACCAGGAAGGTCGTTGATGAAGATCAGAAACAGGATAGAGCCTTGGGAAACACCAACGTTCGTATGAAAAGAATTGGAACCCGCTCATTTCACGGTTAGACAGGAATGATTGTATTAAGTCAAGTGTATTTCTGATTTAATTATCAGTTATATCATTTATAAATTCTAAAGATTTTATTTTACACATTTTCGACGATGTTAAAGGAAACATATTTTAAGCATTTATTTTTCAGAGCGGAATGTTTTGCTGTTCGGACCAGGATGTTAATCTTGGTGGTTCTACTCAAAATATTTCAGGCGTTGGAGCTCCGACCTTTTTCTCGTGTTTGTCTTCATACCCGGGTATCTCGGAATTTCGAACCGAAACCTTTATCCAGTCCATGGCGGTAGATTGTTCCGCTTTCCGTGCGGGTAGATATTTCGTCTCAGTAATCAACAGTCTTATGCAAATTTCTACCGCCTATTCCTTTTTTTACCCACTTGACCCGACATTTCTGCACAACCAGATACTGAACTCACATCACCATTCCCTGGAAACCTATATTTTTGATACTTTTATGGCACATGCTGCTTTGATAATCTGGAGAGAAAATTCTGGAATCTTAAACTTAAGGCCTCTAGTCCGGGCGTAGGTCTGGATGATTGTCCTGTCTCATGTGGTGGTTTGGTTTATTTTATTTTACGGTATATCAACCTCAATGGGTTATTTAATGCCGACAACATTTTTAGGATAGATTCGTATGAATACAATATGTATTCATTGGTTTATTTTGTTTTACGGCATATCAACCTCAATGGGTTGTTTAATGCCTACAACATTTTAGGATAGATTCGTATGAATAGAATATGTATTCTTTTGTTTAGATTGATTTGGTTTATTTTGTTTTATGGCATATCAAACTCAATGGGTTATTTAATGCCCACAACATTTTTAGGATAAATTCGTATGAATAGAATATGTATTCTTTGGTTTAGATTGGATTGGTTTATTTTGTTTTACGGCATATCAACCTCAATGGGTTATGTAATGCCGACAACATTTTTAGGATAGATTCGTATGAATAGAATATGTATTCTTTGGTTTAGATTGGTTTGGTTTATTTTGTTTTACAGCATATTAACCTCAATAGGTTATTTAATGCCGACAACATCATTAGGATAGATTCGTATGAATAGGATATGTATTCTTTGGTTCATGTGGTGGAATTTCTGTAGAGTGTTCTTTCTTGATCAAAGGCTCCTAGATGTTATTTATTTCTATACTAGGACTACTGAGATGATTTTAATTATCAAACACGTGTGCTGATTGTTTAAGCTTTTTGCCCTTTCACTCTATGTGAGAGTGTGAGTTCAATATCCGGTTAAGGCAGTGGAGAACTTTCACAGGGTATTAACAGGAGATAACTGACATTTATTAAACATGACAAGTGAATCTAGAACAGTCTAATCCAGTGAGCGAAATAAAGGGTTCAGTTCGACATTCCAACCACCTGAAGAAGGCCGGAGGGTACAACGGCCGAAACGTTGTAATAAATATGGCGACAAAGATGAAGACAATAGTTCGAATAATGTGTACATAATACCTCATCTCAGAAATATAAACAAATACTCTATTATTCTGTTTGTCCCCACTTTCATTAGTTAGTTCTCACAACCATTAAGCCCAGCCAATGCCTCAAATAATGGACTATTCCATTTGACCGCGTGAAAACACTTAAATGACATATCAGAGACGCTACTTGGTTTCAGTGAGAATCAGAAAGAAAGAAAGAAAGAAAGAAAGAAAGAAAGAAGGGAAGATAAAAGTATTTAACGCCTGTTTCATTGAAATGGAAAAATCCTTTCAAATTGTTTTATTTCTACACACTTATAAATCTATTATGTTTGAAAGAAAGTTTTCTTTTGCTAGTATTATTTAATCTAAGAGTGTGTAGTTCTTTCTCTCGCATTTGGAAAAGTAATACGGCAAAATCCTTCAGGAAATTTACGAAATGGTTTTGTCCTCTCAATGTCCTTTACTAAAGTTCTTCATAGAATAAAAACTATAAAAATGATTAATTATTAATTAAACTCTGTTTGAAAGACAGGTTTTTTGTTAGTATTATTTAATCTAAGAGTGTGTAGTTCTTTCTCTCGCATTTGGAAAATATCCGTTTCTTATGACAGAAAGAAGTGTGTAGATAGGTAAGGAACAAACAATTTTCAACGCTAAGAATATTTTAATAAAGCTGGGAAGCAAAAGCATGTCATAGAATATTCAAGAAATTTTAAAAAACACAAAACATGCAAATTCAGAAACGCGGCGACACGCATATCATTTAAAAGAAAGATCATGTGTTTCTCTAAATAACCATTCTTCTAGACGAAATTCCAATTGAAATTTTAGAATTGACCGTAAAGATAAAGGATAATTAAATCGGCAACACATGATTGAAATCTTACGACAAAATGGAGGAACATATTTTTAGGAAGAAATATAATACGGCAAAATCCTTCAGGAAATTTACGAAATGGTTCTCTCAATTAACTTTTACTAAAGTGCTTCATAGGATAAAAACTATAAAAATGATATTTAACTCTGTTAAACTATAAGTTAATAAAGAAAGTGTTGTACAGCGTTTTTTATGACACGTGATCATCAGTCACATTCCTATTATTTGACTCTTTTCTCTACACTTCATTTATTCTTTTTACCAACCCCACTACACTACCCTGAGCCAAAGAGCTTAATGCCTTTCATTGTTCTTGATCTTATTCTCTAACCTCTTTCTTCCTCTCCTCCTCGAGGTTTTTGATCTGTTCTTTTCATTCGAGTTCTTGGTCTCATTTCATCTTACGTGTGTGAGTCACTCTCATCTGTAGGCTCATTTTCTATTATATCATCCTGATCTGATGAACTCGTCCTTTCTTCTTTGTCAAGATCTTCCTCTATCACAACATCTTTCTCTTCGATTCTGGGTTTTATTTGCTCAGAAAGAGTCTAGGATTTTCACCTTCCTTTGATATATTTGGTTGTATTATGTCCCTTTTGCATGATGAAATTAACTTTCTCAAGACTTGTTACCTTGTCTTTTTTTATACCACATCTTTTCATTTATTGAGTAAGATATTGTTAACGGAGATCTTATTTGTCTTTCCATTAATGCAGATAGACTTTGCAATCTGTCTGCATGTGGAATCGTCCTGTAACTAAGCAGTAGCTTTGGTAAGTAACTGTACATATTATCTCTACTTGGGGAAAATGTCTTCAATCCCATTTTTACTGTCTGCAACATTCTTTCTACGGGCTCATTAAATTGTGGGTGATACGGTGGTATTCTGTAAGGCAAGTAGACAATCCGCGCCAACTAATTACGTAAATCTTCATCACAAAATCCTGGTGCGTTGTCTGATACCAATGTTTAAGATACTTTTAATATTTGCTTTATTGTAGCCATTTTTCTACCTTTAACGACTTCCGGTCATCTAGAGAAGATGTTTATTAAAATTAGAACTAGTATCATGCTATCAATACGTATATGTTCCATATGGACGTGAGGCCATAGTTCCGTTTTTTTAGAGCATTACTGTATTTTTATTCGTCAAAATTCTTTATTTCTGAACATTTGGGGCATTTACGTACATATCTTTCTATGTCGCGATAATACCGCTGCCACAATTTCTCCAATTTTAATCTCCCGTACAGCCGTTATCCCACAGCGAACATCATCCTGTATACTTTTAAAATATCTTTCTTACTGTTTCTAGTGGTACTATCACATCTCCAAAGCACATAACGCCATTTTCCATCGTTAATTTATGCCTTATTTATTTATAAGGTCTTTCTTCGTTAGAACAATTAATCCACCTGTTTCTTCTTATTCTCTCAGCAATCTTGCTTAATATCGGATCATGTCAAATTTATGTCAGCTTCAACCCAATATAATATTTCTTCATTTAAGATTTCCACTTTTTTCTTCTTGGTTCTTATTAAATTGTAATCTTGACAGCGCATCCACAAGTGGTATTGTATTTCCTTTCACGTATTCCATGTCAGAATCACATGCCATTAATTTTATTGCTCACCTTAGAATTCTGGAAAATGTAACTTTTGGTAAATCCTCTCTAAGGATAAACATAAACTCTAGAGTCTTATGGCCCGACTTTAATAAAAACTTCTTACCTAATAAAAATTGTCGAGCTCCAGACAATAGCCAATGCTTCTTTTTCAATATTTGAAGAATTTATTTCTGTTGTTAATCTTTTTGAAAGGTACATTATTGGATGGCACTCTTGCGATAAAATAGCGAACAGAACTCGCTCAGTCGCGCATTCATAGTTCAAGTAATCTTCTTTTTGGGATCAAAGATTTTTAAAATGATTTTTTTCCAGTATCTTTTTAAATCCCCAAGCTCTATGCTTTGAGTCCATTTGAAATAACTATTCTTTTATACAGTTCAGCAAATGAATCTATTGTCGCTGTATTTTGGTAGTTATTTATCAAAGAAATTAACCACTCCTAAAAAGGATTCCAAATTTTTTGTTAGTGAGTACAGATACCTCTGAAAGTTTCTTTATTAACTTTGGAAACGGTGCAACACCATCTTTTGAAACCTGCTACTCTAAATGTGATATTGTATGACAATCTGGTACTATAAATGTGATATTGTATGACAATCTGGTACTATAAATGTGATATTGTATGGTAATCTGATACTCTAAATGTGATATTGTATGGCAATCTGATACTCTAAATGTGATATTGTATGACAATCTGGTGCTATAAATGTGACATTGTATGGCAATCTGGTACTCTAAATGTGATATTGTATAGCAATCTAGTACTCTAAATATGATATTATATAGCAATCTGTTATTCTAAATGTGTTATTGTATGACAATCTGGTACTCTAAATGTGCCATTGTACAGCAATCTGTTACTCTAAATATATTGTTTGGTTTGGTTTGTTTTACGTCATATCAACCTCAATGGGTTATTTAATGAGGAGATTTTTTTATTGCTTGTAATAGTTTTTCTTCAAAAATGTATTGCTGGTAATATATTTCTTTTTCAAAAATATATTGCTAGTAATAACTTTTCCTTCAAAAATTCATTGCTGGCAATTATTTTTACAAAAATATATTGCTGGTAGTAAAACCTATTTTTACGCTTTCATGGTGTTTTGACCCCAGTTTGATGTTAACTATTTGCCCAGAGCTGGGACCATAACAGGTTCTATCACCCCGGGTCAGGTTTGACCTGTGAATACCAGAAATTAAGAAGTGGTTCCACTCTCCTCAAGACCTCCTGATCAGAGGCCTTGCTGTTGGATGTAGTTTATTGTTTTACCCAGGGCGCGGAAGTAGTTTATCGTCATATCGTATGGCAATCTGGTACTTTAAATGTGATATTGTATGGCAATTAAATTCACATTTGTCTTTATGTTCATCCCAGCATTTAAATTGTTTAAAACATGTTCTGTTTTTCTTTTCGTTTTTTTGTGCATTATTTACGTTGTTCGGACTGTTGTTCTCATCTTTGTTGTCATATTTACGGCGTTTCTGCCGTTGTACGCTCCGGCCTTCTTCAGGTGATTGGAATTTCGAACCGAACCCTTTATTTTGTCCACCGGGGTAGATTATTCTAGTTCCACGTGCCATGCCTCTTCCTGATATATCAGTATCAGTTATTTCCCTCAGACTCAACTCTCCAATTTTTTTTGTTCACCTCTGCTAGGTATTGAACTCATAACTCTTTTGGGTCAAGTCACTGGGTTCAACCAACCATCAGCCACTTGACCTAAAAGATTCTGTTTTAATTTTGTGTTGTTTTAATTCGTCTTTAGTGGTGGCACCGAGGCAAATATCGTCTTGATAAATAATCATGTTACTAATTTCGTCATTTTCCATTGCTCTTTGAAAAATGGCACTTGCCGTTTTCACTCCAAAAGGCATTCTCCTCCATCTCAACAACTTTATGGGAGTGTTTAGTGCGGTAATTTCCTTGTATTTATCATAAATTTGCATTTGATTATAGGAATATTCTAAATCAATTTTTTTCAAAATATTTCATGAACGATTATTTGTGGATAGCGGTTTCGATCTTGGGAATAGGAAACGAATCCGAACATATTTTATGATTTATGCCTATTTTAAAATCACACACTCATAAGTCTCCATCTGATTTTCGCACAACTCGAACGGGAGAGGCCAATTTACTGCCAACTGGGGGAACTTGCTCTAAAATTCCCTCCTCTACCATTTTCTTTACTTTAGCAGCTACTTACGGTAGAAAGTGAATAGGGACATTACAGAATTCAAAATAGGAGGGGTACTATTTTCTTTTAATTTTATTTATACCCGTTAACACTCCCATTTTTACTTTTTCTGATTTGACATAATTGATTAATTTCGATGTATCCATCTTCAGAACATCTAATCCTAGTGATCCATCCTTTTTTTACATTCCACTACTGTAATGGGAATAATTTCAAATCGGTCACAGATTTCAAAAGTTTCAGTGAAGTAACCCAAAGTTTCATAAAAGACCCATCGAATTATCTCAATTTCAGACGGCTTTTTCTCAATTTCGGTTCCCAGGGATTTCTTGCGATTAGAATGACCTCACTCCACGTATCCACTTGCATTGAAAAAATCATGCCATTTAATTTAATTTTTAAAAATAATTCTTTTACTCAGGTCTTTTTATTGAAAAGATGTTGTCAATTCTTTTTCAGATTTTTCTATACTATTTTGTTTTTAAGTTTGCATACAAACTGAAAATGATTCTTTTTTCGGCGGTTACAAAGTTTTCAAAATGGGGGCACTTTTTATGGCACTTTTATGCATTTCTTGCATTCGTTTTTTATACTGTGCATTTCAACATTGTCTTCAGTAGAATTATACTTTTTAATCAATTCCAGCTGTTCTATAACTTCCACGCATGCAGTTAGAGCCAAATTATTCAATTGAAATTGTTCCAATATCTTATATTTATGAGATAAATCAGCTATACTTTCAATCAACTTTAACTTTTCAATTTTTATTTTTATGTTTTCACAACTACTTTTTCAGCTTGTGCTAAAGTTCTTTGTTTGTTAAGATAAAAAGAAATGTGATTTCTTCACGTGTATGTGTGAAAAGTGGCAAGAAAGAAAGTGAGGAGTACAGTTTAAGTATCACGCAGCTTGATGAGAAGGCTGTATGTGTCACGTAGCTTGGTGAGGAAGAGTCTGTGTATCACGTAGCTTGGTGAGGAAGTGTGTAAATGTCACGTAGCTTGGCGAGGAAGACGAGTGAATGTGTAAGGGAATCTCTGTTAAGACGTGATGTTGTGAATCTGTTACCGCGCTTTCTTCGCACTGGCTTTGTGCGTCTAAAGACTTTAATTAAATACTCTTCAAAGGGATCACGAAATATGCTTGTTTATTGTTAGCAGTAACGTGACCCATTGGTTGAAAAATGTTAAATATTTATTTTCAAAGGATTATTTTATTAATCGGAATATGCGCGAATCCCCCGACCCAGAAACCATTTTTTGTCATTTGATGATTGACTGTTTATTTCCGTTTTCGTTCCACACATTAAAATGCGGAGGTAGAGCATATTTTCACAAATTTCCCGGTGTGTTGATGGCTTTAGTTGTCTTCCGTTAGAGTACACAATAAATATATACCCAACAATACCACCAGTTACGCAGGGCATCATGTGATAATATCGACACCCGCGTAGAAAAAGGAGACATCATTTTATCTCGATCTCAAGTGCTTCTGTCCGATAGACCAGCGGGTGGTTCTTTTTGAAATTCGGTCTTCTAAGCGGCACCCACTTTCACCGAAAGGGGAATGAGAAATAAAGGATTGGATTAGGTTCTTTTTTAGATCAAGTGGCAACAAAACCGGAAATAGGGTATATCCGATTACTGGTCTATATTAATAGTCATATTTCGAATCGGAAAGAGTTCTGGTCCGCCCTTAGTTGGAAAACACACGTGTCCGTCGAACAATCACGAAGCCTCCATTTCGTATTGCCATTCACCACATCGAGATTAATAGACAGGCAAAGAGTCGGTAGGCGGAAGTACTGACATAGCCGAAGTTCTACCAAGTATCACCTGCTTAGACACCCAGACGAGCAGGCGAATCCCTGAATAAAACCTATACATATAATGTGAAAAGCAGGTTTCGCGTTCTGATTTCTCGACGTGGCGTTTGTCTTTCATCGTGTTACCTTGTGAGCGTGCAACAGACCCATTCCTAACTTTCAGTACGCACCGACAAGATTGAGAATCGGAATGCAACATAGGGCAATCATCGGCCGGTTGGTGAAAAGCTTTGGCGTGAATCGCGTTGTATTTTAACAAATCCACCCCTGCAAGTCCCTGTATCCTTAAGGGGAAAGTACAAGGTTGATTACCTTATAGGTTAGGATTTCATAACTTCAATGACCAAAGCGACTCTTTTACTTGTGCCAAGAAGGTCAATGAACCAGTCTGGTTATGCCTAGAACTCAGGGAACTGAACAAAGACATTCTACAACCCCATTTAGTGAATGTCATTTGAGGATGTCATTTTGAAACTACCAGAAGTTTTGGGATATTTTCAGGTGACAGTTATAACTGTCCTAGATTATTGCAATTTTAGGATACCATTAATATACATCTAATAAGCTAATCTGACAATTTCTGTTATTCCAGATTGAAGGAGACGACTGTAACAGCTATTTGAACACATCCTACTAAAACTGTCACAGCTGACTAGTTTACAGAATGCGGTTGAGACGTGATTATAATTTGAAATCTCATTGTGCAATAAGATTTTGTGTAAACAGAGATAAGCATTAAAACCGTCATACACTTTCCTGTCTATGATTTCTATGGGGCTTTTACGAAGTGGCTGGAGTCCTACAACAATTGCATTGATGCCAAATGGTCCTACTTGGAAGGAGATTAGAGTTTGGTACTTTTTTTTCGATAAGAAGGTGTTGTAGGCTGAAATTCTGGTGTAAGATGAGTTAAGAGATGTGCAATGTTCGTACTTACGTTTGTGCGTGTGTGTGCGTATGTCATAGCGTCTGCCTCAAAGGGGTCAAAAGAAATATCTCTAACGTTACATCTTGTGTGTGTGAGAGAAGGCAAAAAGACAAAGAGTTGAAAATGTGTCCTTGTATTTATAACCAACGTGGTCACGTGATATGCTCGAAAGGCATAAACAGATTTTTGGCGGAATTGTATTTTCGTTCAGGTCAGAAACTAGGTCGATATTATTCGGAGGTAGATGAGAACATGATTTTAATATTAACTGACCAATTAGAAGTAAGAAAAATAGCAAGGCTCTGTGATCCACTTTTTGCACAGATTTTTGGAGTCGAAAACAAGTGGTAGCGGAAGGCTGTAAGTTTATCATCTTCAAGCGGATCATGACATTTCGTTTATCGCAGTGAACGCGTGTTTCCTCAAGAAGGCCGCATGTCTTAAGCACCTATTGACACTTAAGTTGATTCCAGATTTCAAGTAGATTCGGACATACGATCCATCGCTAAAGATGCCGGAAAAAAATACTCTGATCCTTTTATCACTCCAGTAAATACCTTCAATTTCCACTCTCGACAGAACCCCAAAACATCTACGCTGCGTTGTGGGTAATCAATTATTTCCACCCCACAAACCTTTCTTCACAGACGAAACGTTACAATCCTCTCGCTACCCTATCGCTATTTCCATGGAAAGTGTTCAAACGCACTACATTCCTTAGTTTCACCAGTTCTAACCTTCATGGCTAAGACCCGCCATGCCACGCCCATTGTAGCGAACCACCCTCATTCCCTTCTAATTCCATTGGTGAGATGTAAATTCCACTCGAACCGCTTCATCCCACGAACCGCTATTTTGTGGAGCCGACTCTTATGAGGGCGTTTCCCCGCTCACTCTAATCTTAACCTGTTCAAATCTAGGGTTAACCATTATCTTCCTCACATATCCTCATAAACTGTGCCTCTTATCTCTTACTCTGTAACCCTTTTCCTCGAGTGGGTTTTGAACTTTGTATAAGGTGAAGATTATTGTAAGCTCAGAGTGCAGGCACCAGAAATACTATTATATTCTTATATCGTATCAAAAGATGGTGTAAAGAAGCTCGAAGTAGTTATGTAGCCATAGGACAAATATAGTCAAGGAACATTCTACCTTATCTTATTACTAACCCTCTGTAACCCTCGGCCTCGAGTGGCTCTCGGGCCATGTACAGCGTAACCTCGGTTCTCGAACGTCTCACTTGTCGAACAAATCGGTTTTTGAACAGAAGATCCGTGATGAAAATGCCTCGGTTATCGAACAAAATTTCGGTTCTCGAACGACATTGCTGAACCGAGCTGAACTGAGTTAACCCGAAACCCGAACGGAATCATTTCGGACTCAACCGCCGTGTTGTATACATTCACGTGTTTTGCTATACTTTTCTTTTTCAATTTTATTGTACTGTGACTTTTGTTCTCAATATTGATTCCTATTGGAAAAATAGTTCCGGTTTATGATCATTTCGGGTTACGAACAGTCTTCAGGAACGAATTAAATCCGTGAATCAAGGTTCCACTGCATGTAAAAACCGTTTTTTATAAACAAGGGAAATAACTCTGAAATACTGCCAATATAAGGGAAATAATCAAGCTCAAGGGAGATAACTAAATCTAGTTTTTCTCTTAACCGCTAGGTGTCAGTAATTGTAGTTTGGTTAGCCTCGACCGAAATCTCTGTTAAGATGGCGAGTGCCGGGACTAGCTACAAACAAGATTTGCCCCCTGAAGGGGGCTACGGATCGATTAGATGGATGAAACAACAATCAAAGAAAGGAATGAGTGGTAAGTAATTCATTCGAGAATGTTGATTTGATGCTAGAAAAATGAGTATTTGTCAATTTGTAGTTTTTGTGTGTCCGATATGCCCTTGACGCTCAAGTGCACTTATAAAGCAAAGAATAATAAATGATTGCTCTTTTAAAAATTAAAATGTATTTAAACCTTTGTTAAAATAAATAAAATAATTTATTATAAGAGTTAATAAAGTGATTATAATTTAAAAAAGTTTTCTCTTGTATTTTGCATGTATTTAATAATGTAGAAAAAATTCGTTGGGTATCTTTCGACATTTAAAAAAAATGTTTTTAAACAAAAAATTATTTCAAAATTAGCGTGTTTTCCTTTATGCTGTTTTTCAGCGAAAAAGTGGAGGTACCTAAAAAAAAAAAAGAAAAAGCAAGCTGAAATCGTTTGTTTACAGTCGTTAGAAAAGTGGTTTGGGAACAGAGCACTTTTTAAAAAATTATGTCATCCTTACGCATGCCAGAAGGAGGTGTCTCCGCACATGTTCATTGAATGAATGCTGCAACTGACTCTTCAGCTTTTTGGTTATTGGTTATAATCGCCTTTTCCCGTGTTAGAAGTTGCTCCAAGGTCATAGTCTCTATTTTGGATGTTGTTCAAAGAAGCTGTCTAACGTCCTGTGGGGGGAGGCTAGGCATGAATGCATGTACCATCCTTCGCTCAGGCCACAGTCAGCCAACCAGCTGAGCCAAAAAATTTGTCAACAGTTTCTCCAGTACAAAGTTGTCTCACCATGAACTGTCCAAACTGTTGATGAATTTTTTTCTCTTAGACTGGTTGCTACCCAGGCTTAGCGAACTGAGTTTTCCCTGCTATTTAAGCGTTATGATGGGACATTTGTGCAAAAGTAAATGCAATAGCCTAGACTGTGATTTGAACTCTGCTTCCCAATTCCAATTTCTGCACCTATAGCCATTATACTACCTGCACATCCTATTATTTTGTGAAATATTATAATTATTTATTTTAGTTAAGGCATACCTTATGTCCTACTGATACCCCAGTGAAATAAAGGGTCATTCCTGTTTGATTTCAATGATAGATTCAAGAAGAGATATATCAAAGACAATATTTGGTTTTAGGGAAAGGAAGAAAAATGAAAGAAAGGAAAGATAGAGGAGGTGGGTATCACGCCCATTTTCTTGTAAAGTTTGCTTCAGTGAGATAGAAAACTTTGTCAATTTTTAAACTTTCATTTGTACTAACTTCTGTATTCATATTTATGTTGTTATATGTTGTTAAAGTTAAACTCAAATATTTAACCAGACAATTTCCATAGGTATTTTATAGTTGTTGAACTTGCAAGGAGCTTAATTCAATTATTAACTTTAATTAAGATTCATCATAATATTCAAATAGCAAAACCATAAAAATTTCATAGATATTTCTAATAATTATTACAATCAATCTGATTAAAATTTGCTCAAGTAGAAAATTTTTTTTTGAATAGTATTTTGAGATGAAGTGTAGAATATGTAGGCTAGATAAGTGTTAAGTTTTGATATAAGATTGAAAATACTTTTATGGTAATTGTTCTGATGAACTTCTATGGTATGTAGCCTTTATGAATTTAAGTGCAGTATTAGATAGGTAGCAAAATCTCCTCATTTTACTTTTGAAATGGTTAGATGTAACCGAGTTCTATGTTGAAAGTTTCTTCTCTTGCACTTCTCATGTGTGGAACTCATTTCCAACTTCTTGCTTCCCAGTTAACTTTGATCTTAAACAATTTAGGTGCAATGTCACTCATTATCTCTCGTCTTAATTCCTTTTCTTTTATTGTTCTCTTTCCTTAATAATGTTTTTTTTTTCCTTCTCATATCCCGTCATTCAGCAACTCCCTGCATCTTAGTGTTTTTCTTATTGACTTTTTTGGAGTGAAATGATTAAAAAAAAAACTGAAATAAGCAGTACAGTTGCAGCAGCAGCAGAGAAGTAGAGAGCTCTGAGGCATTTCTGCGCCTTTCCCCCACACCTCTCTCCCTCTCATCCTTTTACATGCCCATAGTTTCACCAGGGAGACAAGTCACACATGTGGAGCAGATGGTAGCTGACCAGCCGGTTGCTATCTATCTCTTGCTTCCTTCGTTCAAGGAATGATGTCTACTACATCCTCTCTAAAATAAAGTGCGAAAAACAAACCTGGGGAAAATTCCGTCATTGATTCAGTCTGTTGAGATCTCTATTGAGGAATTGCTTACAGGCCATTAAAATCTAGAGAAAACATGCAATGTAAGCAAAAGCTTGGATTTAAAAGTTTTCACCAATTTCATCACACGCCATACTTAACTTCATACATTACTGGCTATTTGTGGGTTACACTAAAACATTATAAACCAACAATTAGCTAGCAGTGGGTCCTCCATAAACAGAAAAGGAATTAACAGCTTGAAATAACAGTATCAGTTATGGCTTATCACTTTCCTCCTCAAACTAATATAGCAAAAAGATGTTAAAATGATCTAATAATTGTTTATTTCTCACTGAAAGTTCAACAGTTGTTCGTACAGCTCCTGGAAAAACAGCAATAGCCCAAAAGCTCCTTGGAAAATCCCGGAATTTTAAAAATTGGGCTGCCCACATCTTTTTTCTCAATTCATGAAAGTCAGAATATATCAAAAATCAGAAATTCATGTGTCAATTTCAAAAGTAAAAAGTCCTTTTGATTTCTAGTCAGTGGTCAGTGAGTTCATGTTGAACAAATAGATTTTTTTTTTTATACAGTAATGTTCACCCTGTACCTGGCCTGTGGGCCACTTGAGGTAGAGTGTTACATTAGGCGGTAGTTTATATGGATAGGAGGTGGAAGATAACGGTTGTCTCTAGACTTGAAAAGATTAAGATTGTAGTGATTGGGGGGGGGGCATCCTCTTGGGAGTCTGTTCCATAGGTCAGCGGCTCACAGGAAGAAGCTCTTCGAGTGGAACTTCTTGCTGATGGAATACGGAGGGACAGAAGATGGTTTGTTACTCTGTAAGGGGCATGGTGGTAGCATTGATTTATTTGGTTTACCTTCTTTGCCTTTGTTGGTTTTAGCATACCATTTCAAGCTTCCTTGCATGTCTGTTACATTCAGCAATCTTTGTGGCGGGGCCGGGGGGGTGTCAGAGAAATCATTTAATCTACTGGGAAATGTTCTTATTCAGATTCTTATCACGGAGATTTTCCAGAAATTCTCAGTGTTTCCATCATTTCTTTCCTGATTGAACCTGTGTAAATAAATAAAATCAGTTTTTATCTTGCAGACAAAAGTGAAATAAAGATTGAAAGAATCAAAAATACAAAAAGCAACAGCCATTTAAAAATTTTGTCATTCCTTGGGTGAAGCCAGTCTATGAGAAGGACAACTCTGTATTCAAAACTATAGAGAAAGCAGTGGAAAACTACTCCACTGTTTGTCTTAAGAACTTGGGGTAATTTATAGATATTAAATAAAATGGAAACTACAGAGAGTCATGACTGTCTACATCTTCGGGATGTAAGTAATCGTGGCTTTAAAATAAAAAAAGACACTTTGCATTATTCAGTTTTTTGAATGAAATCTGTCCAATACTGAAATGTCATGCTTGTCATATAGAAATTTTAAAATTTTATTTCAAAAGTAATATTGAGAAAACTTAGTTTGTTCAAGATTAAATTGCAACTTTTAAGCTTAAAAATGTGATGACAACTTTAAACTTTCACTGTTGCATTGTTAAAGGATTGTTGTCTGGCTGTACAGGCTCATTTCTGGAAAATTGTAATTTATGGAAAATAAATACGAGGGTCATTCAATAAATAAGGTGAATTTTTCCGTATAAGGACTTCTAATACAGATAGAAGCTTACTTTTTTTTTTTTTCAACATAGTCTCCCAGCACTGTCACACACTTTTCCCATCTGTGCACAAGCTTCCGTATTCCCTCAGTGTAAAAATCTTTGGACTGATGTCTCAGCCAGTCGCTCACAACACTTTTGACTTCATCATCACTTTTAAACTTTGTGCCTCTTGTGAACGCTTTCAAGGGACCAAACAGGTGAAAGTCTGAAGGAGCAAGGTCTGGGCTGTAAGGGGGATGAGGGAGCAGTTCCTAGCCCAGCTCGTTGATGGTCTGCACCGTTTGGGCTGCTGTGCTGTTTGTGCTCTTCAGTAAGCATCTTTGGCACCCACCGGAAGCTGACCTTGTCTGCTGTCCCAACAGATAAGCTCAAAGCCCTTGCAATGTCATCCACTGGCACCCTTCTGTCAGACTGAATGAGGTCATTGACTGATTCGATCACCTCAGGAGACCTCACTTCTGTAGACCTCCCAGGCCTGTCTTCATCCTCAACACTGCTCCGTCCTTCTTTAAACAATTTAGCCTACTTTTAGACATTTTTTGCTGAAACATGTGGCACCATACACAGTTGACATTCTCTTATGAATTTCAACTGGTTTGCACCCTTCAGCAACCAAAAACTTGGTAACTGACCGCTGTTCAATCCTGGACCAGGCTTCTTGGTCGGCCATCTTTGATAATCGGCAAAACACTCAAAGTTTTTTTTTAATCTGCAAAAGAAATTAAATCCATGCGAAAAAGAAGTAAAACAAAAAAAAAAAAAACTTATTGAATGACCCTCGTACAAAAGCTGCTAACTATGGTTTCTAATGAATGCCACCATTTTGGTTTTGATAGGAGACTCTGCAGTACAGACCAAATTAAACGACACCCTACCAATACAGAATATAATCAAATAGCATCACAAAATAGGTTGTATTGTATGTTACTATATGTATGTACTGATTCGGACATAGCACTAGTTTCTAAAATTTCTAGAAAATGTCTACATATGTTGACAGCAGGCAATGTAAGTTTTATAAAGTTGTATGTCATCAGCAACAAACTTGTTAATATTCCTTAAGTAGGTCTTCATTATTCTGCACATTTCATTTAGTTCTGTTAAGCCTTTCAAGCCATGATTTTTCACATACTTGTAGGAATTTCAAACAGATTCAGAAACCAGTTTGTCAAAAGAAATATTGCCTAACCTTGCACCAATTTTTTCACTTTAATCCAAGCTGATTAGATTTTTATTAAATAATTAACAGGAAAATTAATTTTCTCCTGCTTGGGTAATGTGTGTCTTCCTTTTGAAAGCTTTGTGATGTCTCCCAAAATGTGTGGATTGCATTGCCACTGTTCATATTGATTGCCTGTTGGCCAACTGTAAAAATCTACTTACCTTTGTTTATTTTTCTTTCTTTCCATTTCTAGGTTTCGCTGTGTTTGCCACCTACATTGGTGTGACAACAGTAGGAATAGTGGGGTGGTATTTTCAAGCACAATATTGGAAGTAAGACAATTTTTTTCTTTCTCTGATTCACTCGATGTATTCTTGATATGCATTTTTTTTTTTTCAGTCTCACTTGATAACTGTCAGATTTTATTATGCAATTCAATGTTCACAATAATATTTGCATTGTTTATGATAAATGTATATAAAGTAAAATTCAGCTTATAATAAGAATAGGAATCCCAAACCTTTTGATATATCTGAAAACATTTAATACAGGCATAGAGAGCTTGACAAAATGTAGAAGATTGTATCAAATTTAACTTGGTAGCTCAATTAGCAACCGATATATGACCATTCAAAGTTTATTAGTTTTCCATCTCATGCGATTGAGCCAGAAGCCAATTTCAACAGTGTATAATTGAATATGCTGGCTTCAGACCAGTTAAGATTCATAATAAAATGTAATCTCGTATATGTAGACTTCAAGTAAAAGAAATATAATGCTAATGGAATCAATAATTATTTGGACTGGCTTAAACATTTAGAAAAATTACATGCTTAAAAATGAAATAGTTTAAAAATGACACAGAAGGCATTTTTGACTGTTCATATAAGTTTCATTTCAAATGATTCATAGAACAACAAAGATGAGGCTGTTTTTTAGTAGAATTTCAATAAAAAACCCATATTTAAACCATATAAAAATGGCCTGAGATGCAATTTGACAGCAAAAACAGGTTAAAAGTATATACCATTTTGAATTTGCCATAAAAAGGTATCCTTTAGAGTTACAAGCTTGAAACTTTAAAACTTTACTTATTTTAGGATGAGGAATTCAACAAAACTTATTTTGTCTATAATATTAAAACGTTTTTTCTTAAATGTGTGGGAGTTTATGAAAATTTTGTAAATTTATACAATTTTTGACTTGCCCAAAAAGTAACAGCATTAAAACTTTGAAACTTGTTATAAAAGTTCCAAAGTGGTTAATTTGGTTATACAAGTTTCAAAGTGGTTAATTTGGTTATACAAGTTTCAAAGTGGTTAATTTGGTTATACAAGTTTCAAAGTGGTTAATTTGGTTATACAAGTTTCAAAGTGGTTAATTTGGTTATACAAGTTTATATCAGTGGTTAATTTTTCAAACAAATGCTTATTGTAAAGCCGTAAAACTGAATATTTAAATTTAAAAAAAAAAAATTGAAATGAGTAAAACTACATTTATTGGAATTGATGAATAAGACTTTCTGGGCAGTTTGAATGCCAACCCACCCTGCCCATTGCACTTCCTCTCCTGATGGTGATTTGCAGTCTGAATTTCTTTATAGGCTTCTTCTATAGCCAATATTTCTGGAACATTCAAGATTTTACCATCACTTAAAACTGGCATCACATCTAAGTCCCATCTTAAGACAAAAGTTGACTTAACCTGTTCAATGTCATCCACCAAAGGCTGTTGGAAATAATCCTTTCTACCCATTAGTTGGAGTGAGAAACTTGATTATTGCACTGGTTGGAGATGTAATGCCAATCAATGGGTTAGCCAATGTAAAACCTGGAATCCTAGTATACAGCAACACATTTCCTTTGACTCTCATATCTGAAGATAACTTGAAATGGTTCTTTTTTCATCCATAAAAGTTACAGAAGTTGGGCCAAATAAAATAGATGAGACCTCACCAGAACTGCACTCAGATTATTGGCTGTGACTGCACCCCCACCCGCCCCCAACACTGATCTCCATGCTCTTTTCATCACAGTCTTTTTAATTGCATCAGTAACCTTTTTGTACATCGCAATGAATTTGGGGTCTTCTTTGGCTTGCCTCTTCCACTTACAAGAAAACAATCTCTCAGGATGTTTAGTTGATCATCCACTGAGCGGCAGATTTAATAAATATTCATCATAAGTAGATGTAAATTTAAAAAGCTGAACTAAGCTCCAGTCAAAACAATAAATGTCTGAAATGTTATAAGTTTAGGCTTTTGCTTTATAAAGAAAAAATACAACAATTGAAAATTATGTAAAAAAAAAAATGAACTGAAAATTTTTTTTGAATGGCAATGTTTACTCTTGAATCATTATTATTGAATTAAGGTGTTAAAATGTACTGTTAATTAAAAATATGTTTAAAAGTAAAAATTACCATAAAATAAAACCTACTTTTGAAGTTAAAAAAAGTAATATTTACTGATTACTAAAAGTGAATTATTTTGTAAGAAATAAATTTCGTAGAAAAGTAAAAAAAATATATTTTCAAGAAATTGCATAAAAATAAAAATAAAAATTTTAAATTACAATATTTTATTTTACATACACAAATTTTCTTTTTTTCCATGTACAAATACTAGTGTGCAAAATTTGATAAAAAAAAAAGTATTTGTAGTTTATTTTTTAATACCTGTTTACTTACACAATAAGTAATTTACTTCATATGACTTTAGAATAAATATTTGAAATATATGAAAAAGATTCAAACTCACCAAGAAACTGTAAAATGTCCATCGATGAAACAAGTCAGATTTAAAAGTTTTGAGGATGTCAATCAGAGGAGCCAACGATTCAAATTTCAAAAACAACCCCTTTTATCTTTGTTCACACTTTGGATTGGCTGGATGTAGTGATATGAAATCAACCATTTATTAAAGATGAAAGATTACTCTATAAGAAGATGTAATTTTAGTTTATTTAAGACATGAATTTCTCTCGTACTTCATCCATTGAAGTTTTCAACTTGGAAATATTTTGTGGAAAATAACCTCAAATTTTATGTTAAGCCCACCAAATTGATGGGCATTCTCTTTTCTTTAAGATGGGACTATTTTGATATGGTTAGGGACACACAAGTCAAAGTGCAATAAATTTCAAAATATAATATTCTCTGATTTTTAAAATGCAGAAAAAGAAACGCCAGTGACTGAAATGTAATTGCATTTAAAGCAACCTGGAATAAAAACTAATTATCACAAAAAAAACAAACAAACAGAAGGATTTATATCTTTATAAAGAGAAAACATTAAATTTTCTTTACATACTAATTTCATCAAAATAACTTTTAAAAAATTTGGCAGTTGAACTTGAAGGAAATTTTTACTATTTTGATCCATTTTTGTAGCGTAAATTAGGCCTGTCTGTGGTGCCTAGTCACAGATGTGTTTAATTTTGGAAGAATTTGTGAAATTATGCAATTTTTAAATTGTCAAAAAAGACTGTGTGTCTTTTATGTGTAAATATTCAGTGCTATACATAATATAGCAAAAATAACTCTGACAAAAAAAAATCATTTTAATAATAATAATAATAATACTTGCTGCAATTTACATGAGTAAACAAATCCCTCAACTTCATATATAATACACTAATGTATTTTTTTTTTGTTTTGTAACAAACCAAGTCTTTTGTGGAATTGTCTCCCTTAGTTTAACATCATAACTTTTTATAGAATTGTTTTCCTTTTGATTTGAACTCGGATTCCAGCTGCACATTTTTCATTATATTGATTTAATTTTTGATATAAAGATGAATGCTTCACCATCTATTTTGTGATTTTTTTTCTTTTCTTCCTCTTCCAAGACTAACCAGATTGCTCTTACTGAACATTGCATGTTCATTGTTTGTGTTTTTTATTTTCCAGGAGGAACCGACGTGAAATGCAGGATGCTAGAATTGCTGTGCAACCTCTTGTTTTTGCCGAGATGGACAGACTGTAAGTATTAGCTTTCTGTGTGTGTGTGTGTGTGTGTATGTGTGTATATATATATATATATATATATATATATATATATATATTACTTAACTCTTAAATATTGATTTTTATCCTGACTTAGAAGTTTCTTGGTAAAATTTACAGTCTTCAGGGGGTTCTGGTTTTAAATGGTATTTCCAATTTTTCCCTGAAGTAATATTTTTCATATAATATTATGTGTGATATATATATATATATATAAGAAAATTTATTTTGGAACACTGTCTCATCTCTTTATTGTTCCTTTTTGTCATGAAACAAAACCAAATTTCTCCTCTCCTCTTCTTCCTGAAAGCAAGATAACTACTAAAACAACCTTTTCTCACTCACAAGATTTGAGCAACACAATTTTTTGCTTATAATCAATTTTTCTGTGTCGGATGAAACTGAAAACTGAAATAGTGTTTAATATAAGAGAATGAAAACTTTAAAAATCCCAAATATCCAATTCTGCACATTAGACAAAGATAAATATTGCAATAAATATTCTGGTTTGACACAATGGTAAATTTACATAAAAGAAGAATTAAAAATAGAGGACAAAAATTATTTATTACAGAAAAATCAAATCGACCATTTGACCTTGCATGGAGTATTGCTGCCATATATGGTCTGGTGCCCCTTCTGTTTGTCTCAAGGTTCTTGATCAGATCCAGAGACTGATATGCAACGTAATTGGCCCTGATCTGGCATCTCGTCTGCAGTCGCTCTCTCACAGACGTGCCGTCGCTTCCCTCTGTCTTTTTTACAAATTCTTTCATGGTAAGTGCTCCGGGGAGCTGCTTTCGCTGGTTCTCAAACTTCATAAATTTAAGCGTTCTACTAGGCTGGCATCTTGCTCACACCCTTTCACTGTCGAAACTGTTAAATGTAGCCATCTCTTCTACTCCAATATCTTCATGTCTCGCACTTCTCGCCTTTGGAACTCCCTCCCTTTTTCCTGTTTCCCTGATAGCTATAATCTTTGACTATTTAAATGTAATGTCAATCGACGTCTCCAGATGGACTGATCTATCCCCTATCCCTCTCTTCATCGTTTCCTCTATCACTCCTACTTACTTATCTCTAACTCTCTGTAACTCCTTGTGTGCTAGTGACTTCCCACCTTGTTTGGGGTGAAACGCTTAAAAAAAAACGTGTAGCATTGAGAATAAAATTGTAAATAAACAATATTATTGAATAAATATAAATCAGATGAGGTTTTAATTCCTCCTTCGGCCATATTTTTGTTACTTTCCTATTTATATTTCTGCTTCAAATCTGTCACTGCTCTCAATTTCCTTATCACCGATAACCTTCCAAAGATTCTCAATCGAATAGAGGTCTAGATGTTGGGTGGATCCTCTTAAACCTTTGATGTTTTCAGCTTTAAAGAATAGTTTTACTTTTTTTCTTTTTTTCAATATGACAAGGAGCATTATCTTACACAAATGTCGGTTCAAAGGCATGAGATGTTCTCAAAGAGGGAACAATGTATTGTTGAGTAATAATCTTCTGCATGGCAGCGTTTACTTTGCTATGTAAGGGTATGAGTCACCACCAGAGAGCATAGTAACCCCCACCCACGTACAATACCCTACTACCTCTGGATTTAACTGATTTTTTTTTTTTTTTCCTTTTTTCATATATTCTGGAAATCAATCCCTTGCCTCTCTACTGTTGGATATACTGCTTGCTATCAATTAAATTAGTATCAGTGTGGTCATTCATGAAGGCTGGCCTAACTTTTGATCACAGGCAACTTGCATGAATCGTCACTTTGCATAAACTCTACAGAAAATTGTCTGTCGAGACACTTTAATGCTAAATTCTTCAGTTATCAAAATTAAAGTTTTGATCTAAATTCTTTGTGTCAAAACGGTTCACCATGAAGAGTAAGTATGACAACCTTGGCGTTCTACTTGACTTAAAGGAGCCAATAATCGTAGTCAAGTTCTAAAACTTTTAGAATTGACATTCTTAGTTCTGTTACCATTTTTGCAATAACAGAAATCGTCAGTCCTTGTGTTTTTAGTGTGACAAACCAAATGTCTGGTTAACTTTTCAACAACTTGTCCTCAGAATAATTTAGCAAACGGTAAGTAATGTTAATTTTTGTCACCCTGTTTTGTTGGCTATTATGAAATTGTTTAGAAGTCGTAAATCACTTAGAACTGAGAAGACTGCATCTCAGGAAGTTAAGTTCTTAGACGCTTTCATAATAAACAGTTTTTTGCTCTCCTTCCCTCTTTCTATGTATGTTTACTGTAGCATAAAACAAATTCTTAAGGAAAATTGATTTATTTATGTTTTTTAAACTTGCTCTAATATTGGACACTTGTTTGTTGAAAATTCTTCAGTAGAAAATTTTTCACAAACTATTTCTTTACAGACAATCCCATCATTATTGACAGATGCTATTTATATATGCACTGATATTTCTGCCTCAGACCAAAGATCTTCTATCCATCACTTGGTCCAGAGAACAGAATATTGTTTCTTTGGGAAAAGCATATGGGGGTGTGTGTGTCTCTCTCTCTCACACTATCAGTCTATAATCATTCTGTTTACTTTTTTCTATATTTCCCTGTCTTTGTTTTTTTTTTTTTATTTATTTAATTTTTCTTTTCTTTTTCTTTTCTTTTTCTTTTTCCAATAGTTATTTAAAGAGGCTGCGGGCCAACCGTGACGAAGAGAATGAACTGATGAAAGACGTCCCTGGCTGGAAGACTGGTACCTTGTATGGCCAACCAGTTTATCACAATCTCCGTAACCGATTTATTGAACCTTCACATAAGGAATTCTTGGCCCACATCAACTGGCATGAAATGTTTGACATTCTCTATGAAAGAAGAAAGCATTGATGAGGGTTGAACAAAAGTCTTTTTATTTTTAGAAAGTATGAAACTATAGATTTTTTTTTTCTTCTTGAATAAAAAAAATGTTTAGATACTTATTTTCCGCGTTTTTTTCATATGAAAATCTTTTCATGCAGGAAATTAGGATTTATAATTAATGATTTGAAGCCATTTCATTTATGCCATATTGAAGCAGCTCTCTCGCCTCCTAGGCATTGACACATGAACAGCATTAATAAATTAGATATAGTGTGTCTGATTCATAACCTACGAGTTTGAATTTTGATCACTGGTATTAACCTTTATCAAGCTTACTACTTAGATGGGGAACTGTTTGGGAAGACTACATACTGTTAGTAACCTTTTACAATCTGAAATATGAGTCAACTTTAAGTAATCTACAAATGATTAAGTTGTAAAAAAAAAAAAAAAAATCAGCATTTTCAGTTTTTACTTTTTCACCAAAGGCTTTTTTGATTATTTAGCTTAGTCTGGCATAAGGCAATTATCAAACTTGGGATCTGTGAGATTAGAACTGAGCTTTACTTAATGCAAGGGAAGGTCGCAAGTGTGAGACACCTAGTGAGAATCAAATTCCCTACAGTAGCAATGGTCTAATGTAATGATTCCCAACTTGGGGTACACGCCCCACCGGTGGGGCATGCATAGGATGTGCACTCTTTGGCTTACTATTCCAACAGGATAAGGGGGCAATTTGAGAATGAGTTCTTAACAGTGAATGCTGAAAATGCTAATTTGTTTTTATTTTTTTTATTTTTTTTATTTTTTTCAACTTAACCAGTGAGCCTGAGTGAGAGTGTTAATGTTAACGCGTGTTCATACATACGATGCATATACAGTGTGCAGACATAAAAATATTTTGTGTGTATGTACATGTGTAATTGGCATGCAGGGTATTTCCCGTCTCCCGACACTCGTATGTCTTGGTCAACAAAGGAGAGGGTGTGATGCATGTCTCTGGAAGAGCCCATGTTTTGTTGGCCAATCAGCGTGTAAGGAGAGGGTGTGATGCATGTCTCTGGAAGAGCCCATGTTTTGTTGGCCAATCAGCGCGTAAGGAGAGGGCGTGATGCATGTCTCTGGAAGAGCCCATGTTTTGTTGGCCAATCAGCGCGTAAGGAGAGGGCGTGATGCATGTCGCTGGAAGAGCCCATGTTTTGTTGGCCAATCAGCGCGTAAGGAGAGGGCGTGATGCATGTCGCTGGAAGAGCCCATGTTTTGTTGGCCAATCAGCACGTAAGGAGAGGGCGTGATGCATGTCTCTGGAAGAGCCCATGTTTTGTTGGCCAATCAACGCGTAAGGAGAGGGCGTGATGCATGTCGCTGGAAGAGCCCATGTTTTTTCGGCCAATCAGCGCCTGTGAGCATTCAGTTTGCTTCCTTCACGTGAATTGCAGTAAAATGTTGAATATGTAGGAATTAAATATTACGGGGGGGCGGGCACTTAAATTTTAGGAATACCAAAGTGAGGCATGACCCAAAATCGTTTGGGAACCACTGGTCTAATGCTAATATTTATCTGAATTAAAGTTCACAAATGTAATTGATATTTACAAAGTTGTGTTTCTGAAAACACGAGTATACAAATGGTGTTATGCTAATTTACGAACTGTGGAGAGAGCCTGTCTACTTTGAAAATCAGTATTTGGAATCCGAGTTTAAACCTGGACTTGAACACTTAACCTGTGTCACCATAGGAAAGTATCTTGGCCCTGAGATAGGTGCAAAGATGGTATGGATAAACTGAAAAGACACAAGTTTAAATGGGGAATCTGTGATGAGGAAATGGTGTGTAGTTCAATATTTGTCACTCTCAGGAATAAATGTTAGATGACACATTTTTATTTAGGGTTTGGGTCAGTACTTGGGCTGTGAAACATTCTTTGCTGCTTTCTGAAACTGACTCCTAAGAGGTTGCTTACCCAATCGCTACAACCATAACCTTTTCAAGTCAAGGTTAACTGTTATCTTCCCTACATATCCTCATAAACTCTAACTCTAGTGGCTCTTGGGCCTTCTACAGGGTGAACATTATTGTGTTAAAAAAAACTCCAAAATTGTTGGTCTTTGTATACTGGTTAGGGAGTGAAATTCAGAGAGTATCCTAATAAGTTTGATCCTCACCACTATGGGAACTCTTAGCTGTAGCCTTTTACCAGACTAAACTAAGCTTAGTAAATAACATTTCATCTACCTCATTACAGAGCAATGGTTGGTGAGTTAGTTGAGCTACAACCATTATTATCATATTTAAGAATACCTTAGAAAATATCTATAAACTATTTTCTGTGCTTCTAGTTGCGGTTTGAACCAAGTTAAAGGCAAGGATTTTAAAATATTACTTTTTTTTTTTTTTCTTCTAAGGATCTCCTCATTTGGAAGATCGGTGTTACATGATCTTTCTTGCTTGATTTCTTAACGTTAATAAATTATCAAGACTGACAAGAATTAAAAATAAAAGAAATAGTTATTTGATAAGATGGCTGATTTTACAGCATTTGAATCTTTGTTGGCTAATATTTGGATCTTGTATGAGAACTCCAGTGAAGATTGACCCCACTACTCTGTAGAAACTGTCAACCAGACTAACCTCACCAACCATTGCTCCATGTCAAGACTCCTAATCTCTTGGTTGGCTGATTTTACATGTTGAATTTTGCATGAGTGTACACAATGAGGATTGAAGTAATCTTCAACCAGGCTAACCTCAGTAACCATTGCCCCCACAGCAAGGTGTCCCTTCTTGTTAGACCTTCTTAGATTAAATGGTTTCATTTTTTTATTTTTCATTCACTTTCTTTTTGTTGTGTTTAATGTCAATGTTGTTTGTACTAAAGTAGGAGTGGGCAAATTTTTTATTTTTATTTTTGAATGCTACATGTGTTTAGCATATTAATGGTGAGTTGCAGTTATCACAAAATACGGGAATAATAAATATAATAAGAAAAACTCTTTTTAGCCTTGACAATTGTAATCAAAACAATCACATGGGGTCGTATTATTATAATTTTAATTTGTATGCATTTTCACCTGTATTCCAAAACAAAACCTCGTCACACTACATTATTGCCTGCTATTCTTGATTAATACACAATTTTTCAATGGGACTTTTGGAATTGTAGTGTATTGTTCATCTGGGGCTTACTTACTTGGAACTAGTTGCCTGATAGCATTGAGATTGGTGTCTGTCAAGAGAGACCAATTTGGTTTGTTGATGTTCATATACGAAGATGCCTGTTCATAAATGTATGTGAATCTAGAAAATACAGAGTTCTTTCCATCAAAGTTCTTCAAATGGTAGAACGTTTCATGATGAAGAGATGATTAAAAATCAGTCAGCTGCAAAATCTGAAATTTTTTCAGTGTATTGTCAGCTTGGAGATCGATCAATTCCATCTGTATATCAACTGGTGTTGTCTGTATATATAAAAAGAAAATTTATTTTCCATTGACTGGAAATCGGCAAAGCTTGCAAATTCATTTTTCAAGGCCAATATTTGTTGACTATATTTATTTGCACAATCTCGTTTCAAGTGTCTGTAGTCGAAGAAAATGTGTGACTTGGATGCTGGGTTTTAAACTTGTCATCCAACAGTTTAATGAGTACAACATCTTTCCTGTTAGTGCAAGGGCACCATTAGTTGTAATACTAAAGCGGTAAATCCGATGTCACCAAGCAATTTAAAACACACTTGTACAAGTTTGGGCCTGCAGTTGGGGTTAAACAGAAAGCAAGTCTTCAAATGTCACAGAATCTTTATCAATGCTTTTGATAAAAGCAAGCACTTCGGTAGTCTGACATCTAGGCTGCCATCAAAATCCGGGGAATAGCACTGAAATGCCTTCTTCAGTTGTGACTAATGACAGTTTTTGAAAACTGCTGAGCTTCAGTCTTTGATTTAATCTCAGGACGTGCAATATCAACCAAGCACTCTTTTATAAATTCCGAGTCCGAAAAAAAGCTTCTCTTTTTTATGTGCAAGTATAAAACTTGCCTTGGTGACAGTATGGTGATGGGGGGGTAGAGTTCTCGTTGTTAATTGTTGCTTGTATCAGAAGGTAGATAAATAGTAGCAGTCCTTCGGGACAGCCGCTAGTTTGGCCTAAAGGTTCAACAAGCGATCAAATTGAGGTCACCATAACATAAACAAAATAACATACGAAAGAGAAGGGTATATCAAAAACACTTTGTATTTAAATGCAACATCAATGAATAGTACAATGTTTCTTGATTTACACGCACAAAGTCCGTTACAAAATGTTCATTCATAGAAGAGAAATCCGATTATTAAAAGAATATAAGTGTCTTTTGTTAATACTTAAGTTCATGACGTGCTGGTCACAGGAGATGAAAGGTGAGGTCAATGGGTTGGTAGGAGTCCTTTGATATCTCCGTTGGTGAAGGAAGGCTGAAGGCATCGGGTTTGACGGGTGAGAAAAGCGTAGCGACATTCACTGACGGTACTTCAAAGCTTTCTGTCTTAGAAGTGAATTTATCGCTCTATTTATGTGTGCCCTTCGGATCAGAGTCAGTCTGCTGAAACAAACTGTTGGGTATGGCGCGGAGCTGTTTAATTGGTGGAAAATTGCTTATCATTCTTTTTATTTCTTTTTAGTTTTCCGCCGGAAATTCTGCGTGGAGCCGGATGCGCAGAGACCAGTATTGGTCATTTGCTGTCTAAACCTCTGAGGGTTAATATCCGGTCCTTCGCTTGCTCCGTGCCACCACAACAGACTCTTGAAGTGCACTATGTTTCATAAGAACAGATTGTTGTTTACTGAGATTTTTTTCAAGGTCTTTGACTTTTCATCTTTAGATAAATTTGTTCTATAATTAGAATGTTTGGTCTGCCCATGTTGTATTCTTTAAACACGGAAATCAAATCAAGGTCTATTATAAAAACGCTTTGTTTATCAAATCTGGTTTGAGAATTTGAAATTTATTGTCAATTTTTCTTTTAGCAAAAATTTTGAATTGCTTGTATTTGAAACGAAGAAAAATTACTGCTTAGAAAAGAGAAGAAACCAATTGTCATATGCATCTGCAGAGATATGTTAAACGAATACCATCTCAATAGATTTTGTGTTGAAACCAAGCTAGCAGACGAGCCAACAAACAAATATAAACAACAATTTCAATTAAGTCAATGAGAAAAGCATAAACTTAATGTTGGAATATTTCCTGATATGTTGGAAATGACAAAAACCAAAATGCTTACATGTCATACAGTAAACTGAGCAGAATGACACCATTTGCGCTTGCTTGTACAAAACAACACTAACCTCGTAGTCTGTAACAAAATTCATGAAAATTCAATAAAAAATATTGTAGATTTGTCATTTATTTCCATTGGACACTACCTAAAATTAAAAGAAAAAACTGATTAAACAAAAACCAAATAATGCCCAAAAATAATTTTCGGGGTTGATATGATTACTGAAATAATGAATGTGATGTACGACAGTGGTGAAATACTGGAAGACTTCAGTAACTCTATCTTTACGATTTAGCGATGCTAAAGAAGCCATCAGACAAACAGCTTAATGAACTACTTAACTAAACTTACATTCTAATGAATAGAAATCGTAGCAGAATTAAACCGAAAATGGTCCAAGAACAAAGCGGCTTTGTTCAAGACAATGGAAGAAAAATGCTAACTTTATGATAAGAGTTTTATCGGAGCGAGCAATCCAAATGCGGAAAGACCTATATCAATGTTTTATAGATAACACAAAAGCATTTGATAAAGTGTAACATGAAAATCTAATTGAAATGCCCTGTTCGTTGGTTAGATTTTATTTAATGGCATGCCAACTGTGAGGTGTCATTTTACACCAATCAGGTGCATATATACATTATGGTGGGCTAACCCTGAGGTGAATACATACATTAGATAATTTATGTATTCATCTGGTTGGTGTATTTTGGTATTTTCTAAATAGTTTTCAGGGCTCAAGTTTGCTTCCTTTGTGTACGGTAGTTAGCGATATTTGTTTTTTACTGCATCATAAAAACACTTTATGAACCAGCAACAAACTTTACCAACACAATTTTCACATGCTTTTGAATATTTACCATACAGGTGAGCGGTGGAAAATTTTTCCATGTGAAGGTTGCCGTTGACACATAAAAGGTTGGGAACATAAGCTGGCATCCATGTTAAGTTCTTATAAACCACCTGTTTGTCTGCAATGTAAGGGTGGTTAGTATTTTTTTCCTTTTAGGGTAACCAGAGAGGGTGGGGAGTTCATAAATATCACTGCTCTACCGCTATGAATGCATAATTGGGAAACGCGGATCTTTGTAACCGCAAAAAAAAAAAAAAGTTTCAAAAGGACAGTTTTTCCGTTGACACCGCAATTATTTTAATTACGCTCATTTTTTTGGCAATATTTATTTACAAGATCATAAAATAATTATTATTTACTATTTTATAAACAAATAAACGTGAAAAGAAATTTTATTCAAAAAGTTTTAAAAAATTACAAAATTATTAAAACATAAACCATCTTCAATGCAATAAGTTTTAAAAAAAGGACTAATGGCCAATTTTACTTACCTTCACTCCCTTGGCAATATTTGTTGCTTTAAAAAGCGATTGTTGGAATTTTAATAAAACCCAAACATATGAAATTGAATTTATACACTATTTATGAGATATTATATTTACAACATTATTAAAATGCATACCAACAAATACAATGCAATGTTTATCATTTATCAAATTACAAAGAGATAGATATGATAATAATTTTTTTTTCATTTTTGAATAAAAAGATTTTTCAAATTTATTTCTTTGTAAAATGGTAAATAATAAATCTTTATAAAAGGTAAATATTTTTTTATAATCTTGTAAATAGACATTGCCGAAGGAGTGAATGATAGCGGTGTCAGTTGAAAACTGTCCGAAGATCCACGTTTGCCGCATGATGTATGTGGAAAAAACAGAGTAATCCGAAATCTTTTAGATGAAGCAGCTTGTATGGAGATAGAGATCGACTTCAGTGGATATCCCAAAATAGAAAGGGGAGTAGAACAAGGATGTGTTTTCACACCTGATTTATTTAATCTATACAGCGAGACGACACGAACAGAAAACCCACCAGAATTTACTGTCGACAGATATATAATCCTAACATTATATAACGCGGGAATGATGTGCTGACGACAGGAAAAGAAAAAGAAAATTAATTGGTAGTAAAGTGAGGAGAAAGAAATAAGTATTAATTGTTAGAAAGATTGCATGGTTATCAGTAAAAGAGACAGCCTAATGTGTCGGCCACGTATTGGGGAGGTTAAAATCAAGCATACAGTGATGTTCGATAAAAGTGACTCACCTGATTTTTTTTTACTAAATGTTCTCTTCTCCGATGAAATGAAAGTTGAGCTAAATTCAAAAGATAAGCGATCTAAAATCCGAAGAAGAAGCTTTGAAAGCTCTTGGAATTTAGCAGTAAGTTTAGCCAAGCATCCGTTCAGTATAATGTTCTGGGGATGCTTTTCTTTTCATGGAACTGGTTTCTTAAAACCTATTGAAAAGACCCTCAGGAGCGTGCAGTACAAGAGAATTTTAGAGTCTTGTCTGCTCCCTTCTGCTGAAAGGGTGCAAATCGACACTATTAAGCTCATTTTTATGCAGGATAATGCTCCCTGTCACAAATCAAAATTGATGAAGGAATACTTTGATGAGAAGAAGGTGAGTGATATGACATGGCCGTCCCAATCTCCTGACCTCAACCCCATAGAAAACTTATGGAGCATTATAAAGTACAGGCTTTCGAGAAAGCAGTTGAGCAATGAAGAGGATTTGATTGTGAATTTCATATCTGAATGGAATTCAATGCTTGGAGATGAGATTTGCCAGAACCTAATCAAGTCAATGCCAAAAAGGGTTGAAAAGGTTATTCAAAATAAAGGAGGCCCCATAGATTATTAAATATTTCGAACTATATTACCTATTATAAATAAATTATACCTCTATTATTCTTTATTTAAAGCTGTTCGGTTATGTTTCTGTTGATTACTAGTTGCAGGAAATAAGTGAGTCACTTTTTTTGCACTGAGTTTTTCCCGAAATCTCATTTATATCCAAAATTATAATTATCAATAGAATACCTTAGGGTGAGTAAACTTTTTTACTAGGTGGTCGGGAAGTGGTCTTTATATTAGTAAGATTAAAAATTAGTTTGACCCCAAAAATAATAGGCGAAAAAATTTTTAAGTAAAAAAAATCAGGTGAGTCACTTTTATCGAACATCACTGCATATAGAAATGTAACTTAGTGTCGTGTGCAGGGATATGTCTTCTCACCAGATTTATTCAACGTATACAGCGAGGCAGTTCAGAGAGAATTGGAGGTCCTACCAGGATGAATTCCTGTCGACTACAATCTTAACAATATGCAGATAACAGTGCTGATTGCAGGCACGGAAAGAAAACTACAAAACCTCCTTTAGAAGGTAGCAGAAGAAAACGAGAAGAAAGGACTAAGCATAAACTATAAAGACAGAATGCATAGTTATCAGTAAAAGGGGTCAGCCCAAGATGCAAATTATAGGTCGGTGATGCTAAAATCCAGCAGGTATAGAAATTTAAATATCTGGGAACTGTTCTAACAGAGGACGGAAAGTGCGGCACTGAGATCCAAAGATGTATTGGGATGGGAAAAGATGCATTCCAAAAGCTAAGTAGAGTATAAAGAAACAGAAAAATTTCGTTGGAAACATTAAGAAAAGAGTACTGAACTGTTAAATGATATCTGTCCTCCTGTATGGCAGTGAATGTTGAACAGTCTTGTCAAAGATGAAGAAGAAAAAGCAAAAGAAATGTGCTTCTACAGAAAGATGCTGAGGATACTATTGGCTAAACATGTGAGCAACGACGATGTTTTTCAGAGAATTGAAACAAAAAAGAAAACATACTTAACATCAGGAAGAAGCAGTTGAAATTTATGGAGCACGTAATGAGGAAAGAAGGTTTGGAAAATCTGATAGTCTCAGGACACAAAGAAGAAATCGTAATGAGGAAGGAAGGTTTGGAAAATCTGATAGTATCAGGACAGAAAAAAGAAATCGTAATGAGGAAGGAAGGTTTGGAAAATCTGATAGTCTCAGGACACAAAGAAAAACCGTAATGAGGAAGGAAGGTTTGGAAAACCGTAAAATCGACGAATGCTGAGAATACCATGGACTGAGTGCGTGAGAAATTTAAGGAAAATAGGAAACACAAGAAAATTTATACCTAAAGATACAGCCGAAAATTTCTGGAATGCATAATGAGGAAAGAGGGCCTTGAGAATGTAACACTCACATGTCAGGAGACGTAGGAGAGAATAGCGTAATGAGTTTGTATCAATAGCAGAACAAGAACAAAAAAAGTAGTAAAGGGTCAAAAGTTACTCAGGGCAACAAAAGATAAGAAGTTGTGGAGAGCCGTAATCAACCAAATCTTGGAAGGACATGGCCTATATGAAGTAGAAATAGCAATAGTAGTCTTACATTTTTATTAATGACTGCTGAATTTTAGCGCCGCTCTAGAAAGACCGAAGTACTAAGACTCATCTCTGGTTGAGGATATAGTCTGAATAACATGAGAAAGGTTAAAGGTTAAAACAGACGGGAACAGACTGTAAGGAACAAAATGCAATCATCTCACGCGATGGCCGCTTCGTGAGGTCATCATACAGTAAAGAAAGCGGCATAGAGTTCGTTTACAGAAGCTAAACGAATCAATCTTTTGTTTGGCTCGGGCCGAGAGGCGCGAGCTGAGGCTAAATCTGCCTCCCCCAGCAGCTTATAAGCACACGGGGCCGTATCCCTTTGGGAATATATCTCCCCAGATAGAGAAGGAACCCCCGGATCACAGTCCTCAGTTTGGGAAAACTCAAGAGTCGCCGTTTCCGGTTAGTGGAATGTGTCCTCGTCCGGTACACAGTAGTTGAATCTAGAATCCTAAACATGACTTCTCCAGAAACACAGAAGTATCTCCATATTATATGTAAGACCCCTAGCTTTTCGTTTTCATTTCCCTCTGCTTGTGTAGGTATATGTTTTATTTTTCTCTGCGTGGGACACGTGTAATTATGAATCTATAGTTTTGTGTATGTCTTAGTGGTATAAAAATTTCTCTGAGTAGAAAACATTTTGTCATTTCTTTTCCTTTCAGCCATTCCGTGAAGGACGGTGTTATTATATCATGTATATAATAATACCCATAACGAAGAAAATACAAATGGGAGAGTAAACCTTTCTTCCTATGACTATCCCATTAAGACGTCCAAATAGCTTAGATGATTATGAAAATGATTCCTGAATATCTGTCTATATCTCTGAGATGGGGTATTATTGTGGCGGAGAGCAATGGTCACCTCTGAAATAATAATTATAGTAATATAGACTTTTGTTTATAGTTGAGAAAAATTATCTGGGTGAAATTTGTGCCCAGAGGATCTGTGCTTCGTCAGAATTATTAATATAACATATATAAATTATATATAAATTATCTGGGTGAAATTATTAATATAACATGTCAAAACAATAGTGTTTATATGAATTACGGAATGGTAATTGAGAAGAACAGACTGTTCGTTTAATCATGAGGGGGAGAGGTCAGTAATCAGGTTGTAATCTAAGTTTTTGTCACTACCACCACATTTATTTAAGCGTGTGCATGTGCGCAAAACAGTCAGTCGAGTTGGAGTCCGGTCGGCTGGAGTAGAGTCGAAGTGGCAGTCGACGAAAGAGAGAGAGAGAGAGAGAGAGAGAGAGAGAGAGAGAGAGAGAGAGAGAGAGAGAGAGAGAGAGAGAGAGAGAGAGAAATGCAGTGAGAGTGACAGTGTCCGCTTGCTGCTGTGATAAGGTTAATGCTTACTGATAGTGAACTAATTACGGCCACTACTAAGAACAAAAATGGTGAACCCGAAAGCTATTTGCAATATTTTTTTTTTCTGGACTTGATTGCTTATACGCTACTTTCTTGTAAAAGAAGCATTATTCTTTTTGTACCAATTTCTTCCTTATATACGTATACATAACTTTTTCTTTGGACTCGAATCGACATGTTCATATTTGAACTTGTAGGTAGACCAGTTGAATCTTCCGGAATCGATTTGTTAATTGCTCTCCAGGATAAAAAATCACAACGTAGCTAGAAAGTGGAATCGAATCGACACCGTGAACAGGAGACTTTGATTGGACCTGCAATACTGAATCAGGACAGGACCAACGGACATATTCACAACGTTTCAGCCGTTGTACGCCACGGCCTTCATGTGAGCAAGGACGAGGTTATGCCGAGAAATAAAGGGTTCGATACGAAATTCCAATCATCTGAAGAAGGCCGGAGCCTGCAACGGCCGAAACGTTATGAAAATGGCAATGAAGATGAGGATAATAGTCCGAATAATGTAAGTAATGCAAGTAAAAATGATTCCATGTAAAATTTTACACTTTTCTAGAATAGCTGAAGAAAATAGCCGATATGTAATGTAGAGGGAGGAATTATCTTTTTGATTAAGTGGAGCGGTACTAATTTTAGCGAACCCGGTTGAAAAAACCTTTAAAAATAAATGAATTCAACACATTTGCAAAAAGAAATAAAAAATGTGAAGGATTTTTATACATATAATTTGATATGAACAACCAAGGCCGGCTCGTATTACCTCTGGCCGGGGTGGGGAGCCTGATTGAGGGCCCTAGACAGTGCTTTGTGACCTTCGCTATCTTATCAACATTTGTTTTATTCTACTTACATTTATATACGTTACAAATTAAACTAAGCACAACTATTAAAGAATAAAACATTTTAACGGATTTTAATGTCATTCTGGGGTCTTTTCTTTTCATTCACCCAAATCTCTAAATTTGTTTTTTCTCATACTAAGTCTCGGAAAAAAAAACACTATGTAAAATTCACTGTTTTTTATCAATAATGTTTAATGCGTTAAATTATTTAACAAAAAAATCTCAAGGTTTTGTTAAAAATTGCTGCAAAACATTGTTGATTTATTGAAGAGGGAATGATTTATTATGACATGTCTCTAATTTGTATTTAGAAACATTATATTTATTTTCAATGTTCTAGTTGAATTGATCATCTATATTCCTTATGATTCATTATTGTATATAATTAGGTTACAATAAAATTGTATTTTATATGAATACTAACTTATAAAAATTGAGATGTAGCAGAGCGGGGTGTGTGGGTCCCGTATCATATATTGGGTAGGGGCCTATAAAAAAACTATATGGCTCACAAAAGAAGAAAGAATATTATATTTGTGTGTATATAGTAGGCATCCATTTATCTCGCAGGATATTGTTGTGCCCTATTTGACCAATAATTCAATCCTTTAGTGGTGAGACTGAAATGACCTCTCTACAGCGCAGGCCTGGACGAAGCCGTGTTGGATATCGGTTGAGGAATGACCTTTGGCCTTACTTCCGCTGCATCAGTGTGTGAGCGGAAATCGGAACGGGTGATAGCATAAACAGGAAATGCATCCGGTGGGTAAAATAAACAGGAGGTACAGGTAACCTGAGTCTTGAATAGACAAGGCGCACAGGTGTCTTGAGCGGAAGGAAATGCGTGCAGTTGTGTGGGCGCATGACGGAAGAGGCGTGAACACATGAAGGCGACATACCGGAAGAAAGCGTAGCCACGTGAAGTTGTGTAGGTGTAGAAATGTTATTAAACCGATCCGATTCTTGATCTGGATTGAGAGGCTGGTTAGAGTTTCAATGAAAATTTTGTCTCCGTCATTTCCTGTGTTCGCAATCCTAACCTCTGTGATTCTCCCTCACTCTACCCAATCGTCGCAACTTGAACAATGAAGATATTTATATATTTTTATCTTTAAGTGTTCGTCGCCTTATTTGAGCCCAGCAGTAATATACTACACCCAGACCAAACTCGGGTTCTTTCTCGGCGTGCCGACAAGATCAAATGTCAGCGTGTATAGGAATAAGCACAAAAGGGACACATTTATGTGTTTAGTTGTAGTGTGCTCATGCGCGCACGCGCGTGCTTGTGATGCGCTACGTGGTTGTGTGTAATTAAGAAGTCAGTTTTCCCGGGGAAAGTGCTATACCCCGGCGAAGTCTACTGAACACGTTTTCAACCTAACTCATTTCATTGACTGAGTGAAAGAGAGAAAGAGAGAGAGAGAGAGAGAGAGAGAAAGAGAGAGAGAGAAATGGTGAAGTTATCCCTTTCCTTTTATAGGCTATCCCTTCATTTTCCTGAATAGAACGCCTTCTAGCGTTCATCCTAGCAGATAAGGTGAGGTAATCTCCCAGTAATTTCTAATTCGTAGGGATGATAATATTAATCTGAATTATTGATTCCAATCTTGGTGGGAATGATTGCAAAACACTCCCCCGCTCTCCAATTCATAGACAGAAGCACACAAATACATGCATGCTGGGATTTTTCTTAGCCAATAAAATAGGCCAGTTCTCATTTTCATCTGACTCAATCCCAGTCTGTCTTGTCTTCAAGTCAGAAAGCTACGTTCGTTTATCCGAATTTACTCTTTTGAGTCAACGTTTTTGTGAACTTCTTGCTATATTCCTGTTAATTTGCCTTGCATATATTGTTTGCTTTCTTTTAGACTATTTTTGTCCTGTTCTTCTGTTTTCTTTTCTTTTTCTTGTTATTGCTTATTGCAAATTTTGTCAATTTCATGGCCACTCACTCTACAATTACCATTCATCTAAGTTATGTATTCTGTCACAAAAGAATGATTCCGCTCTTTTTTTGCCGTCTTCTTCATTTTATTCATCTTGATAGAACCTCTGGCTAGACGAAAAGTATTACAGGAATTGAAACTTTACTCTGAAGGTGCTAGGTCGAGAGAATATGCCACATGCAGAAGAAGTTCCTCTTCCATACACAAGTTCAAAACATTAAACATTCCAACTCTATGTAATTTTACTGGCCGATTCGTATAATAGGGGAGGAGAAAGTGTTTTGCTGTCATTTCAAATCAGAATTAGACCCCCCCCCATCTCAATCGAAGAGACGCGTGCATTCATTTTTCCTCCCCTAATTCCCCGCATTCTATGGGGTCAATAAATACAAACAAGATACATATAAACATTTACAATTGATTTGCATGTATATTTTTTACAATTTTATAAACATTTACAATTGATTTTCATATATATTTTTACAATTTTATAAACATTTTTCAATTGATTTTCATATATATTTTTTACAATTTTATAAACATTTACAATTGAGTTTCATATATATTTTTTACAATTTTATAAACAATTACAATTGATTTTCATATATTTTTACAATTTTATAAACATTTACAATTGATTTTCATATATTTTTTACAATTTTATAATCATTTACAATTGATTTTCATATATATTTTTTACAATTTTATAAACATTTTTCAATTGATTTTCATATATTTTTTACAATTTTATAAACATTTTTAAATTGATTTTCATATATAGTTTTACAATTTTATAAACATTTTCCATTGATTTGCATATATATTCTTTTACAATTTTATAAACATTTACAATTGATTTTCATATATATTTTTACAATTTTATAAACATTTTTCATTGATTTGCATATATATTTTTTTACAATTTTATAAACATTTACAATTGATTTTCATATATATTTTTACAATTTTATAAACATTTACAATTGATTTTCATATATTTTTTACAATTTTATAAACATTTACAATTGATTTTCATATATATTTTTTACAATTTTATAAACATTTTACAATTGATTTTCATATATATTTTTTACAATTTTATAAACATTTTTCAATTGATTTTCATATATATTTTTTACAATTTTATAAACATTTACAATTGAGTTTCATATATATATTTTACAATTTTATAAACAATTACAAATGATTTTCATGTATATTTTTACAATTTTATAAACATTTTACAATTGCTTTGTAGATATATTTTTTTACAATTTTATAAACATTTTTCAATTGATTTGCATATATATCTTTTCCCTGTTCTATTAGTTTCCTTGTCATTGTAATTGTTTATTGCAAACTTTGTCAATTCTGTTTGTTGTGTAGTTCTACCATTTGTTTACATTTAACCATCGCCACTCACTCTACAGAATAATAACAATGATTAATCCAGAATTTTGAATATTTATGAAAAAATTAAATAGCTGGCTATCATTTATAGAACAAATATAATTTTTAGATTGAAACATTAAATACTTGGTTGCGTCTGATTGAGGTCAGAGAAACGCATACACAATCGGAAAAGTCAAACACACAAACAGGTATTTTGAGGTTTTAGCAACTTTTTCTTGACTACTAATTGCAAAACAAAACATGGAATACGGCTTGCAATACGTGACATTTAATCAGCAATGTGTGTACACTGAAAGTATCGTTGATGGAAATGGCGATTTTAATTATTAAAAAAATTAATTAAAATTCGAAGCTGTCATTTGTATGATGAGCTGTTTTGGCTTCTGTGTTAAAAATTGTGAATATCTTGTGAATACGCATGCGCAAACGCTTCGAATCTACGATGTGAAAATATTCCGTTATGAGGGCAAAAAGTAAAACAAAAATAAAAAAAAATAAATAAAAAAAAATCTGAATCATTTGCTGGTCTGTTTCATGATCCGAGAGGATCCAGAGGTCGGTGTTCGTGTCTGGATAAAAGCATTTTGAAGGCTGATTCCTTGGAACGATGTGTAATATATTCTTCTCGGTTAATGTATAACGATTTTCATTTTAAAAGGGTCGGATGATACTACACTCTGTTCTTAGGTGAAACAGGGTTAAAAATGGTCCATATTGTAACTGGAATGCTTGTTATGTTTAGGTATGTTGTAGTGTAAACAAAGAATCTGTTGAGATTGGGGGGTGGGGAGACACTTAAATGATTGCTCTCCCAGCAACTACGGGTATAATAGAGGGAGAGGTAAAAGAGACGGGTTGTAAAAAAAAAAATAACACTGATCCCCACCCGCAACGAAACCACAGCCACTTGAGGAACAAAAGCCCACTGTGTCTTTCCAACTGGTGACTACTGTTTTCCTCACAGCTTTTATTGGCAGGAGGCATCTTACAAAGACACGGATTTTGACCAGTTGCAGAGAGGTCTGACATGCCAAACTGTCCTGCTGTTAACGGAAAAAAAACCAATGTAACTGGTGTTGATGAACATGCCTGCATGCGATCCGAGGTCTCTTTTGCATCTGTGCTGACACACGGTAGAAAACACGCGTCTCCTGGTATTATTTTTCCCGTAACAATGACTGCGGACTTGAGTGTGACTCCAAGTAATAAATGAGGAACAATATAAAACAAGCAACAATGCATTTATTAACAAAAGCATTACAATAACAAATAAACTTTTCTTTTGTTCGAAGGTAAAATGAGACCTTCAACAAAAGGTATTTTGACTTATTACTTTATTAAACACGTCGACGTGTACATTTTTAATTAGCCAGTGGGGTTGCTCTACCACCCCCACTAGGGAACAAGTTCCCAGATACACGAAATAACCACGTCTAATGAGTATGACGTGTAAAACTTAACTCCCCGAAAAAAACTTTCTATCTCTCTAACATTCCCACGTTCGGCTCCGACATTCAAAATCGAATCTCTATTTTGTCTACCATCTAACCTTCAAAAAATAATAGTCTGAAACTGTTATTTAAAAAAGGGGAAAGAAGAAAAACTGAACCCGGCTGAAATACGTCGGAAATTTGCAAGAACAGACCGTTATTACTGAAAAATAGCACAAATCAGGAAAAGAAAGGAAAGCCGGAAAATACAATCATCAACAATATTGTCACAAACAGACTTTTGATGTTAGTCGAAACGAATGTTCACGCCAGAGTCTCGGAGTCTCGTCAAAAGGATATAAGTTGACACCTCTGAGCTAGAAGAAAGGACGAGAGAGTGACAACCGAAGACGCTACGCAGAGAAACCAGCCATGCGTGAAGTAGTAAAGAGGTCATCTGCTAATGATATTTCTGTCCTGCTTAGGGATGAGAAAAACACAGAGATTGACACTGACCCTTAATATTACTACTACCCCTAGTACGGTCTGACTCCACAACACCACCAATGGACATTTTTCCAGACTGCTACCAAGATTCACCTTATTAATGAATATTTTACTACACCGAATACCAAAGAATTCACCCTAAGTCATCACTCTAAAGCAAATAAATAAAAATATATTATTTATTTCATACCCTTGCTCTATTTCGTTTTATGTCCTATGTTACCGATAAAATATACCCAAAATATCACCAACGCTATATCCACCCTGGTGACCTCCTGACGTGACTACACATTTCCACATGTAGTTGCCATTTTGTAGTCATGCACATTATTAAGGAATAATCAGTTTCAGGAAGAAGTTTTGAAACACTTTGTAGTTGCATAGTGGTGTTAAATAAAAGAAAATGGGTATGATTATTTTTTATAAAATAAATAATCCCCTTGAAAAACTTTCAAGGTTTATATGTTCTAAAATTATACACTTTTGTAACATTTCTTATAAAAATGGTTCATTTTCCATTTATTTTAATAATTATTATATTAGATACAAGCAAAGGTGCCCAGCGTTGTTTGAGAACACATTTTGTCTAAATAAAAAGCAAAATAGGCAGACACTTCATTTGGTTTGTATAGATCATTGATATACTAAGGCAGGTATAGCTAGCCACTCGTATTCGAGGATACCCGTCTACTAGGTCGACTAACCAATCCCAATTGAAGACGCTTTCTCAGGTGCATTTGTATTTATTCAACACCCACAGAGGCCACCTGTGGTTTATACTGCAACTATGCCGAGCAGACCTTAGTTATAGTTTCTGGGAGAGAGCGGGATACCTAGCGTGATCAACAATCAAACCATCGGCCACGATGACTTGTGACTATTTGCTAGAACAGCTATTGACGACCTCCAAGAGTTCTGTCTACCCAATTTCACTGACAAGGCTTGGGTCAACCCGTGGTATGGTTTCCAGCCACTTTTTAAAGCGTTCCACCACGAAGTCTCCTTTTTGGAAAATCGACTATAGTGAGATTCGAACCCACAGGATACAGGTTCGATTCCTGTCGGAGAACGAATATTTTCTATGAAAATCTCTCGGACATTCAGGCTGGTAAATGTTGTTTAATACTGTTTATTATAAAACAGAGCATTTACTTAAATATTCGTATCTATAAGAAAAGAATGTTAAACATAAAAATGTCTTAGATTAATTGTCGGACTTTGTTCATTTCATAATATATATATATATATATATATATATATATATATATATATATATATATATATATATATATATATATATATATATGTGTGTGTGTGTGTGTGTATTACACCAAGAAATCCAAAATTAACGCGTATTGTGGGGAGTTAGATCTATTTCAACTGACGACCATAAGTACGTCAGTTTTATTCAACCCCGGTGTATCGATCTTCCAACCCCCTGTATAAGGTAATTTTGTATTTTGTTGTGTATTTTATATGCTCTGTTATAATAAATACATTGAGCTCTTTTTGTGGATCAGTTTTAACATTTGATATTACTAGAATCAACTTGGATTATATACCAACGGATTTATTACCTGTACCACACACACACACACATACACACACACACAAACACACATATTTTTTTTTCATGCAACAAAAACAGACTATCATTATTGTTTCGTCCGTGTATTGTTTGATATATTGAAATATAATTGCCATCTTTGATAATGGCTTATGTAAGCCGAAAGCTTAGATAGGATTTAAACGTATCAATATGGTGATTTCCTTTCGTCTTTCAATGATAATGTTATTAAGCTTATCAGATAATATGAAAAGAATTTACATAAAATAAACAGACAACACTTATCTATATTATTTAATGAAACATGTACCAATATATATATATATATATATATATATATGTGTGTGTGTGTGTGTGTGTGTGTGTGTGTGCGTGCGTAAAATTACAAGCTCTATCCGTAAGCTTGACTTAAAATTTCGGCCATTGTTAAAATATAAAAGACTGCAATTTTGCTTCTTATAGAATGGTAACTGCGAAATCGCGATTGGCTACACAATGGTGATTGCAAATTTTACCTTTTTCATTTATAGATGATTTGCGTTTCGGTTAGAGATAAGCTCATTAGCAAACAGGACAAGAATACAATCTCTGAATTTTACAAACAGAAGACAAAATGCTCAGTGATTAGACTATGGTCATACTTTCTTCACCCACACTTAATGAAGAATTTAAAGCGATTGCAGCCAAAACAACACCAGCGTCAAAACCACCTTGCAGCCCACCCGAAGCTGAATCACCATTAGATTTCCCAGAAATGTCTTGCAACACTTCTACTCACATCTGTGATGATGAATATCAATAATTTGTGGTGTTTTTTGTGACTAAGAATGTACAGTTCGATTAACATTCATTCATAAATACCAATTACGCACTCATATCAAAACCTATCATCACATATCACACACATTTGGCTGTGCTGGTTGGGCATGGTATACTCTTATCAAACTGAATGAGGGATATATTGGACTTTGAATATTTATAGACGAGACTCACTCAATAACAACAACAACAACAACAACAACAATAATAATAATAACTGTAATAAAAATACCAACGTGCCAAACGGTCACTGGAGACCTATACTTGCAGCAATTGAAACGTGTGCAACAGGCATTGCGCCAGAAGGATCCAGCACTGGTGAATCGCAAAGGTGTGCTTTTCCTCCATGACAACGCCAGGCCGCATGTTGCGCGAGTGGTCAGAGATACCATACAGCAACTTGGGTGGGAGACTTTGTGCCAACCACCTTATTCACCTGACCTTGCGTCATCCGATTACCACCTCTTCCACTCCCTGGATAATCATCTTCGTGGGAAATCCTTCACCAATGAAGCAGACTTGCGCAAAGCCCTCACGGACTTCTTTGCGTCACCTCCCCCCCCCCACCGAGTTCTACAGCAAGGGCATTGAACAGCTGGAGACACGTTGGCAGAAGGTGCTGGATGCCGATGGCGATTACTTCGAAGACTAAATATAAGTTACACATACTGTGAAGCGTTTTCTTTTTTCCCTTTAAAAACGGACAGAACTTTTTGGTTACCTTGTAATAATAATAATAATAATAATAACAGCCCTGATGCTAAATAAGACATGGGTCTTATGGCTGCTGATCGTAACTGATTGGCGGTGTTATGAACATATTTTAATTTGGCGCATTAAGGTAGTTTACAGTAAATATCCCAGCAATATCTGTCTATATTTCTGAGATGAGGTATTATGTACATTATTTACATTATTCGGACTATTGTCCTCATCTAGGTCGCCATATTTATTAGAACGTTTCGGCATTTTAGTATCTGTCTATATATCTGAGATGAGGTATTATGTAAATTATTTACATTATTCGGACTATTGTCCTCATCTTTGTCGCTGTATTTATTACAACGGTTCGGCCGTTCATTATCTGTCTATATTTCTGTGATGAGGTATTATGTACACTATTTACATTATTCGGACTAATGTCCTCATCTTTATTACCATATTTATTACAACGTTTCGGCCTTTCAGTATCTGTCTATATTTCTGGGATGAGGTATTATGTACACTATTTACATTATTCGGACTATTGTCCTCATCTTTGTCGCCATATTTATTACAATGTTTCGGCCTTTCAGTATCTGTCTATATTACTGAGATGAGGTATTATGTACACTATTTACATTATTCGGACTATTGTCCTCATCTTTGTCGCTATATTTATTACAACGTTTCGGTCGTTGTACGCTCCGGTCTTCTTCATACTAACACCTTCAACGTCTTGTATTATATTCCTGTTGTAATATATCTTTGTTATTTACTACTATGGTGTTCGAATTGTTCTTCCTCGGTTCTACCTTGGACCATAACCGTGGTGCAAGAATATTGGACCATAACAGTGGTGACGAGGACTAAAGAAACAAACTCTACGCGGAGAAATCCTAAAAAAGTATACTGAGGAAACTTCAGAAACAAACTCTACGCGAAAATTGAAAAAAAAACAAGTTCTACGTGGAGAATCTACAAAAAAATCTTTTGCTATCGGTCGTCTGTAAAAGAGGCGACGTAGGTAGTGAGAAAAAAAAAACAAGTTACACGCGAACATAAAAAAAAGAGAGAAAATTTTCTTTTTGGACACCAACTTTACAGTAGTAACAAAGACCTGCAGTTTAAACTAAAAGAAAAATACTTACACATAATTACAGTAAATATGGAAGACTTTAAGGAAACCATATTGGAACTTATGAAAATACAATTTGAGCAGCAACAGAAAAACGAACAGAAGCATCTTGAACTGCAAGAATTATTGCTACGGGTAATAACAAATACAGGGCAAAATTTCGAGAATGAAACAGTTCTCTCGCAAAATGCTATATGGATCTCTATCGAAGACTTCACGTATGCACCGGACGAAGACAAAACCTTCGCAGCTTACTTCAGAAGGTACGAAGATTTATATGAGTTTGATTGCGGGAATTGGTCAGACGCGAGAAAAGTACGTCTACTACTAAGAAAATTAGGGTCATGCGAATACACTAAATTCGTAGACTACATCCTACCGAGGAAAACAAATGAGTTAACCTTCAAGGAAGCCATAAAACTGGTAACAGAACTATTTAGCCCAAATAACTCATTATTCCATAAAAGATGGAAATGTCGAATCTAACAAAAAAGGACAGCGAAGACTGCATAACATTCGCTTCCATTGTAAACTAACACTGTGATGATTTTAAGTTATCTGAACTCAGCCCGGACAACTTTAAATGTTTAATATTCGTTCAAGGCCTGGTTTCGACAAAAGACGTGGAGATCAGACTCAGAATTCTTACAAAACTGGAGAGTGAACCAGAATTGACGCTACAAAAATTGGCTGAAGACTGTCAGAGATGTATTAGCGTAAAGAAGGACTCGAAAGATATAGAAGAGTCTGGTATCGCGCACATACGTAAAGTACAACGACAAACACGTTTTTCTCTCATCAAAACAAACCAAACCAATTTTCCCTCCTCAAAAACAGGTCAAACAAATTTTTCTACTTCAAAAAGTCAATATCAGAAAAAACTACCACCCAGTCCATGTTATCGCTGTGGGACTTTGCATTGGTATAAAGATTGTCCATACCGCTTTAAGACTTGTCTGTCGTGCAAACAAGTGGGTCATAAAAGTTCTCATTGTTGGACTAGGAAAGAAAGCAAAAGCAGAATAAGAGTCACTAGAAGTGACCAAGCGGACGAGACGAACATACGAAAATACGTGCAAGTAGAAATGTTAAACAGAAAAGTCAGACTACAATTGGATTCCGGTTGGGACTTAACTATTATTAACGTACAAACATGGAGAAAATTGAACAAACCAACCATGTTGAGAACCGATAAAATTCGGTAACTGGGAGAAAAATAAAATTTGAAGAAGAAGTTATTACAAATATGACATTCAATGGAATGACCAAAAAATTAAAAATGTATGTGCTAAGAAATACAGAAAATTTATTTGGAACGGACTGGATGCAGAAATTCGACCTCTGGGATTTACCAATAAGTGCGTACTGCCAAAAAGTGAAAAGTTTATCGACCGAGGCAGATAAATTAAAGGAGAAACTAAAAGAGAGTTTCCCCGAAGTATTTTCAGCCGGCCTCGGGAGGTGTAAAAAATAGCAGCAAATATAGAAATAAAAGAAAATGTACAACCTCTCTTCAGGAAGAAAAGAAACGTACGTTTTGCTTCAATAGAAAAAATAGATCAAGAGTTGGAGAGACTCGAAAAAATCGGTATATTGACAAAAGTAGAATACAGTCAATGGGCCGCACTTCCGGTTTACGTCAAAAAGAAATCGAGGGAGATACGAGTATGCGCTGATTTCTCAACGGGATTGAACTCAGCGATAAAGGATTACTACTATCCTCTACCCAGCCCAGAAGAAGTGTTCACAAAATTAAACGGAGGAAAATTTTTCTCAAAAATAGATTTGAGCGAAGCGTACCTACAAATACCAGTAGATGAGGAAAGCTCGAGATTATTGTGCATAAACACACACAAAGGATTATACCAGTTCCAAAGATTACCATTTGGGATTAAGGTCGCACCGGCAATATTTTCAACAAATAATGGATACTATGCTAGGCGGACTTGATTTCACACTTGCATACCTGGATGACATACTGATAAATAGTAAAACATTGAGCAATACTGGGAACACGTTCAAGAGGTTTTCAGGGGAATACAAAACTATGGTTTCAAGGTGAAAGAAAACAAATGCGATTTCTTTATGAAGGAAATAAAATATCTGCGACCAGACCCAGGAAGGGCAAAGGCAATAAAAAAATGGCAACTCCTAAAAACGTAGCCGAATTATAAAGCTTCTTAGGCTTAGTGAATTATTACCAAGAATTCATTTCAAACATGCATAAATTACGCGCACCCCTAAAGGAACTGTTGAAGAAGGAAAAAGTTTGGGAGTGGACAGATGAATGCCAGAAAACGTTTGACAAAATAATTAAGACGCTAACCGCGGACCTGTTTTTAGCGCACTATGACCTAAAATTAGAAATAATAGTCGCAAGTGACGCGAGTGCCTATGGAGTCGGGGAATGTATACTGCATAAAATGCCGGATGGGACAATAAAACCCATTGCGCATGCTTCAAGAATATTACTACCAGCAGGAAAAAAACTGCTCACGAATTGAAAAAGAAGCGCTGAGGGATTATTTTTGCAGTTACAAGATTTCATAGATATATCTACGGGCGATTTTTTACTTTACAGACGGACCACAAGCCGTTATTAACAATATTTGGATCGAAGAAAGGTCTACCCGTTTAATCAGCAAATAGATTACTAAGATGGGGTACAATTTTACTGAACTACAATTTCAAATTGGAGTATCTGCCAACGAATAAAATTGGGCATGCAGATGGTCTCTCGAGAGTAATACCTAAGAAAACGGAGCCATTGGAAGATTCCGTAATCGCAGCCCTACGACATGAAGAAGATATCAGGACATCGCTATGTAGTACAGTTCGAAACCTCCCCGTCACACTACAAGAGATAAGAAATGAAGCAATAAATGATGAATTCATAAAAGAAACAAAAACAAAAATTGCAGAAAAAAATAAAGAGGTACCAGACAGTTTTTCGTCATGTGACAACGTTCTATTATATAACGAAAGGGTAGTAATTCCGAAAACACTACAAAGGCGAATCCTAAAGGACTTCCACATGGGACTTCCGGGAAAGAACAGAATGAAATCATTAATGCTTAATTACGTATATTGGCAAAAAATGGATCAGGACATTACACATATAGTGGAAAAATGCAAGGGTTGTTCCTTAGCAGCAAAAGCACCGCCGATCATCCATAAGCCTTGGCCAGAGACAGATCGACCATGGTCAAGAATACATGTCGACTTCGCAGGTCCAATAGATGATTTCTACTATTTGATCATAGTAGACAGTTATAGTAAATCGCCAGAAGTGTTTCGTTGCAGAAAACCTACTTCTGAAACTACCATAAATTGCCCCCACGAGCTGTTTGCTCGTTTCGGAGTGGTTGATTGTCTAGTCACTGATAATGGGACACAATTCACATCTGCGGACTTTCAAGTTAAACATCAAATCCCCGCCATATCACCCAAGATCAAATGGGCAAGCGGAGAGATTTGTAGACACACTCAAAAGAGCGTTAAGGAAAGCATATGGCGTGCCTACAGAAAAGGCGTTGCAACAATTTTTACAAGTATATCGAATTACTCCAAACAGTGCTATGCCATCGGCGTTATCACCCGCAGAAGTGATGTTCGCCCGGAAAATCAGATCAGTATTTGATAAATTGCTACCAAAACAAACGAAACAAATACCAATGTCGTACGTACCTAAAAGAAAATTCTACCCAGGAGAGAAAGTTTTTTTCAAAAGGTATAAAAACAATACATCCTACTGGGAGCAAGGTACAATTGAAAAAAGAATCGGGAACATGGTTTACACAATACAGGGCCCGAAATTCTCACATAAAAGACATGTGAATCAAATAAGAAAGAAACTGTTGGATGATTCTAACGGTCCACCTCAGGAAGAAGAAGTGATGGATACCATATTCGACACATTCGATATGCAAAGGCCGCAAACAATGTCTGAACCACGAAAATCGACAAGGAAAAGAAAAGTCACAGAGCCTTTGGTAATAAATCCAGAGAGAAAAAAATACTAAAGACCCCTGCGACGCAAAAGCTTTGGAAGGGGGGTATTATGGGAACTTACCTATAACGATAATGGACTCTTCCTGACTCTATAAATACTGCGCCTCTCTGAGAGAGAGAGAGAGAGAGAGAGAGAGAGAGAGAGAGAGAGAGAGAGAGAGAGAGAGGGGAATGAGTTGTGACCTAACGAGTCAAGACATATTAGTTCACTCTAAACCAGACTGACAGTTCATACTAACACCTTCAACTTCTTGTATTATATTTCTGTTGTAATATATCTTTGTTAATTACTACTCTTGTGTTCGTGTTGTTCTTTCTTGGTTCTTTCTTGGACCATAACTGCGGTGCGAGGATATTGAACCATAACATTAGGGGAGACTGTTCTAGTTCCACGTGCCATGTTTAATGTATGTCAGTTATCTCCTGTTAATTCCCCTCTCCAAGTCCTCCACTGCCTTAACCGGGTATTGCCCTCAAGGATTACATGGCACAGTGGATAAAGGCGTTGGTTAGATCCAATGACAGGACACAAACAGTGTGAGTTCAATACCTGGTTAAGGTGGTGGAGAACCTGGAGAGGGGAATTAATAGGAGATAACTGATAACTGACATCCATTAAACATGGCACGTGGAACTAGAACAGTCTACCCCAGTGAGCGAAATAAAGGGTTCAGTTCGACATTCCAACCACCTGAAGAAGGCCGTAGCGTACAACGGCCGAAACATTGTAATAATTATGGCGACAAAGATAAATGACAATAGTCCGAATAATGTGAATAGTGAGTAAATATCCCGTTCAATATGACAGATTTGCTTGTAAATTGCCTGACTCGGAAGACCTGGGAACAGACCCCCCCACGAAATGACGCAGTGTGCACCTCTGTTCATAAGCGAGAGTAGCCGGCGGGATCATGCCTGGGTGTTGTGAGGTTTGTTCTTTTAAGTTTGAAGGATGGGACTTTGCGTAATTAAATCGGAGAAACTGGATTACCCATCTTGAAGGCATTTCCAACTAAACTCCAAATGCAAGGTAACGCCCTGCTTTTATTAAAACCTGTCATCATAGTGTGCACATTTTGCTGTGCTTCGTGTTCCTGGTATACCTTATCAAACCGAGTGCCGGATGGGTATATTGGAATTCGTATATGTTTAGATGAAAGTCACTTTATCGGCTTGCAGATTTCCCACTCAACAGCAACAACAACAACAACAACAATAATAATAATAATAATAATCATAATAATAAGGACCTTCAAATCGAATTATCAATAATGCAGAGACTTCAAACCACGATTATCCCTGTTGTGATAGGAGCATTGGGTATGGTAAAGAAGGGTAGCGAAAATCATATGAGTAAAATTCCTGGGTACATCAGCATCTCAGAGCTACAAAAAAAAACAAGATTATTTTCAGCGGAACTGCACATATCCATCTAAACGAAACGCGTCCCAAATGTGCATAATTAACTCACCTACACTGCCTGTAGGGGACTTTGTACTTAGAGACTTAAAATTACTCCCTGAAAACATGATATCACACACCACCACAACAACAACAAAACCAACAACAACAATTACAATCATAATAATAATAATATTCATGTGGAAACTTCAACCAACGATTATCCCTGTTGTGATGGGGGCATAATCAAGGGTACTGAAAATTATAGAGGACCGTGTGGCTTTGAGTGTTGTTGAATTAGGGACACGTGCTGTTTATTCTTTCTAGAAGAAGGTCCAACTACAAGAAAATGGTGGACTCAACTTGAGTCCAACCGAACATGTAAAGAAGACAAACAAGACTGATATATATATATATATATATATATATATATATATATATATATATATATATATATATATATGTATATCAACAAGTATATGTATTAAACAACAAATTTACAAGTGACAAAGACATCAACATTTGTGCTTGTGTGTGAACGAAAAGAGTTTCTATATTGGTGAATGTTCGTACGTACGTGTATGTGTGTTTCATGGCGTTTTCCTACAAGTGGGCAAAACGCTGATCTCTACGAGAGATCACTTTTTAAATGAGTCCGCTGAAATGCAAAGTGAAAAAGAGAACGAAGCAAGAAGTTTCCCAGTATTTATAGTGTAGGGACAGCGACACCTAGTGAACAATTAGGGAATTAAGGAGGAGCTAACTCAGAATCTCAGAGCCACAATGATTATTTTGTGCGGAACTGCACATGACATCCGCAAAACCTTATCCATCTAAACGATACGTGCCAAATGTGTATAGATAACTCACGTACAGTGCCTTTTTTATACATAGACCTCGGAAGGAAATTGATAAATAGGCAACTAAAATTCCTCGCTGGCGAGATTATATAATACACAATAATAATAATAATAATAATAATAATAATAATAATGATAGTGTATACGAATTATAATTCATGCATTTCAATGAATAATGGAATATTTTGAGATGCATTAAAGAATTTAAATGAGAAAAATGTTTCTTCGCAGCTTTGGAAAACGTGTTTTTAATTGATAAAAAGAAGTTAGTCATTTCCATTCTCCTCTCGAACGTGAAGGGACGAACGAATGAAGAAAGAGAGAGGGAAAGAGAGAGATACAAAGGGAGAGAGAGAGTAGTTGAAAGAGAGAACTAAAGAGAGAGCGCATAGAGTAGGGCTAACAATAGAGAGGCGGGTTAAGAGAAACAGGGAGTGGAAGTAAGTAACGATAGAGAGGCAAGGTAAGAGAGAAAGAGAGAGAGAGAGAGAGAGTAGTTGAAAGAGTGGTAGAATAAAGGAAAGATAGAACTAAATAGAGATAGAGTAGGGTTAACAATAGAGAGGCAGAAAAAAGAAACAGAGTGAGAGGAAGAAAAGTTATGACAGAGAGGTGAGATGAGAGATGACTAGAATTTGGAAGAGAGGTAGTATAAGAGAAAGAGAGAACTAACGAGAGAGAGGGAGAGAGAGAGAGTAGCTGAATGAGAGGTTGGATGAAGGAAAGATAGAACTAAAGTGAGATAGAGGATAGAGTAGGGTTAACAACTGAGGGGCAGGGAAAAGAAACAGTGAGTGAGAGGAAGAAAAGTTATGACAGAGAGGTGAGATAAGAGATGGCTAGAATTTGAAAGAGAGGTAGTTTAAGAGAAAGAAAGAACGAGAGAGAGAGAGAGAGAGAGAGTAGCTGAAGGAGAGGTAGAATAAAGGAAAGATAGAACTAAAGAGAGATAGGTTAACAATAGAGGGGCAGAAAAAAAGAAACAGAGTGAGAGGAAGAAAAGTTATGACAGAGAGGGGAGATAAGAGATGGCTAGAATTTGGAAGAGAGGTAGTTTAAGAGAAAGAAAGAACGAGAGAGAGAGAGAGAGAGTAGCTGAAGGAGAGGTAGAATAAAGGAAAGATAGAACTAAAGAGAGATAGGTTAACAATAGAGGGGCAGAAAAAAAGAAACAGAGTGAGAGGAAGAAAAGTTATGACAGAGAGGGGAGATAAGAGATGGCTAGAATTTGGAAGAGAGGTAGTTTAAGAGAAAGAAAGAACGAGAGAGAGAGAGAGAGAGAGAGAGTAGCTGAAGGAGAGGTAGAATAAAGGAAAGATAGAACTAAAGAGAGATAGGTTAACAATAGAGGGGCAGAAAAAAAGAAACAGAGTGAGAGGAAGAAAAGTTATGACAGAGAGGGGAGATAAGAGATGGCTAGAATTTGGAAGAGAGGTAGTTTAAGAGAAAGAAAGAACGAGAGAGAGAGAGAGAGAGTAGCTGAAGGAGAGGTAGAATAAAGGAAAGATAGAACTAAAGAGAGATAGGTTAACAATAGAGGGGCAGAAAAAAAGAAACAGAGTGAGAGGAAGAAAAGTTATGACAGAGAGGGGAGATAAGAGATGGCTAGAATTTGGAAGAGAGGTAGTTTAAGAGAAAGAAAGAACGAGAGAGAGAGAGAGAGAGTAGCTGAAGGAGAGGTAGAATAAAGGAAAGATAGAACTAAAGAGAGATAGGTTAACAATAGAGGGGCAGAAAAAAAGAAACAGAGTGAGAGGAAGAAAAGTTATGACAGAGAGGGGAGATAAGAGATGGCTAGAATTTGGAAGAGAGGTTGTTTAAGAGAAAGAGAGAACTAACGAGAGAGAGAGAGAGAGAGAGGGAGGGAGGGAGAGAGAGAGGGAGAGAGAGAGAGTAGCTGAAGGAGAGGTAGGATAAAGGAAAGATAGAACTAAAGAGGGATACAGGATAGAGTAGGGTTAACAACAGAGGGGCAGGGAAAAGAAACAGAGAGGGAGAGGAAAAATTTTATGACAGAGAGGTGAGATAAGAGAGGGCTAGTATTTGAAAGAGAGGTTGTTTAAGAGTAAGATAATAAAATCGCCGTTGGCTTCAACCCCGTCCTCCAGACGACTTCGGAATCGCCTGCAACTCTTCTGGACGGTTTTCTTGTCTAAGTTGGTGAATGCTGCCATCATCCTTGCCTTCAGTTCATCTTTGGTGTCACAAGGAGTTTTGTTGGTCTCTCGCTCAACTTCGCCCCACACATAATAATCAAGGGGGTTGCAGTCTGGGGAGTTAAGTGGCCAGATGTAAGGTGTGTTGTGGTCCCAGAAATTGTCTGACAAGTATGACTAGGTTCTCCTGCTTATGCGGCATGGTGCAGAGTCCTGTTGCCAGATTTTGGGTCTTCCAGCAGCAGTACCTTCTCAAGACACTTGTTGTGTCTGGGGTCCTCACCAACAAATTCCGGAGTTCTTTTCTTATCAGAGTGAGTTTTGCGAACTGCCGTACCTTCCTAATCACCATTAGACTCATCCAACTCTTTCCGAATTCTCTGCACTATATATATATATATATATATATATATATATATATATATATATTCACATCCATCACAAAGAAGGGCAAGAGAGATATGGAAGCGAGCTACTTTATCTGACGAGTTTGTATGAGTAGATAGCAGACCTGAGGGTGGGAGCCTTAGTAAAAATAGAAAACCTGCTAAGAGTCATAAAGAATAGGAAGCTTTGGAGAGCCATGATCACCCATGTCCTGAAGGGACGTGGCACTTAAACGAAGATTTACACTCATGAGCGGTGCGTGCATTCAATAAATGAATGTTTGCAGAGTTACAAACACGTTGGATCGTAATTTACGCTAACGTAATGACTGTCACATGGTTTGAGCCATTAAATATGGCATTAAATCTACCATTCGTCCATGCTTTGAATGTAGCTGCCACATAGGGTCCTGTTCTCCTGCTGTATATTTAGAGATTCTTGATAAAATCCAAAGAAGAATCAGCAATATTATGGCTCCTGACCTGGCATCTCGGCTTCAGTCACTTTCCCACCGCCGTAATGTAGCTTCCCTGTGCCCTTTCTATAAATACTTTCAGCGTAATTGTTCGGATGACCTCTTCGTTATGATACCCAGATTTTATGAATTTAATCGTAGTACTAGATTGGCAGCAAGGTCCCATTAATTAACACTTGGATTGATGTAACCATAAGTTCTCTGTTGTAAGTTTCTTTTCTCGCACTCCTCACTTGTGGAATTCACTTCAGGTTAGATGCTTTCTAGCCAAATTTGATCTAAAATTTAGATGCAATGTCGATCGTTATCTACTGTCTTCTTGATTACTATTCTATTGTTCTCGTTAATTGATTAAGGTTTCTCTTTTTTCTTATTCTTTCACACTCAGTAACCGCTTCTGTCTTAGTGGCTTTACTGCCTTGAATGGGGCGAAATGATTAAAAAATATCTCAGGCCACCTGAGATGATGCAGTGTTGTTTCGTTTCCACTGTCGTTCTACTTTTTTCTTTTTTTTTAAATTTTTTTTTTTTATAGCATTAATCAGTTTTGAATCGTTTTTAAGGCTTCAATAATCTTCCACAAATGATATCGTTCAATGAACCAGTTTCTTCTGAAAGTGTTCGAGTCCTGTTCACGGTCGGCTTCTCGAGCTTGGGCTAAAAGCATCGTAGTCGATAAGTGATGGTCATGCACTTTAAACGTTTAAAAGTGAATTTTTAGCCAGATCATGCCTCTCCACAATTTCCTGTCACATAATTTTAAGATATTAGTGGCAATAGTGTCTTCATCTAGCTAATATCTTACTATTATGTGGGAAGTATTTCTACTGCACTCTGTACATAATCTTATTCTGACATATATGCCATCTATCTATCTATCTATCTATCTATCTATCTATCTATCTATCTATCTATCTATCTATCTATCTATCTATCTCATTCTGTTCGTATCTATCTATCTATCTATCTATCTATCTATCTATCTATCTATCTATCTATCTATCTATCTCAGTCTGTTCGTATCTATCTATCTATCTATCTATCTATCTATCTATCTATCTATCTATCTATCTATCTATCCCAGTCTGTTCGTATCTATCTATCTATCTATCTATCTATCTATCTATCTATCTATCTATCTATCTATATATCTCAGTCTGCTCGTATCTATCTATCTATCTATCTATCTATCTATCTATCTATCTATCTATCTATCTATCTATCTATCTATCTATCTAAGTCTGTTCGTATCTATCTATCTATCTATCTATCTATCTATCTATCTATCTATCTAACTAACTATCTCAGTCTGTTCGTATCTATCTATCTATCTATCTATCTATCTATCTATCTATCTATCTATTTATCTATATATCTATCTATCTCAGTCTGTTCGTATCTATCTATCTATCTATCTATCTATCTATCTATCTATCTATCTATCTATCTATCTCAGTCTGTTCGTATCTATCTATCTATCTATCTATCTATCTATCTATCTATCTATCTATCTATCTATCTATCTTTAACAGATGAAAATTCGCCGGCTGGATATTGATAATTCCCAAATATAATTGATTGTTACAGAAGTTCACCTATGCGAAATATTTACTATCGATCTCTCTACATTAGCATCGATGAACATACGCAAAGTTTCGCTATGTTTAGCATTTTTTCCTTCTATTTCATTAGTTCGGAAGCAGTTCAAGAGGAGGATCGAAATTTTTTTGCGATTATTGTCGACCCCATCGCAAAAATATGACAATACTCTTGAAGCTGCTGTGCGTATTTGCAAAGTAAATGCTTGTAGCAACTTTCCTCAAGAAAATCCTATTGGAATTACGTCTACTTTTACTAATTTTGCCAACATTTTCATTTTTTAATCGGATAAAATATTTTCAAGAAATCTATAGAAGGAAATAATCAATAAGACGTCATAAGGTTATCCATTAATATCCCATAGAGAATCTGCATTAACGGCATTATAAAACAATACAAAATAATATTTCATTTGCTTTTAAGGCTTCAAATTTATAAACTGTGAATAAGAAAAATTTCGGAGCTGAAGTAGTTTACATATTCGGTATATTATCTGGAGTGCTGCCTTCATTTTTGGCCGATGTATTCCTCGGTCTTCTTACAGTTTCTGAACATCTGAAGTAAAATATTTTTTATAACTGCGCATATATTTCGGACAGCGGCATTCATTCGAATTGCACTCTTTTATTTGGGTCCTGTGACACGCCGTTTGCATTCACGTGCAAAAAGGGAAAACCCACTAAAAGGGGGTCACCTGCTTGCTGCAATTATTTGCACCTCTTTGACTCCCACGAAACCCAACCATTTTCTACCTTTGTGATTCTCGTTCGAACTAAACATAACTCTGTCTTTTTGACACTGTTGGAAATCAAATCTACGAGTGATGCTAGAACTGTGAAATCTTGCATGCATTCAATTCAGCTCTTCTTATTAACAACTGCATTTTTTTCTTTTCGTGTACGAGGGTAGGCTGAAAAGTTATTAAGCTGATTATTAAGGAGTGATGCAAGAGCCGCGAAATCTTGTATGCATTAATTTCAACTCTTATTATTAGTAAAAGCGTTGCTTCTTTTCAGGTACGAGGGTAGGCTGAAAAGTTCATAGGCTGACTGAAAGAATGATGCTGGAGCAATGAAATCTTGCGTGCATTAATTTCAACTCTTAGTAATAATTGCATTGTTTCTTTTCAGATACAAAGGACGGCTGAAAAGTTAATGTGCTGAATATGAAGGAAGATGCTACAGCTGTGAGATTTTACATGCATTAATTTCAACTCTTCTTATAAATAACTGCATTTTTTTTCCAGGTATGATGGTGGGCTGAAAAGTTCATAGGCTGACTATAAGGGAATGATGCTACAGCTCTGAGATTTTACATGCATTAATTTCAACTCTTCTTATAAATAACAGCATTGTTTTTTCCTGGTACGATGGTGGGCTGAAAAGTTCATAGGCTGACTATGAAGGAATGATGATACAGCTGTGAAATTTTGCATGCGTTTATTTCAACTCTTCTTATTAATAACTGCATTGTTTCTTTCCAGATACAATGGAGGGCTGAAAGGTTCATAGGCTGACTATGAAGAAATGTTGCTACAGCTGTGAGTTTTTACACGCGTTAATTTCAACTTTTCTTATTAATAACTGCATTGTTTCTTTCCAGGTGCAAGAGTAGTTTGAACAGTCTATAGACTATGATGGTGTTCTGCTAGAACTCTAAAATCTTGCATGCGTTAATTTCAAACTCTTCATATTAATATTTGCAATTTTTATTTCCAGGTACGTGGCTGGATTAAAAAATCATAGGATGACTATGAAGGATTGATGTAAGAAATCTTGCTAGCATTGATTTCAGAATTTATTCATAACTGAATTGTTTTCATCAGGTACAAGTGTGGGTTGAAAGGTCATTGCTTGATTATGGTGCTAGGGAAGTAAAAGTTTACAGGCATTAATTTCAAATCTTATTTACAACTGCATTGTTTTATTCCGTGTACGATGATGGACTAAAAAGTTATTAAGGATCGATGCTAGAGTAGTGAAATTTGACATGCATTAATTTCAACTTTTCTAGTTAATAATTGCATTGTTTCTTTCCAGTTACGAGAGTGAGTTGAACAGTTTCTAGGCTGACTATAACAGGAGATATGCTAGAACTGTGAAATCTTGTATGCCTTAATTTCAACTCTGAGGAACAACTGCACTTTTTCTTTCCAGTTACGTGAGTGCACTGAACATTTCTTAGCCGTAATATGAAGGAATGATGCTAGAACCGTGAAATCGCCATGCATTAATTTCGACTTTTCTTATTAATAACTTCATTGTTTGTTTCCATGTGTGCGTGTGGGCTGAAACGTTCATAGGCTTACTGTTGTAACCTAGGGAAGGTTGCTGAACAGAATTATCACACGAAGGTTGGTAATGAACGATAATACTTAGGACAAGAACAACACATATAAGATACGCCAGCGGCGCGTGGAAGTAGTCAACTGCTAGAAGTGAGTCAAGTGAATTCCACAATGAATCTCCATCTGAAGACCAACATACATTATTTACTACTGTATTTATGTGAATGGAGACATACACATTATCGTCCGTAGGTATACTACAACGCTTACTGTGAAGGAATGATGAAAGCAACTAAACGTTTCCGAACCGGGGATGAGTGATTGATTCATCACATTGCATCAGAGACAAATATATAATCCATGCAGTGGAAACTTCCCACACGTGCTCCAAATAAGGCGAACTTCATTTCATCTACAGGAAAAGTGATGAACGTTTCAGCCCACACGCGCACATGGAAACAATGCAGTTATTAATAAGAACAGTTGAAATTAACGCGTGGAAAATATCACAGCTGTAGCATAATTTCTTCATGGTCAGCCTATGAAACTTTCAGCCCTCCATTGTAACTGAAAAGAAACAATGCAGTTATTAATAAGAAGAGTTGAAATTAATGCATGCCAAGTGTTACAGCTCTAGCATTATTCCTTCATAGTCAGCCTATGAACCTTTCAGCCCTCCATTGTATCTGAAAAGAAACAATGCAGTTATTAATAAGAAAAGTTGAAATTAATGCATGCAAAGTGTTACAGCTCTAGCATCACTCATTCATAGTCAGCCTATGAACCTTTCAGCCCTCCATCGTACCTGGAAAGAAACAATGCAGTTATTAATAAGAAGAGTTGAAATTAATGCATGCAAAATGTTACAGCTCTAGCATTATTACTTCATAGTCAGCCTATGAACCTTTCAGCCCTCCATTGTACCTGGAAATAATCAATGCAGTTATTCATGAGAAGAGTTGAAATAAATGTATGCAAAATTTCACAACTGTAGCATCATTCCTTCATAGTCAGCCTATGAACCTTTCAGCCCTCCATCGTACCTGGAAATAAACAATGCAGTTATTAATAAGAAGAGTTGAAATAAATGCATGCAAAATTTCACAACTGTAGCATCATTACTTCATAGTCAGCCTATGAACCTTTCAGCCCTCACTTGTACCTGGAAATAAACAATGCAGTTATTAATAAGAAGAGTTGAAATAAATGCATGCAAAATTTCACAACTGTAGCATCATTCCTTCATAGTCAGCCCATTAAATTTTCAGCCGTCCTTTGTACCTGAAAAGAAACCATGCACTTTTTACTAAGATGAGTTGAAATTAACGCATGCAAGATTTCATTGCTCTAGCATCGTCCCTTCAGTCAGCCTGAAACGGTCAGGTTTTCCCGTCATTGCGCTTTTATCAGAAGACGTAGCACCGACCGATTGCAGAATATTCCGAACTCTCTCACGGGGATATGCCAATAACATTTGCTATTTGACTTATAATCAATCATCCATTCCCATGTGTTGAATACGATGAATATTTTCCTCGGTGGTGTCGGTTGCGGGACCTCTCGACCTCGAGTCGTCTTCTCTTTTCTGACTACATTTGCATTGTTGACAAAGCTGGAACTTCATCCCCTAATCTAGCAATCATATTAGCATGAATATGCTTAGGAGCTAAAGCATTTTTCTGCAGGTACTTGATAACACTCAGTTCAGTTATGTGCCGTGCGTGATACACGTGTAGGCGATAATGTATCTTTCGATTTATTTTCTTTCTGCGGTAGACCATCCACAGCAACAGAACCCGGTCTGTCCTGCTATTTACCCATATCTGGGGGTGGGGGCGAAGAAGAGGATTCATACCTTTCTCAAGGGTATTAGCATGTAAGTGAATGTAATTGATTCGACTGGAATTCGAACTCGGCTCTCTGCTTCCTCAGTCCGCGCCGCTATCCATTGATCCACTGTGCCTCCTTGATAACACTATATCAAGTTTTTTCAAGAGAAGTCGTTACTAGTCTTCCTTGAACAGCCAGAAATCAGTTTACCTACAAAGACACAATGCTGTTGCTAATAAGAAGAGTTGAGATTAATGCATGCACTGATTTCACCTCTAGCATCACACCATCATAGTAAGTCTATGAAGTTTACAGCCCACCCTCATTGTTTATCATTGTCGTTATAGAATAACACTGGTAAAAAAAAAGGCAAAATAAAACTGAAATGGTGTCGAGACTCCAAACATCTTTTTTTTAGCTAATTTGAGGACGCTGAATCTGAAAATGACTTTACTTTTTCTTGTTAGCTATCGTTTTTTTTCTGTACAGAAATGACTCATTTTTTTTTTTAAAAAAGCATTCTTTTCATTTATTTTTTTATATATATATCATATTGACCGATGGTAATATTTCTCAAAATAAAATCGTAGAAACCTCTCAATTCGTATTTAAACCAACAAATATTGGTCTGCTTATTGAGAAATACTATTTTTGCAATAACAATCAGACCCTATGTCTTTAAAAATAACAAGATTGAATATACCAAGACAAACAAGTATTTTCATCAAATCATTTAATAAACTAACAGCAGAAATAAAACCTTCGTTAACAAAAGAACTATGGTAGATATTTTCTCTTTCTTGATTGTCTGTCCTGTTCAATGTTATTTAAGTCCCTTTTGATACTCCAGCAGTATCATGTACAATGGAATAGGTGCATTCAATTGGGATGTCTTTAGTTGGAGTTTCTTTTCAACTGTGAAAACAAAATGCTTTCAATGTGCTTGGTTTCCTTCCGTAGTGAAGGTATAAAAGTGATGGGATAAATTTATGAATATCAAACAGAAGATTTTAGGGTTTCATTCTTTTGATGTCACCTTAATTATCAGGTTTACTAAAGTGTATTACTCATAAAGTTTATCAGTTCATTTGAATTTTGGCGATAAAATGGAAAACTTCGGTAAATCTATTTGAAAATTTTTGACTTAAAAACACTTTTTTTCTGTTAAAAATAGTTTATTTCATGTGGCTGACATAAATTACTCGACCTGCCTTGATGTGTTTCTAAGACCTTTATTAACGAAATTTTGGCGATCAGTCAAGATTGTAAATTGATCTTTTTTCCAAACATGAGTAATTTCAGTACAACAAAAGCGGTAGCTACCCATGAAAAACTAAGTTCAATTTGGGAATCAGTACCATCAAATAAGCTAAAAAATGTGTTTTGTTTCTTGGCACCAAAAGTCGTGTTGACCAGTGTAATTTATTCGAACTGATGTTTTTAATTAGAATACGTCTGCCTTTGTCCAAGAATGAATGGTAATAGTTGGTATTTACTAGCCCCACCGAGGGACATCCGAGCCTTTAGGCTCGGCCAAAAATTCCCTGTAGAACCCGCATAAACCAGACTCTGCCCTTCGGCATGAATGGCAATAGTTTACGTTAGTAACCAGTTCTCAAAATATTAAACTAACAACTGTTTTTTCCTGACAGATAACGTACTTTACTTAGTGCTACTTTAATCTGCAAGAATACTGAAGATTCTTTAGAAATATCAGAAGATTGTTGTCACTTGATTCCTTGCCTTGGTGTGAAGATGCACTTAATAAGAAGATTTCGAAGTAGAGAAAACTTGGCAGAAACGGTAAATTAGTGTTTTTTTTCCTTTTCTGTTTTATTCACGGTGTTCGTTAGAGTCGCCAATTCCCGAACGTATATATTTTTTTTCTTGATACAGTGCAGCTACAAACGTAGAATCCAGTCGCTTTTGATTAACATTAACACCTTTAGCATCAACGTTGCCTTTTTGTCGCTGTAAAAATAGAACGATAACAATTTCCTAAATACAAAATATTCCGAGAAGGAACGAAGACAAAACATAAACGAAAAGGAGGCATTTTAATGAATTAATGTTTCGTGCTTAGAAAGTAAAGTAAGAAAAATATTAATTTGTAATCTTTGTCGTTAAATGTGTGAATGCAGATATTTTTTTTAAAGCATTTCACCCCAAGCAAGGCGGGAAGCCACTAGCACGTAAGGGGTTACAGAGAATTTGGAGCGAGAGCAGATAGGAGTGATAGAGGAAAGGATGAGGAGAAGGATAGGATCAAGGCAACTGGAGATGTCGATTGACATTACATTTGATTAGTTGGAGATTATAGCTATCAGGGAAACAGGAATATGGAAGAGAGTTCTACAGGCGAGGGGTGCGAGATATGAAGCTATTGGAGTAGAGGAGACGGCTACATTTAACAGTTTTAACAGTGAAGGAGTAAGAGCGAAATGCCAGCCTCGTAGGACGCTTGAATTCATAGAGTCTGGGAACCAGCGAATGCAGCTCATCGGAGCAATTACTACGAAAGTATTTGTAAAAAAGACAGAGAGAGGTGACGGCACGTCTGAGAGCGACTGCAGACGAGATGCCAGATCAGGGCCAACTTATCAAGAACTCCGAGGCAAACAGAAGGGGCTCCAGACTATATATGCCAGCAATACTCTATGCATATGCCAGACGTTTGAGACGAATTAAACTCAATACAAATCTTCGGTTAGTCATCACCACTGTTTACCTTTTGTCCTCTATGGAATACATATTCGAATGATCTATTTCCGATTGAAAACGCGCTTTGTCGGTTAGACTCAAGAATACACCGACGGGATCCACACGCAGAAGGGGTAACTTACCTAAAATATTGACTATTTATTTGCTGTGTCTTTATCAACATTTTTGCCTTTACGCTAACCGGACCTAAAAACCATCAATGGAGAGTAATATGCCAACTTGCTGAGGCAGTTACGTACAGTCTTTACTCATGTTCTCCTCTATGGAGGTCTTACTCGGGAGAGATATCTGCGAAGTGTCGCCCAGCTTTTGAAGGTTGTCCTGATCTTATATCTCATCTCAGAAATATAGACAGACACTGAAGTATTTATTACTCCTTCATTTACTCCTTTAGTAAAAAGGAGTAAATGAAGGAGTAAAATAGGAAGGGGATAGACATAGAAGTAAAATAAGAATTAATGTTTTGTGACATACGATGGTCGTTATAATTAAGTATAACTCAAGACTTCACTGTCAAACAAAACAGTATTTAATTACAACCGCAAATAAATACTTAACAAGAACAAAGAAGTAAAAGTCAACCAAAGATAATTAACCATTTCAGTGAATACCTTGTTAGTAGCACGGTTCAGCTTCACGTCCAGTAAATTCTAAATCAAAGCCCAAATCCTCAACGCACACTAATTCGACTGGATAGTTCCACTCAATAATTATTCAATAATCACTGCAGTCAGTAGCCTGACAACGCTATTTATACACCTGGTGGAAAAACATATATTCATAAGTCCAGAGTGTCACAAAATAAAACAATATTTAATTACAAACGCAAATAAATATTTAACAAGAACAAAGAAGTAAAAGTCAACCAAAGATAATTAACCATTTCAGTGAATACCTTGTTTGTAGAGCGGCTCGGCTCCACGTCCAGTAAATTCTAAATCAAAACCCAAATCATCGACGCACAATAATTCACACTAATTCGACTGGATAGTTCCAATCAATAATCATTCAATAATCACCGCAGTCAGTAGCCTGACACCGCTATTTATACACCTAGCGGAAAACATATTCATAAGTCCGCAGTGTCACGCTCAAATCTCTGTGTTGGGATTTACTCATTCTCTTCCAATATGACAGAAAATAAATGTAGGAGTAAGATAAGAATGGGTGCAAATATCGGGTGTAAAATAGCAATGAGAGTAAAAGAAGGAGTAAGAAGGAGGACATGATGAATATTTAAACGATCTTCGATTTACTTACAAGAGTTTACTAATGTCAAAATCATCGAATGATCAGAGTGGAGAAAATCTCATTAAGGTTATCGAAAACCAATTAAAATGAAATAAAACAATGTATAACAATCAGGTAGAAAGCAGTTAAGAGAGTGACGCAGTGAAAAGCATTTTGCTAATATGCTTAAACCTCAAAATGGATTATGAATGTATAACTCGAATTACGACGCACGGGTGCGAATGATGCAATTTAACACAATCACTTGAAAACAAAATTAAAAACATGCAAAACTCAATGGAAAAAAAAAGCAAGGATTTGAATAATCCTAAGAGATCGGCCTCTTAGGATTCAACAGGAATAAATTTAGAGGTCAAAAGGAAGTTTCTTAAAAAGTCCAAGGTGAAAATGTTTAAGGGATAATGAAGCAAGTGAGTGGTAAACAAAGCAAGGCCAAAAGACAGCAGAAACTTGGTTGAATATTGCTCACCCAACTCGGGTAACAAGGAAGAAGAAGAGACCTGCAAAAGCCGGAGAGATAGGATAGCGCTATTTTTCTGGAGTGACATAGCAGTGAATAGCAGAGTCACGGGCATCATGGAAGAGGTGGAGAAAATTCTTTGTCCAGCAATGGGTTCACAATGTCTTTGTTATATTGCTAATTATATCTATCCATCTAGAAGGGATAAAAGTCAAGACTTTTATATCCCCATATATATATATATATATATATATATATATATATATATATATATATATATATATATATAAATGACAGTAGGAAAACAGTAATTGTTGACGCGTTTCGTCCAATGTGGACATTTTCAAAGCAAGAAACGAAATGAATTTAATTAAACAAAGAAAATTAATAAAAAGTCCACATTGGACGAAACGCGTCAGCAATTACTGTTTTCCTATTGTCATTTATTTATAAATATTGTCTTCTCTAAAAGTTAACTTTGAGAAATTTTCACACACATATATATATATATATATATATATATATATATATATATATATATATATATATATATATATATATGGTGCATTTCAACAGTAATAATTGTCTCAAACGTGTTAAATAATATGCACAATTTCGGTCTTTCATTTTTTTTATTTCATTTTTCAAATTTCCGTAGTAAATTTGCCAAAGTTCAGATTTATTTTTATTTGATATTATTTTCTTCCCGAGTAGATTCGAATGTTACTCCATTTGTTTTCATCGATTGTTCTGTGTGCATTTATGCTACTGTTTTTTCTGTCGTTCTGACGTTTGATGGAACCAATTGCAAGTCACTCAATGTGACGTCATATAAACGGTCGAATTGAATTTTTTAAGTGTTTTTCTTATTTTTACCTGAATGCGTATTTTTTTATATGTACGTAGAGTGATAGAATAGTTTTTATTTTCCAAACTCGGTCAGTAAATTGTGGCCGTTTTCATAGTTGATATCCTCTCACTCTTTCTTTCTCCCCCCCTCTCTCTCTCTATATATATATATATATATAAAACAACAGAGATATTTCGATTTCATTTTTGCCTTGAAAAAGACGGAAGACGAAACGCGTCGGCAAAATCTAAGAGTTTTCCAATTGTCATTTTATACCATATATATATATATATATATATATATATATATATATATATATATATTTGTGTATTTAGGCAGCAATCCTTCTTTCATGCACATTTCATTGAAAACAACAGACAAGGTGCTTTTATTTAGTTTTTTATACAAATTCTCATCTAATAATGTTTTTCTTTTCGGATGATAAATTATATAAACACTGTTCGAATGTTCTTTTTATCCGAGTGCTTTCGGCTATACATTTAGCCATTTTCAAGGATTAAATATTTTAAATGTTAAATAAGAAATAGTTTGTTGTATGTTTGTTTTATAAAATGTTTTCATTTTTCAAAACACGGTCAAGATATTATGCCCATGTTCAAAGATAATATTATTAAGTGTTGGTTTGTTTGTTTTTATTAATAGGGCTTCCATTATTTTTAGCCTTTTTTACATGTAGATGATGCTATTATATTAGTGTTGTCAACAAGTATGTTCCGAATAGTGTTCGGTAGGTCTCCATGAATATTTAAATGAGATCTAATTGAGCTTTTGTCAGAAAGGTGTAGAGTGTGTGTCAAACATGTTGTAGTGTGGCCTATATAATTATTTACGAATTTTGATTGATCAGCTATACAATTCCTTAATAGGCATTACTATATATATATATATATATTGGTTTATTCCGGTGTTTTCACGTTTGCTGGAACAAATTTCTCTCAAGTCACAACGCAAAGAAAAACTCAAAACTCTGGAGACTGTTGTAATAAAAGTGAAGATGCCAACATTAAATAAGTTATCTTTCTCCATAGGCAATTGCATAAAGAAGTGTGTATTAAAAATACACATAAAAATACCAGTTTCACCGTTTAAATTACGTGACTAGAAATTGAGGCCGCTTGAATCAACATATAATAAATAGGCAAAATGATATGTATATATATATATATATATATATATATATATATATATATATATATATATATATATATATATTGGATAACAGTATATATTTTTTTATATATCAAGTACAGTTTTGGGAGGAAAGATGTATGACAAAGAGGAAATTATACTAAGTGGAATTATACTTAATACGTATATACACCAGTGAGCAAAAGTTTTAAGACAACTACATGAAATGATTATATAAATTTATTTTAAGTTAGGATTGTTTAGCACAGTCATTCTCAACATGGTCCAGGTGGACCACCGGTGGTCCACATAGCATTTCTAATGGTCCGCAGAGAATTCGTAGCCATAACAATTGTAGCCATCTTACAAAAATGTATCTAAATTATTCATATTTGAAGAATTAAAAACTATAATATTGTGTTTAATTACACACACGAGCATTATATTTGAATATTTCGAAATTACGTACTTATTATGTAGTGCTATATTTATTTTAGTGTTTAACATATATATTTCTTATATATATATATATATATATATATATATATATATATATATATATATAAAATGTTATATATACTATATATAATATAAATTTTTTATTCATATAAAAATTCATATTATATATAGTTTTGTTTACTAAAATAAACTTTAAAGTGTAAATAGACTACTTTGTCTTTTCATTGAGTATTTAGTGTGAAAATTGAACAGCCTAAAAGTAAAAGTAGGAGTGGTCCATTTGTATCATTTGAAGAAAAAAAAATGGTCCATTGGCTGAAAAAGGTTGAGAAGTACTGGTTTAGCAGCATACTATTATCAGTTGTGTTTGTGGATCTTGGCGATTGGAAAAAAAGTTATTGCGTTTTCGCAGATGCCGTGTAAGAGAAGACACACAGATTCAAGTAGATAGAAAAAAGGGCAAGAAAAACTATTGGGCCAATGGAAGGTTTGAGATCATAAAGGCATGTTCATATAAAAAATTCTAAATTGTTTTATCTTATTAACATGAGTGCTACGTGGCTTGGCAAGCCATTATAGCTGAACATTAGCTTTTTTACGCTAAACACACGTGTATAGCTAAACTTTTTGCTGAAATAAAGATGGAGAGTGTGATTTTGAACGGTAAGATGGCTCAGCGACAGAAAGAGAGAGAAAGAGAGAGAGAAAGAGTGAGAGAGAGAGAGAGAGACCTGGGAAGTTTTCGAAACAGTATTCCAACCATTCAAAAGACATTGGAAGTGTTTTAAATGCAGACAAAGCCAAAAGACCACAAAAAAATAGACAAGAGAGATGAAAGAAAGTTTGTGAGTGTCTCAGTAGGCAATCCAAAATTAACAGCCAGAGAAATCAGGAGGGAATGCAGTTTTAACTGTGAAGTTTTAGTTTAAACAGATGGCACAGTGTTACTAAAACTACTTGAGTGGGAGTTTTGCACCAAAAGCAAAAAAAAAAATACCACAAAGATACAAGCCATCATTAACCAAAACAAAAAACAAAAACAAACACCAGGATAGAAGATTGACGTGTGGCCAAAAGAACAGCCTCGGGGTTTTTGATAAGATCCAGAGACGGATAGGCAACGTGATTGGCCCTGATCTGTCATCTCGTCTGCAGTCGCTCTCTCACAGACGCGATGTTGCCTCGCTCTGCCTTTTTTACAAGTACTTCCACGGTAATTGCTCTGAGGAGTTGCGTTCGCTTGTCCCCAGGTCTCGTGATTTTAAACGCCCCACCAGGCTGGCATCCCGCTCCCACCCCTACACCGTGGAAACTGTTAGATGTAGACGTCTCTTCTACTCCAACAGCTTCATGTCTCGCACATCTCGCCTATGGAACTCCCTTCCCTATTACTGTTTCCCTGACAAATACAATCTCCAACGGTTTAAGTGTAGCGTCAATCGACATCTCCAGTTGCCTTGATCTATACACTTCCCTTCTCCACATCCTTTCATTTTTCATTCCTATCTGCTCTCGCTCCGGATCTTTTGTGGCCCCCTTGCCTTGATCGACCCACTGTCTTTCTCTTTCACCACATCCCCTCCCTTGCCACTCCTATCTGATCTTCCTCCAACCCTTCTTTAACCCCTTGCGTGATAGTGGCCCCGGGCCTTGCTTGTGGTGATATGATTAAAAAAAACAAGGAATGCTGTAAAGTGGCAAAAATAATTCTGAGTGATGAATGCAAAATAGATTTACATTCTAATACAATAGAAAATAAAGGAAGATCAGTGGGAGAAAGAAACAATGCAAGATACGCCGCAAATACAGCAACATTTGGTGATGGAGGCGTAATGATGTGGGTTTTGCATTAAAAACGATGACATAAGAAAATTGGTAAAAGTTGATGGAAACCTAAACAGCGAAACTAGTTTACTAAGGACTAATCTTCTGCCAAACTACGGAGATGGATAAATTTTCTGTTGGAGTTTTTGGGTACCCTGGTGTACTAGTGAGCCAGCCAAAATGAGCTGACTCATTTTATAGTTCACCAATAGAAGAATTAACCAATCAGAAGGCTTAAAATATTCAATACGACGTGTATAAAGGCGGCCATTTTTTTCCGGAATATTCACTGCCAGCCTTTGATATCGAATACTGAAGAATTACTGAACATCTGCTGGTTGTATTGGCGATATAGTCAGATTCAGTAGAGTGTCTGATTCGTGAGTGTTAATCTTTAACGTTGTTTCATTGAACAGATTACGTACTGCGCTGGATTTTATATTCATAGACTATGGTGAACATGGTCAACATTTTCGAGCATTTTCTTGCCACACATTACGTAAAACAAAAAGGTTTCTTTTGGATGAAGATGTTCAACCTTTGGTGGAAGACTGGTCACGTGTTGGGAACTGAAGAAACAAGTTCTCCAACCAAAACAACGGAATCACCAAAATCTTTGGAATTACTGCCAAGAAGAATTGAGAAAAAACATTACCAATGCGAAAATCTGGACCTTGTTCCATTTAATGCCACATCGAATTGAGAAAATTATTCCAGTCAAAGACAGCTACACTAATTACAACCTCCATATTTTTACTTATATATATTTGTACTTTCTCTAATAATAAAGTTAATTTTTTTCCAAAAACAAAAAAAAAAAAAGATCATTTTTTTAACTTAAGAAAACATTGAAAGGGGGATTTTTTGTTGATTGCTCAGTATTTTTTTCATGGCCCTTTTCAGCATAATTTCTGATTAAAATGCTCTATCATCCAGCATTAACAAGAAGGAAATAACCCATTTTCAGGCCCTCAAAGATCATGAAATGTACCGAGAAAAGCATATTGCTAACCGCTCTCTGTTTGGAGCTAAACTTAACGAAAGTAATTAATTTACCAACGTGGTCCAAAAGTTTCTCACGCCAGTGTGCATAAAATGTCTTTTGATGATCCTATCTCTTCTAAAAGTTTTCTGGTGGTTTTCGGGTTCTTTTCTACTTTGAGTTCTACAGTCTCGAGGAATTTCTAAAGCACCCTCTGCAAAGTACTTTAGGTATCCGAGCACATATCGTACCATACGATATACTGGAAAAATAATTGTTTCCATATATCGCTCCAGAAAATACTTGGTACCCATGTTTAACCTTTGCAAGAATGGCTAGTATAAAATCCTGATATGAATATAATAGAAACATTGTGTTGGGAACTGTTATAGTGGAAGACACCTTGTCTAAATGATAGACTCTCCCACCTATTTTAAGTAGGAGTCAGTAGATAGTCGAGGGGGAAGAGTAGTTATCAGCGACCACAATTCGATTACTTTGCGTAACACTTATTTAAAAGTTCCTAACATTTCTGTACGTTTACTCCATTTAGGACGCATTTAGTCCGACTACAAGTTCTATTGTGGAAATAACTCCACAACAACTTTTGGCGACGAAGATTCGAACTCATACGGGGGAGAAAAAAAATCGTTGGCCAAAACAACTTTTGGCGACCAAGATTCGAACTCATACGGGGGAGAAATAAAATCGTTGACCAAAACAACTTTTAGCGACGAAGATTCGTACTCATACAGAGGCAGAAAAAACATTCGTTCGCCAATACAACTTTTGGAACTGAAAAAACAAGTGCTCCAAGCAAAACTAAGCAATCTTTAAGAGCTTTGAGATTATGGTAAAAAAATAATGGGGGAAAATCCCAATGCGAAAATCTGGACCTTTTTCCATTTAATCAAACTGAGGCAATTATTCCATTTTAGATGCTGAAGCCAATATTTTTACATAGACTTTTCTTTTAATTATCATATCACTATGCTTAAGATGCTCTACTTTCCAAAATGCAACATTAATGAAAATGTTTTCTGGATCGCATATATCATGTACTGAGAAAAGCACACGGCTAATCACTCTTGATTTTAGCGTAAAATTAACAAAAGCAATTAATTTACCAAGATACCCCAAAAGCTTTGCACATCATTACATAATGAAATATTACGTTTTTAATATCTTACTATAAGATAGGTATCAAGCATATAGATTGCTAAAATATACTATATTACTATAATATTTTATATACTACACAGGATACTATGTTACTATATATATATATATATATATATATATATATATATATATATATATATATATATATGCACATTTAATTAAAAACGACTGATAAGGTGCTTTTATTTAGTTTTTTATACAATTTCTCATGTGATCTAATAATGTTTTTCTTTTCGGATGATACATTATATAAAAAACTGTTAGAATGTTCTTTTTATCCGAGCGCTTTCGGCTATACATTTAGCCATGTATAAGGATTATATTTCAACTGTTAAAATAAGAAATAGTTCGTTGTATCTATGTTTTATAAAATGTTTTCAATTTTTTTTGTTTCAAAACACGGTCAAGATATTATGTCCGTGTTCAAAGTTAATATTATTAAGTGTTGGTTTGTTTTTATTAATAAGGCTTCCATTATTTTTAGCCTTTTTTTCGGATGTATGTATGTAAGTAATATGCTATATTCATGGGAGAAGAATGAAGTACAGAGTATTTGCAGACAGATATACATACATTGGAGATATAGTAAGGAACAGTGCATATTGGCTAGCAGTTTCGCACCTTAGGTGGTCATTTGTAAGTGCATGCGTGTGTAAAAATAAAAACGGAATTCTTAGTTTCCTTATGGAAAGTCGAACTGTATGTTAGCCGACGCAATTTCCATTACCTCATGCTGATACATTTTCTTTTTCATCATAGATTTCTTCACGAAATTATTTCGATTTTCTTTTCCTTCAAAATTCAATAGCCAAATGTTGACATTTTATCTCTCGTGGTGTGACAGAAATCGTGCAGTTTTTCTGTGCTTCAAAATTGGCCTTTAGAATCAGAATAGTGTTCCTCCTTCCCAACTAGTGTCACGAGGAAATATTGTATCATATTCAGGAGGAACCTCCCGCTGAATCCAATCATATTTGATGATGCAAGCCAATGCTTTCAGAATAAAATTCCTATGACCCAACAAATGTTGGTAAGAAGTTAAGGATTTACTTATTTTTATATTATTAATATCCTATGTGAATTTCAGTTTACTATATCGGTATTCAATCAACAAAAAATATATATATATATATATAATGAGATGGACAAAGTTTCATTATATATATATATATATATATATTATGAAATGGACCGACAATTATTTTAATACATCTTTTATGTTTATGCGTTCTTTTTATAGATACAAATATTTAAGTAAATGCTCTGTTTATAATAAACAGTATTAAACAACATTTACCAGCCAGAATGTCCGAGAAAGTTTCATAGAAAATATGCGTCCTCCGAAAGGAATCGAACCTGTATCCTATACGGAACCGTCATATGGCCTGACGCACCTTAACCGATTGGTCCACAGAGGTCGATTTAGCAAAGTCGATTTTCAACACTTAGAGGCGACAGTCTGTTTCATGCTAGATGACGATTGCATCTAGCATGAAACAGACTGTCGCCTCTAAGTGTTGACTTCTATGTTCACTTTTATATTTACACACGCTCTATCTCTGATATTGAGCACTTTATCCCATAAATATAGCATATTTTAAGACTATATTTCTTCATATATATATATATATATATATATATATATATATATATATATATATATATATATATATATATATATATATATATATTCATCCAAATGCAACTATCGGTGCACGACAGAGAAAGGGAATCTTTTAACGTATTATATACATGATGTATACAAACGTCAAATCAGTAGCCACGAGCGCTCAATTCATAATTGAATAGCGTTTCGTTAATAGCAGGAGCAGCCACTGGTTTTAAAATTTCCTTATATATATATATATATATATATATATATATATATATATATATATATATATATATATATATATATATGCAGTGACTTACTGGATCATGCACAATTCTATTAGGTAACTCGAGGGCTGTACATATTGTAAATAAATATACAGGGTGTCCATAAAGTTCGTGTGTACTTTAAAAAAAATTATAACTTTATTTGTATTTGCGATAGAAATAATCTGTAAAAAATGCTATAAAGTTCAATGTACCTAGTTTTAAGTATAGCTAAAATAACTAATGTGATTTCAGGCATTACTGTAAATCAGTTGGCAAATATTTTCCGTGAGCTGCAAAATCGTATTACCCTTTGTATTGCTCATGATGGAGGACATGTGGGAACTTAGATAAAATTTCAATAAAACCTTAAAAAATATAGATTTCTTTCTTTCCAATCCTTTTTACAAATTATTTCTATCGCAAATACAAATAAAGTTATAAATTTTTTTAAAGTGTATACGAACTTTATGGACACCCTGTATATGATACTAATATAGTTACTGATATTTATTTTTTAAATTTCAGGGATATGAAGTTTGCAAGACATCGTAAAAAAGAAATACTCTTGGGAATGGTGTTCACCAGGGTTAAAGAGTAGCACTTATATATTTTTATTCTCCAAATAACCTTAATGCAATATCTACTTGCAAAAAAATTCTTACAATTCAAAGCCATGTTTCCGCTTTAAATAGCCTACAAAGGGTGATAATCTGTAAAAAACGAATAAAACAATCAACATCAACAAATTCAAATAAGAAAACCGTGAAATTAACAAGGTTATTGCTAGTTAATTTTTTAATTATTTATAAATAAGTAAAAACGATATAGACCAGATAAACATACATTTGATTAACACAATATATTAAATATTGAATTAAATAGCTGAATAAATTACACTGTTCAAGATGATTTTTGGTGCCAGGAAACAAAACGGTTGTTTAGCTAATTTGATGATGCTGATTCCGAAAATAAGCTTAGTTTTTCATGGTTAGTTACCGTTTTTGCTTTATTGAAATTGTTCATTTTTGGAAAAATGATCAATTTACGATCTTGACTTATCGCAAAATTTAATTAATAAAGGTTATAGAAACCCATCAATTTTCAGGAAGGCCGAGCAGTTTAGGTCAGCCACCCGAAATAAACTATCTTTTATAAAAATAAAATGTTTTGAGCCAAAGATTTTCGAATAGATATACCGAAGGTTTCCAATTTATCGCCAAAATTCAAATTAACTGATAAACTTTATCAGTAATACACTTTAGTGAACCTCATAATTAAGGTGACATAAAAAATAAAATAAAATAAACCCTAAAATCTGTTTGATATTCATAAATTTATCCTATCACTTTTATCCCTTCATTACGGAAGGAAACCAAATAGATTGAAAGCATTTTGTTTTCACAGTTGGAAAGAAACTCCAACTAAAAACATCCCAATTGAATGCACCTATTCCATTGTACATGATACTGCTGGAATATCAAAAGGGACTTAAATAACATTGAACATGACAGGCAATCAAGAAAGAGAAAATATTTACCATAGTTCTTATGTTCGCAATGGTTTTATTTCTGCTGTTAGTTTATTAAATGATTTGATGAAAATACTTGTTGGTCTTGGTATATTCAATCGTGTTATTTTTAAAGACTTAGGGTCTGATTGTTATTGCAAAAATAGTATTTCTAAATAAGCAGACCAATATTTTGTTGGTTTAAATACGAACTGAGAGATTTCTAAGATTTTATTTTGAGAAATATTGCCATCGGTCAATATCATATAGATGCATATTTTTAGAAAAATGAGGTCTTTCTGTACATCAAAACGGTTCCTAACCAAGAAAAAGTAAGGTCATTTTCAGATTCGGCGCCCTCAAATTAGCTGAAAAAGATTTTTGGTGTCTCAACACCATTTCAAAAAAGTTTTCTTTGTTGACGAGTGTTATTGTTTTATTATCTTCGATGTTAATATGGACTCTTTGACATTCTGTAACCTTCATATGTTTTAATACCATTGATTCTGTTAATTTCTCTATGTTTTCGACTTTCACTTTATTTACAGCAGATTTTATTTGCTTCCATAAGGTTTCTTGGCTGGAATCTTGTTTTCTATTCTCAAATATATCTCTTTTAATAGCCAACCACATTCTTTTATTGGACTAATGTTTGAAGAGGCTGGGAGTTTTTCGATTAGTTTAGTGTCTTTGAAATCTTTTCTGACAAGATGAGCACATGTTTGCTTTGCAGATTGTGAAGGGCCATTGTTCTGTATACCGAGAGAACGCAATCAAAGACAAATTTAAAAGTGAATAAAATCTAAAGAGGAAAAGTGAAGAAAGAGGGCGAAAAGGGAAAGAATGAAAGGGAAAAAAGAGAGGAGGAGAGATAGAAATTGCCAGGAATTGAAGTAACATAAAAAAATGCTAAAAAATGCTATTCAGTTTAACTTCATTTTTCCGTCTCTTCTCAATTGATTTCTAAGTTTGAGCTTTCGTTAAGATCAAAGGTTACAGAAAGGCTACTGTGAAAGTTGTGTGTCGTTTATGAATATTTATTGTAAAAAGAAAACAGAAGGTATAATGTTTCATCTACTTCATGTATGAAAAGCTGAAATGATTTCAGTTATCAAAGAATTCAGAAAAATGCAAGGCAAATTCAAAGAAAACTACAATTGACTTGTAAACATTAAATGTTAAATTATCTAATCTCAGCATCCACAGACAATTTCGAAAGAACGGAAAAACGTTCTTATTTACCAACTGGTTTCATTACTCATCTTATAAGCAGGTAACAATTCTAATTCTCTCAGCAAGGCTGTATAAAGTAGACTATTCCTCACTTCTCACCCACTCCAATCCCATAGACACTGAGGAGTATGGGGACACATTGCTGTTGTGGTTTCTATAGCAAGTAGTAGGTTTTTGAATGTTAGCCCCATGCCGAACTGGTTTTGAATTCAGTGTTGTCCTTCTCCTGGACTGGTTACTAACCATGGCTAAAGAGCCAATCTACCCTAGTATTTAACCCATAGTTGGGGAGAGAAAAGAGGATTCATAACTTTCTCCAAGGGTATGTGCAAGTAAGTGAATGCAATGAACTCGACTGGAATTTGAAATCTCTCAGATTGTTCATTCCAAATTATTATCCATTATGCCAACCGCGCATTCATATTTCTTACAAACAGATAATGTGTTGGAAATTAAAATAATTAAAAATAAAACATTTAGTTATATTTTCGTATGTATAATTATTTTGTAGATACGCTGTATTTTATTTTGAAATAAAAAAATGTATGCAAATGTCAAATTATTTAGCAGACGTGTTTTCTGCAAGTTTAATGATTTCTTTGCAGACGTTTATAATTATCGTCTGCTTTCGCGTGGATTTTTTTTGTATAAAAGGAAAGATAACTGATCTGTTTATTCTGTCCATATAGGGTGTTCTCGTGTTTATACAAATTGACTTGTTTGAGTTTGGATATTGTTGTGGATTCCGGGGATGGAATCCTGCACAAATAAATAAATAACGCCAGTAATTGAAATAGGAAAATAAGTGTATTGAACGTAAGAATACAAACTTGAAATGAAGATTAGTAGTCCAGGAATACGGGTTAGTAGAAAGTATATGTACAAGTCTCTGTAAGTAAAGCCGTAATTATCTCTCTCTCTCTCTGTGGACTCTACGTATCACAACCTTATCTCAACGTATCTCTTTGTGAACACCCTGTGTACCCCACGTATCTCCACTCTGTCAGAATAAGTATACTTTAGACGAGTCCATCTTGTGTAAAAAGGGGGAGAGCCCCACAACAGACATGCCATTGAGATGCTCAGAAAAGAGCGAAATCGCGCCTTTCGAAAAAGTTATTTTTGCACCGACCCGACGGGCCTTGGTCATTGCCTTTAGGCAGAAGGGAGATTGACGTCATCATCACTACCTTATAAAAAAAGGTTCGTCAAGCAGCAGGAGTGATAAATGTCTCCATGACAACCTACAGGACAGAACGGAGATCTCTTCACGAAGAAAGCGGTTTTGTGAGCCAAAATTTTACATCTTTAAATATTCGGCAGATTAAGCGGAGATTCAAAAGGGTTCGATTAAATTGAAAACCATTATTAGGACTCTTAGTGGTCGTATGAAACTTTTTATTAAAAAATACAACAGCTCAGATGAAAATAGGTTAGATATTATTTTTGTTCCGCTAGTAATTACAAAAATTACTTTATTACATGTGTAGCGGACAGGCCCTGTGTATGATGGTTTAGACATATTGTTGTGCGTGTGTGAAGGGGCGTTCGCCATAATTATTTATTTCTGAACAGGAAAAGGTATGTGAAGAATTACGCCAAATACATTTGATGTAAAATAGCAGATGACAAAATACAAGACAGAAGATAAAGTTGATAACAACATAACAATAGGATTTATTGGGGAAATGAATATACATATATTTGAACTGAAAGGTTAGATGGAGTTATGTCTCTTTGACTTGGTGAAATTGTATCTGAGCTCATATTGAATAAGTCGACTATTAGAACGTATAAGAATAGTGTTGTATGTTTGGAATGTATTGGACAAGTTAGATAGGGGTTCAGAGATAATACTTGCATGAATTAAGTACTGTTCATTTAACGTCTGACTGGGTCACATTTTGGCGGTGTGTTGAGATGTACGAGTGACGTAGAGAAGTTAAGTCGAGAAAAGCAGGAACCTGAAAGAGAGCGAGAATCACACGTGTTTTGTTTATATAACTTCGCTGTATCACGTGGGTGGCTCCAAATTGACTTGGCGCCTAAATTGATTCTGCGCGTGGGAAGGATTTGATTGGTCGAAGCTGACCAATCAGCAAGCTGGATTGAAGATGATCGATCAATGGATTCTCGTTGATATTTTTGTATGTAAGTAGATGTTACCTCAAGTAGGAAGGGTGCATTTCCTAAAAAGGGTAGAGTTGGTTGTTGTGGACGATTCCACAAATGTTTGATGTTAAATGGCTGGGAAAAACCCCATAGCACTTAAAACTATTATTAGTGCAATTCAATTACTATTCATTTATCTATATCTTTACCCTTGTTCATATTGTAAATAAAGTGTCTCTTTCTTATTTCTATAAACATCAAGCATTTGTCATTTGTTTCCTTCTCTGTCTTGTTTACATTGTTAACCTTCATATCGGACGTATTCATTTTTTCCGAACGGGAGGAATTTCCCGATAATACGCTACAAAGTTGCCCTCACTGTTTTTGATGCTTCTAGTATTATCGTCCCGTAAACGTTCGAGATCCCAGGCGTCAACATAAAATTTATTCCCCTGTTAAATTATAATTTTATCACCAGTATCTCTTTATTTAATCTACGGGATGTAGAAATTCATGTGGTCTAAAAATAGTTTATCCTCTTGTCTTTTTATTCACACACACACACACACACACACACACACACACACACACACACACACACACACACACACACACACACACACACACACACACATTATAAATTAACTGATTTAAAATATGTTTTTTTCGCTACACAATAATAACCATGTTTCAAAAACTGAAGCTAAAAACTTCAAATTTAATTATATAATTAAATTAAAAGCATTAGTTCCGTTTCATCTTCAAGCGAATATTGAAATAACTTATTTTTAAATTTACTGAGTTTCAAACGCACACATAAATTCATAATTTCCTGTTTCCAAGGATATAGAGAAATTCAATCATCCAAACAGGGGCGGTAGCGTGTCCATTTTTATTAACTATTGTTGTATGAATTATTAATTACGTTCGAAAAAGAGGTTAAGTTTAGGGAGGGTAGGGATGTATTTTTCAACGAATTCTGACATCCGTTAAATGCATGTCGTCTGGGTTTTTTTATTTATTTATTAACGGCAAAAAGTCTTTCGGCATTTTTTCTACTTATATACTTAAAGATTCTTTTTTGGGGTGTTTGGGTTAGAATACGTTTTATTTAACTACAATTTAAAAATATTTTTACTCTTACTTACTAATAGACTACATTCCTTTTTAAAACAAGTAAATGTACTAGAATTACTTAAATTATTTAAAATTATTTTCTCATATCAAATATAAGTATGTATATTACCAGCTCCCATTTTTTAATTTTATTTTGAAATATATTTAATGAAAACTTTTGACAATGACGGAAAAAATAGCTATTTCATTTCTCTGATTCAGTAAATTTTGATTTTTTATAAACTTATTGTGAAGTTTTTATATATCTTACTGTTTTTTCTTATATATATATATATATATATATATATATATATATATATATATATATATATATATATATATATATATATATATATATATATATAGTTAAATTCCCAGATCAATTTTAACAGAGATATTTCGATTTCACTTTTGCCTTGAAAAAGTCGGAAGACGAAACGAGTCTGCAAAATCTAAGATTTTTCCAATTGTTATTTTATATATATATATATATATATATATATATATATATATATATATATATATATATAAGAAATAATAAATAAATAAAATAAACGCAGATACATTATACCTACGTCACAACACTCATTGACCACATCACTATACTCAGTTATACGAAAATCACTAATTGTCTCTACCTAGTCTGATGATGACATGAAATTCGAAACGTTGGATGATATTTCTTACAAAATGAACTTTGGACAACATTTTCCTTATCTGAGAATGATTATTCGTAATTTGGAGAAGTTAATCAACAAACTTAATCGAAACATTATGTCTGTTTTCTTTAATTACATTGCCTTAAAGAATATTTGTTGCCTACGAGGGGTCGTTCGAAAAGTTTTAAGCCTCACCCACAAGGAGTTGGAGAAACAAGATAGTTTTTCACAATTTTTCAATATAGTCTCTGTTGACATTAACGCACTTAGTCCAAAAATGCTTCAGCGTTGCAATCCCATCACGGAAGAAGGTGGCGTCCTGGTCCTCCAAAAGCTCTTCCACAGCACATATGATCTCATCATTGCTTTCAAAGTGGCGACCATGCAGGTGAGATTTGAGTTTAGGAATCAAGAAGTTGGCTGATTCAACTACTGCAGCTTGAGCAGTGAGAACGGGCAGACTATTCTGGTGCAAGATAACGCTTTAGAATCCCCCCCCCAAAAGAAACAGAAGTTATCACTATCTGTCTATATTTCTGAGATGAGGTGTTATGTAACTTATTTACATTATTCGGACTATTGTCCTCATCTTTGTCGCCATATTCATTACAACGTTTCGTCCTTTCAGTATCTGTCTATATTTCTGAGATGAGGTATTATGTACATTATTTACATTATTCAGACTATTGTCCTCATTTTTGTCGCCATATTTATTACAACGTTTCGGCCTTCTTCAGGTGTTTTGAATGTCGAGCTGAACCCTTTATTTCGCTCACTGGGGTAGACTGTTCTAGTTCCACGTACCATGTTTTAATGGATGTCAGTTATCAGTTATCTCCTGTTAATTCCCCTCTTCAAGTTCTCCACTGCCTTAACCGGGTACTGAACTCACACACTTTGCGCCCTGTCACTGGATCTAACGTGCCATGTGTCCTTGAGGATATCTGTGTATGAATTTCTGTGTATTATAAACCTAATACTGTCAGCTATCACTTTTCCAGTAGTCGCTGCCTGTCTAAACTGCTTCGCAGGTGATGATGCAGAGTGTTTCCACTGTATGCTTCAAATCCTTGATTCTGGTTCAAGGTGGTGAGCGCAGGTTTCAACTTGAGTTACTAATCTGCAATGTAAATTCTCAGGATCATCCTAGGAGAGAGCCACCAGTGTCCCGGAAATGTTAACTCTTTTCAGCTTCTGCTCTGGTATTAGCATTCATAAGACACATTTTCCAGACATCCTTCTCATTCCCAAGATCGCTGTTAAAGCAGATAGATCGAAGC
>OZ038477.1:138939171-138981671 GCA_964036315.1 Acanthosepion esculentum
CGCACACACACAACCGGACACACCCCACCACTCACATGCACACACACAAGCGGACACTCCCCCAAATACATATACACACAGAATCACCTCCTTACGCACAAACACCACCCACAAACACACAGACGCACATATATAAAATTTTAATAATTAAAATGAAATTGCTCACTTATCTATTTTGTCAATCAGTACTCAGAGTTTCATCAGCAGGTTTCATTTTGAATTGAAGCATGGTTCATATTTGTTTTTGTCTGTTAAAAAAATACAAATTATTTTTATGGTGACGTAAATTGTTTTCAAATATTTCTGCTAATTTGTTCAGTTATCATTATTAAATCAAATATTAAATAAAATTTAGAATATATATATGTATATATATATATATATATAATTATTTATTCGAAAATTATAACATAAATATGTTATAAATCACTAAAAAATATATATATGTATATATATGCAGATTATATATATATATATATATATATATATATATATATATATATATATATATGTATACAGTGTAACCCGGATATAAGAGACTCGGATATAAGAGAGATTTTCTCTGGTCCCAAATTAGAGCCTGTGTTAATAAAACAAAATAGACCAAACCCGGATATAAGAGAAACCCGGATATAAGATACTTCTTCTGCGGTCCCGACAACTCTCTTATATCCGGGTTACACTGTATATGTATATATATATAATTATTTATTCGAAAATTATAACATAAATATGTTATAAATCACTAAAAAATATATATATGTATATATATGCAGATTATATATATATATATATATATATATATATATATATATATGTATACAGTGTAACCCGGATATAAGAGACTCGGATATAAGAGAGATTTTCTCTGGTCCCAAATTAGAGCCTGTGTTAATAAAACAAAATAGACCAAACCCGGATATAAGAGAAACCCGGATATAAGATACTTCTTCTGCGGTCCCGACAACTCTCTTATATCCGGGTTACACTGTATATGTATATATATATAATTATTTATTCGAAAATTATAACATAAATATGTTATAAATCACTAAAAAATATATATATGTATATATATGCAGATTATATATATATATATATATATATATATATATATATATATATGTATACAGTGTAACCCGGATATAAGAGACTCGGATATAAGAGGGATTTTCTCTGGTCCCAAATTAGAGCCTGTGTTAATAAAACAAAATAGACCAAACCCGGATATAAGAGAAACCCGGATATAAGATACTTCTTCTGCGGTCCCGACAACTCTCTTATATCCGGGTTACACTGTATATGTATATATATATAATTATTTATTCGAAAATTATAACATAAAAATGTTATAAAACCACTAAAAAAATTGTCATTTTATTTCAACATTTCTGATCTCTTATTCAACACCATCACTTGATAAGACACCAGAAGTGTTGAAACAAAATGGCTATTTTTTTAATGATTTTGTAACATATTTATGTTATAATTTTCGAATAAATAATTATATTTGCTCTGCTCTGTATTGAGCACCCTTTTAAGAATAGTATTTTTAGGTTATTGGAATTTATTCCGTTTACATCAATCCTTTACGTGGATATATATATATATATATATATATATATATATATATATATATATATATATATGACGTAAAAGCCCTGCCGGCTACAGCTCTGTCCTGTCTCTCCGGTGGTTCTGGCCGAAAAGTAAACCACCCGGTCCTCCTCCGGTGAACTGAAGGAACCACCCACAATCCGCCACGTTGTGTATTTTTGATCCGAACAGCAGTATTTCGATCCTTCAGGACGATCCGGAGGCAGGACGAATTAAATGGCTGGGCTCCACGCTGAAAGAAATCGCTATTCGTGCAGAAAAGTTCTTGTCGTAACCGGAAGGGCACAAAGAAGAAAGAAATAAGCAACACTTTAAGGCTACTGTTTTTATGTCACTATCAAAGAAATTGCCCGGCAGACCACCCAAAATCCGATTCACCATTTATCACAAGCTTTACTTAACGAACCCGTCCATTAATTACTCTGGAATTAATCCACCGAGTTAATTAATAATTCAATACCAGAAACGACTAAGTAAAAAGAAAAACTTATTTCTGGAATTACTCCGAAATCTCTTCGGATATATATATATATATATATATATATATATATATATATATATATATATATATATATATATACATGTAGTGGATAGCTGCTGGGATTGAGGAATCAGAGAGCCGAGTTCGAATTCAAATGCACTGCATTCACTTACGTGCTAATACCCTTGGAAAAGGTATTAATCCTCTTCTCCCTCCGGCTATGAGAGACTGGGTTTTATAGCCTTGGATACCAACTGGTCTACATTTTCCTTATCTCCTATGCTAAGTTTGTTATAGTTGATCTATACATAGTTTTTTCCCACTTTGTCATTAATTTGCCTCTCATTGTTCTGATACATAAAGACCTACATATCATATTCCACTATGACCTTCGTATCCAAAATATGCAGCTATCAAGTCTTTTGTTAAGCGCCATCTTAGAGTAGTCAACAGGCTTCCTGGAGTTTGGACTTCTCTCGATACTAGGTTAAGTTAGTATACGCCAAGATTATCAGTTTCTGGCGACCAGTGAAGATGAAACGAACTTTGGTCAGCATAATTTGCCATCTTTGCTTTATAGTGAACTTTTTCTCACCATACCAAAATTTATCTATTAGTCCATCGACTAATTTTAAAAGGACAACTCTGAATTCAAAACCTGCGCAGGGTTACTTTAGGGACCTTGTGGCACGTAGTGCACTATGTCTCTGCATCCGGTCCTTCAAAAGGTGTGGTTGGTTCTGCACAAAGCCTTCAAATCATGTGCTGGTGTCTGGCTGTCGGTTTCTAGGAACTGAGCTGTTTGACCCTAATACGTCGAATACGACGGGAGAGTCCACCATATATATTAATGAAGACAGAAACCTTAAAAATTCATTCAGGTGATATTTTATTTCGTGGACTTAGAAGTACATCTCTTCAGATCATATTTTACAAAATCCTGTAAATTTGTAAAATTTGGTCTGAAGAGATGAACTTCTGAGTCAATTAAATAAACTATCACCTGAATGTATTTTTAAGGATTCTACTAACTATAATGTGATATATATATATATATATATATATATATATATATATATATATATATATATATATATATATATATATATATATATATATATAAAGAAATATAGTCTTAAAGTGTGCTATATTTATGGGATAAAGTGCTCAATATCAGAGATAGAGCGTGTGTAAATATAAAAGTGAACATAGAAGTCAACACTTAGAGGCGACAGTCTGTTTCATGCTAGATGCAATCGTCAGGCAGTGTAATATGTTCTATGTTCACTTTTATATATATATATATATATATATATATATATATATATATATATATATATAGTAAAAAGACTTAAACACTAATATTCCATGGTACCTAGATTCTATCCTCTTGGAATTATTTTTTATACATATATGTATGTGTATGTATGTAAGTATATATATTTATATTTTAGATATATGATTGCATGTGTATGAGTTATTTACCACTAATATTATCTATCTATCTATCTATCTATCTATCTATCTATATATATATATATATATATATATATATATATATGTATATATATATATATATTTGTGTGCGTGTGTGGAACTTGGCTCTTCGATCTCCAGTTCCGAGCCGTTATCCATTACACTACCCGTTCATCCAAGCTTACAGTACTTGGTCTTCCTAAGTAGTCACCCATCTAGCTTCTGACCAGGCTCAACGCTGCTAAAACTGATTGTACAAGAACCGGTGTTTCAACGTGATACGACTGTAAGCACCTTGATATTGAACACTTTTACCCATAAATATAGTATATCCTTAAAAGTACATTTTGAACGCACGCACACACACACACACACACACACACACACACACACACATATATATATATATATATATATATATATATATATAGCGAGAGAGAGAGAGAGAGAGAGACAGACAGACAGACAGACAGACAGACAGACAGACAGACACTGATTTATTTTGATGCCGTTTCTCTTTACCACGACCCATATCGGGCGAAGTCTTTTGCCAGAGAGGATGTAATAATCCTTCAGTACATTTCCTTAAAAGCTTAAGAGTTCAGCTATTTTTTGAAGTAATTCCTTGTCTTTTGCTGGCTGATGAAGCAGACTGATCAGCCCAGCAATATTGTACATTTGAAATTATTGTATTTTGAAATTCATGAAGCTTAATCTTTGTAAATATCACTGAAAGGATTGCCAAAGTGTATCGAATCTCCTTCAAACTTCAAAAATACTCTTTAAAGAGGAAAAAAAAGTGTTCTTTTTGTTATTTACAAATTTAAACTAGTTCTCAGGGTTATTTTTACTGGAACTCCAGCGCATGCGCATTTAACAGGATTTTATGCAAAGGAATGCAAATAAATAGAATCGAATGAGAGTAAAACATCAAAGTTTTCATCTTTTTTAGATGATTCCAAACTTCATTTATATTTATTTTTCCTTTTGTGCTAAATTTCCTTCATTTCTTTCTTTTTTTCATTATCAAATCGATTTTTTCCCAGGTTTCTTTGTTTCGTACACTTATTTTATCAATTCCATCTTCCTTTCTTTCTTTATAAACTTGGCGCTTACATTCTTTCTTTTTTATTTATTTTCCTGTATCCTTCTTATTTTTGAAATAAAAATTTTTCTTCACTTGAAATTATATTTGAAGCAAACTCAATTCTGCTTTCCGAAAATCTCAACACGCGAGAAACAGATATCAGCTTGAATCTATTTATCTATCTTTCTTTCTTTCTTTCTTTCTTTCTTTCTTTCTTTCTTTCTTTCTTTCTTTCTTTCGTACTTATTCTCTCAACTGGGACCATTCAATTTTTAAATACTTTCTTTCTTTCTTTCTTTCTTTCTTTATTTCTTTCTTTCTTTCTTTCTTTCTTCATACTTAGATCTATCACTTCTTTCTTTTTTTTTCTTTCTTTCTTGATCATGGTATCTATCAATACTTTCTTTCTTTCTTTCTTTCTTCATACTTAGATCTATCACTATTTCTTTCTTTTTTTCTTTATTTCTTCAGCCTGTGATCTACTAACACCTTCTTTCTTTCTTTCTTTCCATCTTTCGTACTTATTCTCTCAACTGGGACCATTCTTTTTTTTATCAATTTTTAAATAGTTTTCTTTCTTTCTTTCTTTCTTTCTTTCTTTCTTTCTTTCTTTCTTTCTTTCTTTCTTTCTTTCTTTCTTTCTCAACTGGGACCATTCTTTCTTTATCAATTTTTAAATACTTTTTTTCTTTCTTTTCTGACTGAATTTTTCTTCGCTTGAAATTATATTTTAAAGGAAATTAACTTTGCATCCGAAAATCTCATCACGCGAGATTTGACGAATTCGCATCTCGTTACGCCATTTTAATCCTTTTCCACCCACATATTTTCCCCATCGTCTCGAGAAGCTTCCTTCGACATTTCTGGGATCAGATGCGATATAAATACCACCGTAGATAAGTTTTTTTTCTCATCATTGACAAAGAGATTCTACTGGCGAGCATAACATTACAGTCTACACTTAATCGATTAAGAGCTAAGGCCGTCAGCTTGGAGGCGCACTCCAAAAATGGCGCATGTCAAACACAGCTGCATCGTTTTTTCTTCAATTTATATTCACTATCCGTCATTAGCACTTCCGGCTCGTTTCTATCCCAAATTCCTTCGGCCTGTACATTAAAGCTAAAATATATAATTGGACATTTACATTTTTTTTTTAAATTGAGGGAATTCTAACTATTTACATTATTCGGACTAATGTCCTCATCTTTGTCGCCATACGCTCCGGCCTTCTTCACGCGGTTGGAATGTCGAACTGAACCCTTTATTTCGCTCGCTGGGGTAGACTGTTTTAGTTCCACGTGCCATGTTTTAATGAATGTAAGTTATCACTTATCTCCTGTTAATTCCCCTCTCCAAGTTCTCCACTGCCTTAACCGGGTATTGAACTCCCACTCTTTGGGTCCTTTTACTGGATCTAACTAAAGCTTTTATCCACTGTGCCATGTAAGGACATCTGTATATGAATTTCTGGGTATTATAAACCTAATATCTTCAGCATCATTTTTTTACCAGTGCTCATATTGCAATTTCTTTTCTCAAAAGAAACTAAATGACGAACATTTCAAATCTCTCAGTGCATGGAAAATTTCAAACAAATTTAATAATAGAGAAAAGGAAATTTGAACATAGAAAGGTTAGGAAGGAAACCCCCACCAATACTGGAAAGAGTGATTGGACGTGAGAAAACTATTTTTCTGAAAAATTGTTTCAAGAGAAAGGTTTTATAAATTTCAACCGAAAGTAGCACTGATTGTTTGGTCAATGATAACCGAATGTTTGCTTAAATTACCGTTACCAATACCATTCTCAACCGTCTTTTTGTCTTTTTTTACCATGAGTTTGGCTTACAAATAAAGGATGCGATGGATAAATTGTCGTGTAAATGACGCCAAAAATGAAAATAACACCAACATCGCATTTTAACAGATATATTTATCAAATTTACATAAGAATACCTAGATATACTAAAGCGTAAATATATGTAATAAAATAGCCATTGGCTTCAACCACGACCTCCAGACTACTTCGGAATCTCCTGCAACTATTCTGGACGGTCTCCTACTTTAAGTTGATGACTGCTGCCATAATCCTACTCTTCAGTTTTTCTTTGATTTTACAAGTAATATTTTTGGTCTCTCACTCAACTGTGTCTGTCCCACACATAATAATCAAGGGTGTTGCAGTAAGGGGTGATGTGGTTGCAGAAATTGTCTGACAGCCGTTATTATGTTCTTCCGGTTGTGTGGCATGGTGCAGAATCCTGTTGCCAGACATAAGTTCTTCCAGCAGACGCCCTCTTGACTCAGGGAAGCACTACCTCCTCAAGGCATTTGATGTAGCCCTCCGTGTTGATTTTGAGTTCCTCACCAAGAAATTCGGGAGTTCTTTTTTTTTTATCTGAACGATCAGAGTGAGTTTTCCGAGCTGCCGTACCTTCGTAATCACCATTAGACTCATCTAACTCTTTCAGAATCCTCTGCACTGTCCTCAGATCGACAGCCAAACACCCTGAAATATTCATATTGGAGGCGGAGTGGATTGCGTAATTGTGTTCTTTTTCTCACAGACGGTACCCAACTGACCCTACTATACTATGCAAAACAAACAACGCACATTCAAACGTGTTTTGTGCGTGTAGGAAATCACAGGCCTCTCAGTGTTTGCCATCTTTTCACTTAGAGCAGGAATTCTTAACCGGGGGTATCCATACCCCTTGGGGGTATAGAAACCAAACGCTGGGGGTATGGGACTCGATTTCATTGCATGTTTTGGTTCCCTTCACAACTATGTATCTCTGTAAAACAGGATTCTCTGTATTATGAAATCTGAAATCAAAGGGGAGAAATCGACTTGATGTGTCAGATGACGTGCGAGTAGCTTTGTCAGTAACTGTACCACGATTCAATGCTTTGATTGCACAAAAACAACAGCAAGTATCTCACTAGATTAGTAAAAATCTGTTTCATGTAATCGAGATACTAAAAAGACTTGCATATTTATGTTCTCTTCCTTTTTATTGTGTAATAAAACTGAATTATAACTTTATTTTGCTTTCAGTAAAAAAATATAATAAAGTTATCAATACTTTTTTTTTTCATGTTCTATTCCTAGCGATCCATAGCTAAAGTACAGTAAATTCAAGCGATAGACATATTTGGAAGACATACTGGCAAATAATAGGATTGGTGATAATTATTTCGACAGTCAAGTGAAGGGGGTATGGAACCATATTGGACAATCCATTGGGGGTCTGGAATCATCAAAAGGTTAAGAAACCCTGACTTAGAGCATCACAATTTTACACATTTACCTAATCGCCTGTAAAAGATGTTTTCCCATGTTCTAACTCCTGTATCTATGTTGTAATTCATTTTGTACGTGTTTCTGTTACTGTACACAGCATAAAAAAGGTAGCGAGATTTGTGTTACCATATACAACAAAAGCGGCACATCGTAGCGTGATTTTTGTTAGCGTCAACAGAAAAAAAGACATATAGTAACGAAATCGTTTTTGCCATACGCAGCAAAAAACGACATATTGTAACGAGGTTTTTATTACTGTTCACAGAGAAAACGGTTCATTGCAGCAAGATTTTTCTTAGCATAGATAGCAAAAAACGACACATCGTCCAGAGATCTTTTTTGAACTGTACAAAATAAGAGAAACCACATCAGTGGAGAAAATTCAACAGCAGAAACAGCAAAATGGGATATCACATGTAACTTTAAGAGAAAATGATGACATAAACAGGATGTTGACCTTTCACACTGCTTCAAATGAAAGGTTGGAAAGGAACCCTCCCCATCAATACTAGAAAGAGCACTAACAGCTATTGGAGTTGAAAAACCTATTTTCCTGAAAATTTATTTTAGAAGAAAGATTTTATAAATTTCAACTGAAAACAGTACTAGCTATTCGGTTAATCAATGCCAAGTGTTTCCTTATAAGGAAACGGGTAATATTACCATACCATTCATATTTATGATTGTTATTGTAATATTTGGTTAAAGTTGCTAAGCTCAAATATTTAACGATACAACAGGGGAAATTCTACGGATATTTGTCGTAGAACTCGCCATGAACTTATTTAAGTTTAGAATTAAAATTCATCAGATAATTCTATTAGGAAACGGAAGAACTTGTTCAGTCAGCGAGTACCGAATATTTCCTTATAAGGAAACGGTTATTGGTGCCATTATCATACAAAGCAAAGAAGGTTCATTGCAAAAAGTTTGAACGGTCCTTCCTATGATTTGAAAGGAAATTAGACTGCAATTTTCAAATTAATAATATTTGATTTTCAACTTAATATTTAATTTTGAAACTAATATTTAATTTTCAATTTAATAATATTTAATTTTCAACTTAATAATATTTCATTTTCAAATTAAGAATATATAATTTTCAACTTCATAATATATAATTTTCAACTTAATAATATTTGATTTTCAACTTAATATTTCATTTTCAACTTAATATTTGATTTTCAACGTGATATTTCATTTCCAACTTCATAATATTTAATTTTAAGCTTAATAATATTTAATTTTCAACTTAGTAATATTTAATTTTCAATTTAATGATATTTAATTTTCAACTTACTATACTAAACATTAAATCTGTTACTAAAAAAGAACTAAACAAAATGAACACAAAACGACCAGCTTTAAAAAAGGACTCGTAACTGGAAAAACCGAATGAAAAAAGAATGTTAACAACAAATACTTTTTCACACCCAACCCAGTTCTGCGGAATCAGAATCAACGTTGAGTTTAAGCAAGCGAATGAGCCAATTGGAGTAAAGTGCCATGCAGATTTAAATTTTTCCCACTTGTGACGAATGCAGCTATCGATTTTTTTTGCATGCTAGTTAACATTCGTGTCAGTCAGCTGTTGGCTCTCACACTGGCCAATAGAATCTTCCTGCCGATTTGTGGCAGCCATCTATAGGCTCTCATTCTGGCCAGTAGAAAATGGCCGCAAACTACATGAAAACTGCCGTAGAAGCATTAAAAATATCGATTATTTCCACTATTGATGGGAGTTGGGAAGTGCAAGGTCGGTCTTGGGCTTCCCGCTAACACACACACACACACACACACACACACACACACACACACACACACACACACACACACACACACACGCACGCACGCACACACACACACACACACACACGCACGCACGCACACGCACACTCGCGCGACATCCGGCCTGGCGTTGTCATGGAGGGAAAGCACACCTTTGCGATTCACCAGTGCTGGCTCCTTCTGGCGCAATGCCTGTTGCACACGTTTCAATTGCTGCGAGTATAGGTCTCCAGTGACCGTTTGGCCCATTGGTAGCAGTTCATAATGAACCACTTGACGACCTGTCCACCAGACACAAAGCATAATCTTGCGTGGGTGCATAGGTGGTCTTGCGGTGTGAGGGACAGTATCTTGAGAAGACAACCAATGTCTGGAACGCTTGGGGGTTTCGTACAGAACCCACTTTTCATCACTGGTAAGCACTCGATTGAATAAGGATGCGGTACGGTGGCGAGAAAACAGCGATACGCAGGCTACCACTTGTTGTCCCTTGTGGCCCTCCAACAGCGTTTGCGGAACCCACTTGATCAGTTTGTACGTCTTACATAGGCGGTGCAGGTGAAGTCTAACTGTTTCATCGGAAAAGTTGAACTGTCTTGCAAGTTCACCACACGTTAGACTACTGTCCTCTTCAGTGGCCGCCTTCAGGACTCCGTCATTCAAGACCTGTGGTCGTCCACTGCCAGGCTCGTAATGGAGAGACAAATCTTCCGATTTGAATTTTCGAAACCAACGCCTTGCCGTACGTTGATCCACAGCACTATCCCCAAACGCTTGACATATGCGGCGACCTGATGCAGCTGCTGATAAGCCCACTTTGAAGTCGTAAAGCAAACAGCCCCGAACGAGATCTCTAGACACTTCCATCCTTCTCACAGCTGTCCGGCTTATAACTGATGGCCGGGCACGGTGTGCGTGTTTTTTTATAATGTCTGATGTTCCTACTTCCGGCTGTCTGAATTTGAATAACAATTGCTACACGAATTTCGTATATATTTCAACTTCATTCAGTGACTAATCAAAAAACGGACAGAACTTTTTTGGTTACCTTGTATAAAAGAGAACATTGAAGTCAACACTTAGAGGCGACAATCTGTTTCATGCTAGACTCAATCGTCAGGTGGCCTGACGATTGCATCTAGCATGAAACAGACTGTCGCCTCTAAGTCTGGACTTCAATGTTCACTTTTATATTTACACACGCTCTATCTCTGGTATTGAGCACTTTATCCCATAAACATAGCACACCTTAAGACTATATTTCTTCATATATATATATATATATATATATATATATATATGTATATATATATATATATATGTGTGTGTGTGTGTGTGTTTGTGTGTATGTACAGATTATAAAGTATAATCTGTACACACACAAACACATATACATACAAACATATATATATATATATATATATATATATATATATATATATATATATATATATATATATATGTAATAATAATATAAATATAAGTAATTATACTCGTCTGGAAAAACCTTAGTTATTTTGGGTTGTAAATGAACAAACCAATACCCAAGGAAAAATAAGGGATAAAAAAGAAAGAACTAAGAACATGTAATTGAGGTGAAAGCAATCGTCCAGAATAGTTAGTGTATTGAGAACTTTGCGTAGTTACTTTTGCTTTACTCGTGTCGGAGGTTTTTTTTCTTTGTAATCTAAGAAAAAAAAACCTCCAACACGAGTAAAGCAAAAGTAACTAATCAAGTTCTCAATACACATTGTAGAGCAAATCAAGCTATGAAACTAAAGAGCCAGGTAAACATACAAAGGTTTCACCTGACGATCCGCGTAGGTGAAACCTAGGTAGGTTTGCGCCTGGATCTTTAAGTTCATAGTTATATTTTATATATATATATATATATATATATATATATATATATATATATATATATTTAAAGACATTTATATTATGTTTAACGTTCTTTTTATATGTCCAATTCTAATATATATATATATATATATATATATATATATATATATATATATATATATACATTTCATTGAATACGACAGACAAGATGCTTTTATTTAGGTTTTTATACAATTTCTCATGCAATCTAATAATTTTTTTTTTTCGGATAATGAATTATATAAAAACTGTCCGAATGTTCTTTTTATCTGAGCGCTTTCGGCTGTACATTTAGCCATTTTCAAGGATTAAATATTTTACCTGTTAAATAAGAAATAGTTTGTTGCATGTCTGTTTTATAAAATGTTTTCATTTTTCAAAACATGGTCAATATATTGTGTACATGTACAAAGTTAATATTATTAAGTGTTTTTTTTAAAAGAACCTTGTCTGTCGTATTCAATGAAATGTGCATGGAAGAAGGATTGCTGCCTAAATCTAAATACACAAATACACAAATATATATATATATATATATATATATATATATATACACGCGCAATAACTTGTTGTGATCTACAATACTATTAGGTAATTCGAGTGCTGTTCATATTGTAAATATATATATATATATATATATATATAAAACTAATATAGTTACTGATATTTATTTTTTTAAATTTCAGTGATAAAAAGTTTGTAAAACATCGTAAGAAAGGTATAACCTGAAAAGAGAATTTTAAAAGATCACCGAAAAATAACAAAAAAAGATATAAGAAGTACTGACAAGATACAAACAAAAGAATCTACTTTATATATGTTACCTCACTTCCGTTTATTATTATTATTATTATTATTGCATATCGCTGTTGTCTGTTGTCAGCAAAGGCCTTTGTGGAGTTCTGGTGGATCGCTTATTGTACCACATTGCTAATGAAGCTATACCACTGAATCCAAGTACCTACTACCCTGCCCTGGGATTTTTTTACTCCATTTCCACTGAATCCAAGTACCTACTGCCCTTGGAATTTTCTACTCCATTTCCACTGAATCCAAGTACCTACTGCCCTGCCCTGGGATTTTTCTACTCCATTTCCACTGAATCCAAGTACCTGTATATTTACCTTATAATCCACATTTTACCAACATTGGTTCGTCAATTTTAATTTTAGTCTGAAATCGTTGACTTGCATAATCAATTTTAACACAGTGTATGTAGAAACTCCTTTGTGAATTGATAAAAGTAAACGAATGAAAATTTAAATACAAGATATTCTTACCATTCGACGTGGTGTAATGGTTAACGAGCTTGTTTCGCCAGATCAGTTACGTCTGAGTAGTGAATTCGATCCTCACTGGGTGCTCCGTAGTTTCGGCCTTGTGCCACATCTAAGTGTCACTTTGTAAATCAGGTGTAACTCTGGGCACTTCGGCCTGGTCTATTGGTTAGCAAGCTTGTCTCGTTAGATTCAATTAGGATTGCCTTGTGAGTTCGATCCTCACTGAGTGCTCTGCTCTTTCACCTTCGTGCCGCGTCTAAGCTTCGTTTAGTAAATTGCTATATTCTTATCGCTATCTTTATTAAATAAAATGTACGCCCGCTTCATTTTATTGATTCCTTATTCACGATGTGTGTGTGCGCGTATTAATTAAATTATGTGTAGTTATAATTAGTGAGACGTTTGTTCATAATTGTTCCGCAGTCTCCAAGCCTTTCAATACGAGTGCCGCATCGTGCAATTTACGCATTTTAGCGGGCTTTTGAAAGAAATATAATTTCTATAAATGAATAAATAAAATTTCAGTGATTGAATAAGTTTTTAATTCGATCTTTTTCCTAATCAGCAGAATTTGACTGAGAACAAAAAAGAAACGTAACATCATCATCATCGTCATAGTAATCAGTCCCATGACCGAGGGGTCACTGTGCAGTTGAACACCGGATCAATTCCCTCCACATACCCGGATTGAACACTGGATCAATTCCTTCCACATACCTGGATTGAACACCGGATCAATTCCCTCCACATATATGGATTGAACACCGGATCATTTCCCTCCACATACCCGGATTGAACACGGGGTCAATTCCCTCCACATACCTGGATTGAACATCGGATCATTTCCCTCCTCATACCCGGATTGAACACTGTATCAATTCCTTCCACATACCTGGATTGAACACTGGATCAATTCCTTCCACATACCTGGATTGAACACCGGATCATTTCCCTCCACATACCCGGATTGAACACGGGGTCAATTCCCTCCACATACCTGGATTGAACATCGGATCATTTCCCTCCTCATACCCGGATTGAACACTGGATCAATTCCTTCCACATACCTGGATTGAACACCGGATCAATTCCCTCCACATACCTGGATTGAGATGGGCTCATTTATGCACAGCGTGTCTTGGGCAAGTAGACCTGGCGGAGATCTTACTTCTCTAGATCAGTGGTCGACAACAGGTGGTACACGGACCACTGGTGGTCCGTGCAATATTTTTGATGGTCCGCACAAAACTTGGGACATTATTTCAATTTTTATGAAGCTTCAGATTAAAAAATGACGAATAACAAAACGTGTTATGGCTTCTATATATGTTCAAGACCTTATGTAATGTCGAAATAAACACGAGTACACAAGTACACAAATGTGACATCACCCAGCCATAGTATAACCTAACATGACTTGCAAAGTCATGTTCAATACTTGTTACTGAATAGTTTCTTACCATTACTGTTGATAACTAGTTACTGGATAGTTTATTAGTATAATTTTCTACAAATATGGCATAGCAATGGAGTAAAAGCGAGATCTTCAAGAATCGGCTGACGAACCAGACACAAATTCATAAGCACTCGTACTCGAAAACTATTTTTGAAAAATATTTTAAAAAAAATATTTGTGTGAAAAGACATTTTCATCTGTCACAGCAATTAAAACTCGGTACCAGTCTCGACATGAAATAAACACAGCTCTCCGTCTTAAGTGACGTCATCGGAGCCAAAAATCCACAAACTGATTTCAATCAAACAGGAAAAAATATCGCACTAAAAATGTGTAATACTTGAATAAACTTCAAATTGGTTTTATTTAAATAATTACACTATTACTTTGTTACCTTTAATGGGTACGTCCTGGGTATGACGATAAACTACATCCGCGTCCTTGGTATGACGATAAACTACGTCCAAGCAAAAGGCCGTCGATCCGATCAACGGCTGGTCATGTCATGCCCCATCACATTTAACCCATCCCAAAACAACTACAACTTACAATTAACTTTCCCTCCCAAACCCCTAAAATGTGATGGGAAACAATGATGTTGCCAGCTATACATTTTTGAAACGATGATGTTGCCAGTTATACGTTTTTGAAACCATGATGTTGCCAGCTATACGTTTTTGATACAATGATGTTGCCAGCTATACGTTTTTGAAACAACGATGTTGCCAGCTATACGTTTTTGAAACAATGATGTTGCCAGCTATACGTTTTTGAAACAATGATGTTGCCAGCTATACGTTTTTGAAACAATGATGTTGCCAGCTATACGTTTTTGAAACAATGATGTTGCCAGGGATACATTTTTTTGAAACAATGATGTTGCCAGCTATACGTTTTTGAAACAATGATGTTGCCAGGGATACATTTTTTTGAAACAATGATGTTGCCAGCTATACGTTTTTGAAACAGTTGCCAGCTATACGTTTTTGAAACAATGATGTTGCCAACTATACGTTTTTGAAACAGTGATGTTGCCAGCTATACGTTTTTGAAACAATGATGTTGCCTGCTATACGTTTTTGAAACAGTGATGTTGCCAGCTACACGTTTTTGAAACAATGATGTTGCCAGGGATACATTTTTTTTAAACAATGATGTTGCCAGCTATACGTTTTAGAAACAGTTGCCAGCTATACGTTTTTGAAACAACGATGTTGCCAGCTATACGTTTTTGAAACAATGATGTTGCCAGCTATACGTTTTTGAAACAATGATGTTGCCAGGGATACATTTTTTTGAAACAATGATGTTGCCAGCTATATGAGAAATAAAAGGGACCAGTTCTTAAGGACAATTGCAGGGATACCATCGCGTCCGCATGCTTTGTGAGGATCAAATTTAGAGATAATACCGAAAAGAATGGATGATGTTAAACTATTCGACGTTTGTGTGTTCTGTTTTGTTCAAATAATTTCAACTGTCTCATTCATTATCAAGAACTGTGTGTTGTCATTGTTATAAAGAAGAATCCGGAGGCTATAAACAGACATTTTTACCGGGCTGAAATTTTAAAAACTTCAAAGTAACCTCATGTGTTACGGTTAAAGCGAATGACACTGTATTGGAGAATCGTGTATCAATTGATATACTTTAAAAAAAAAATCATTTCACCCAAGCAAGGCGATAATGCCACTAAGACGCAAGGGGGCTACTGGAAGTAAAGGAGAATGAGAAGACATCAGTAAAGAGAAAGGACTATAAAAAAGCAAGGTAGAAAAAGACAGAAGATAGCAATTGATGTAAGAGTAAAATTTTGAAGATTTTATGCACCAGGGAAGCAAGAAACCGAAAGAGAGTTCCACAGGAGTAAAATGTGAGAAAAAACTGTTAGAATAGAAGTTATGTTTACGTCTAAATAATTCAGTAGTAAAACGATGAGACCCAACTACCAATCTAGTAGTACGTCTAATTTCATGCGGCCGTGGTACCAAGGATGAAAGCTCATTAGAACAATTACCATGAGAATATTTATAGAAAAGACAAAGGAAGCTACGCTACGGCTGTGAAGTCGCGATGCCAGGTTAGGACCGATTACATTACAGATCCTTCTTTGGATTTTGTCAAGAATCACGATATAAATAGCAGGAGCACCAGACTAGATATGGCAGCACCAGACGAATGGTAGATTTATAAACGTTCAAGATAGATTATGGCGAGAAAACTACAGAGTAAATCAACTTCCCTAGCAGCAGACCTAGCAATTAATTCAATATAACCATTCCACTTCTTGTCAGGGAAAGACCTGAGATCAAGAAGATGCAATGAGTTGCTCTGCTGTAGGCTAGCATCAGCCATGCTGATGGAAGTCAAAAATAATTTCCTATTATGACTAAAAGATAGCAATTTCGTTTTGGAGCATTCAAATTCACAAGCCATTTCTTGCCCCAGTTAACAATTGATTGATGGTAACAACTGTCAGTATTACTTTCTTGGGTTTGCTGTTAAGACAGGAATAAATGGTTGTGGCATCAGAAGAAATACCTATTTTGAAACTGATGACATCTGGAAGATCTTTGAGGAAGTTAAGAAACGACGTAGGTCTAAGGATAGAGCCAAGGGTAATTTCTCGCATTAACGTGAAATGATCTAGAAGCGTGGCCATTTAATTGGATCTTCATTACGCGATTTGTTATGAACAATTGAATTAAGCCAAATATTAAATATTCGCCCAGATTACTATATTATTATTATTATTATTATTATTATTATTATTATTATTATTACAAGGTAACCAAAAAAGTTCTGTCCGTTTTTTGATTAGTCATTGAATGAAGTTGAAATATATACGAAATGCGTGTAGCAATTGTTTTCAAATTCGGACAGCCGGAAGTAGAAACATCGGACGTTATAAAAAAAACACGCGCACAGTGCCCGGCCATCAGTTATAAGCCGGACAGCTGTGAGAAGGATGGAAGTGTCTAGAGATCTCGTTCGGGGCTGTTTGCTTTACGACTTCAAAGTGGGCTTATCAGCAGCTGCATCAAGTGGCCGTATATGTCAAGCGTTTGGGGATAGTGCTGTAGATGAACGTACTGCAAAGCGTTGGTTTCGAAAATGATGCAATAAATTATTTTTAAATTTACTGAGTTTTATATGTGCGTTTAAAACTCAGTAAATTTAAAAATAAGTTATTTCATTATTCGCTTGAAGATGAAATGGAACTAATGCTTTTGATTTAATTATAAAATTAAATTTGAAGTTTTTAGCTTCCATTTTTGAAACATGGTTATTACTGTGTAGCGAAAAAAAACATATTTTAAATCAGTTAATTTATAATATATATATATATATATATATATATATATATATATATATATATATATATATATATATACTAGCAGACTTAGCCTGCTCACTATTGCTTCACAAAGTAAAATATTTTCATTGCTTGAAATCTTTGAAACAAAAATTTTAAATGAACATTTCATTCATAAATTGGCTTGTTATAATTAAAGGAAGTTTTACAAATAGATGACAACTTGTTGAAGGCCAAATAATATGTAAATTTCAAACACTTTTTTGCACTATATAAGACGATATTCCTAAACAAAACTATTTTTCATCTGAAAAGCAAAACAATCCTCGACTAAAAGAACAGTAATGAAGGACAGTTAATTAACGAAATAAACCTTTTTTTTAAATCAATATGCAGATTAGTTAAATCTGAAGAGTGATATTGCCTAGAAGTAGATAATATATAATACAGATATTGAGCAAATAGTGTGTATTGAGCACCAATATCGCATTTATTCATATAGATTCTAGAATATGGGTTTTGCTTATTTAACTATTATGTTTCTCTAACTCTTCAAATGTTGAATTTCTAACTAATTCTACTTTCTATTTTCCCATCTTTACACTATATTAATTTTATCTTATAAATTGTCCCCTGTTCTGTCATCCATGAAATAAAAATAATTGCACGGAAAATAAGGATCTACGTACATAAAATCGTCTTTAAATTAAGTGGCAGCAGAAGAATTATCGTTGAACTTTTAAAAGGTAAGCTTGAACATTAATTCAATACTTAAATGCAGCGATCAATTTTGAGTTCTTCTATAGTTTATTGACGCCTATCGCATCTACTTCTTCTTAGCTATTGCGATGATGGCCAAACCAAGAGTCAAAATTGCAGCTAGCTTAAAATTTTAAGCTAGCTAAAATTTTGGATACAAAAGGAAAATAAGAGTTACTCCACATGAGCTATGAAAGCAACGATAATGGCTAGTATAATCTATTAATATATTTTAACTTCGCATAATCTGGTAATCCTGTATCTGAGCTCAACGAAAATCGTTCCCTGCGTCTAACTTTTCCAGGACTTTTGAATGTGCTATGAATCATTGAAACCGGATCAGGGGGTGCGGATGAGTTGCTTGGGCACACACATGCACAGACACATATATACACTGTACTTTATATATATAAGATATATTAATATAAATATATAGATATAAATGTATTGTTTTTGATTTTACAATATAAATTCATTGTCTGTCTATATTTCTGATATGAGATATGATTACTTGCATTATTTACATTATTCGGCCAGTTATCCTTATCTTCATTGCCATATTCACAACGTTTCGGCCACTATATCTCCGAGATGAGGTATTATGATTACTTGCATTATTTACATTATTCGGACTGTTATCCTCATCATCATTGCCATATTCATAACGTTTCGCCCTCTATATCTCTGAGATGAGGTATTATGATTACTTGCATTATTTATATTATTCGGACTGCTATCCTCATCTTCATTGCCATAATCACAACGTTTCGGCCTCTATATCTCTAAGATGAGGTATTATGATTACTTGCATTATTTACATTATTCGGACTGTTATCCTCATCGTCATTGTTGTATTCATAACATTTCGACCATTTTACACTCCAGCAAATCTTCAGGTGATTGGAATTTCTAACCAAACCCTTTATTTCGTCCTCATAATATATTATTCTAGTTCCACGTGTCATGCCTCTTCCGGATGTCTCAGCTATTTCCCTTTAATTCAACGCTCTAAGTTTTTTGGTTCACCACTGCTGTGGCCTGATATTGAACAGGTCTCAAGGACACATGCTCCAGTGGATAAAGGCGTTGGTTAGATCCAGTGACTAGACCCAAAGAGTTGTGAGTTCAATACTAGGCTACTGCAGTGGTGAACCAAAAAAAACCTGTAACGTTGAGTTAAAGGGAAATAACCGAGACACCCGAAAGAGGCATGACACGTGGAACTAGAACAATCTACCCCGGTGGGTTGGGTTCGATATTCCAATTATCTCACGAAAGCTGGAGCGTACGACGGCCGAGACGTTGTGAATGTGGCAATGGAGATGAGGATAACAGTCCGAATAATGTAAATGAAGTCACTGAAAATCAAGAAGAAAACATTTTCAGCACTGAGGCAGAATATGGCTGTTATATCTATTCATGTATATACGGATGATATGAATGATATTCTTAGCATTGATTTATTAAAGAGGATAAGAATCTCATCATAGAAGGCAGGCGCTTTATTAAAAATACTGTCTTTATTAGTAAATTGAATAAACATATTTTCTGTCCAAAAATTCCAACTCGGAAAAGCCTTCTTACAGCTTTAATATTAAGGTTCGTATTGAAATCTTTGTAAAAATTCGCAAAAACCCCACTTGCTTTTTGTCAAGGAATCGGTTGTCACTTGTCTACTGTTTTGGCCAGACAAAAGTGGTTTTCCTTTAAGTGTTCCGACTGACAGCCATCTTTGCCTAGAGGCTGCTATGTATTGAACAGTCTGTTAGTTTTAAGGACTGGACATTTTAATGGCCCGGCAGAGTGACAGGGCGTCCTTTCATATCTATTTCGTTTTGCCACTGGTTGATAGATAGAAATTACAAGTGGCTTCTTCCTGTATCTCAAGACTGACCATTTGCATTTCAGCAGTAGGATTGGCAATTAGACTTCCCGGATTGAATGTGTCATGTGGCAAGTCATGTCTTCATATAAATGTCACGTCTTTCATTTCACTGTCACCTGGAGATGATTTGAATATAGACTAAATGCTTAGCTTATATACAAAATATTCAAGCTATCAAATACTTATTTTTATAAAACGGAACTATTTGGCATTGAGAAAAGCCGCTTGATTTAGGCAAAAAAAGCTTCTTAGTCGTAATTATTCAAATAACAGTTGTTTTGAGTCAGCTATATTTTCATGAATGCCTGTACGCAAGCCAATCATTTTCTTGATTTTCAATTCATATTTATAGTAAAATCACCAGCAATATATTTATATTATACATATAACAGGTGTAGTCGGTCAGTTATACTTGCAGGTGGTGTAATGGATATCGATTCGGAGTGAGAAACCGGAGTCTAGTGTTCGAATTCCAGTTGAGTTTGTTGCATTCACTTACACGCAGAAAACCTTGGGGAAAGGTATGCATCTTTCTCGCTCTTTCATCTATAGGTTATATAGTAGAACATACTAAGGTATTCAACTTTGGTCGACCCACCAATCTAGGAGAAGAAAAACTGTATTCAAAAAGCCCTGTCGAAGCACATAGTACATGCAGCTAATGAAAAGATCACAGAGTTCACATTGGATCAATATCCCCAACTGCGGTCGACCTTGTTCTTTTCAGTTTCCTTGCATCTTAGTGGCTTTATCACTTTGCTTGGTGTGAAATGATATATATATATATATATATATATATTATATATATGGTGGACTGTCCCGTCGTTCTTGATGTAGAGGGTCAAGCAGGTCAGTTTCTAGGAACCATATTATTGATTATAGTGGTGAAGGTTTTGTGCAGAACCATCCACACTTTTTGAAGGGCCAAATTTAGAGAGCTGGTGCACTACGTGTCCCAAAGTACCCAAACGACCTTCCTCAGATTTCGAATTCAGAGTTGTCCTTCTCCTAGACCAGTTGTCATCCAAGGCTATAGAACCCAGTCTGTCCAACTATTTACCCATAAGAGGAGGGAGAAGAATAGGATTAATACTTTTCCTAAGGGTATTAGCACGTAAGTGAATGTAATGGATTCCTCAATCCGAGCCGATAAATAAGATATATATATATATATATATATATATATATATATATATATATATATATATATATATATATATATATATATATATATATATATATGACGTCACACATTATGAAATGGACAAAGTCCGAGAACTATTTTAAGACATTTTTATGTATATACATTCTTTTTATGGATACAAGTATTTAAGCAAATGCTCTGTTTTATAATAAACAGTATTAATAACATTTACCGGCCTGAATGTCCGAGAAATATTCATAGAAAATATTCGTCCCTCGTCAGGAATCGAACCTGTATCCTATACGGAACCGTCATTTAGCCTGACGTACCTTAACCGATCGAGACACGGAGAATCGTTCGATTGGCAAGGTCGATTTTACTGCTTTTAGACTTCAATCTTCCATGAATCTCTCACGTACATTCATATCTGCTCACTGCGTATCCAAATGTAAACAAATGACGTCACACTTTATGAACGATCCTCCGTGTCTCGATCGGTTAAGACACGTATGAATAACATTTACCGGCCTGAATGCCCGAGAAATTTTCATAGAAAATATTCGTCCTTCGACAGGATTCGGACCTGCATCCTATACGGAACCGTCATATAGCCTGACGTGCCTTACCGCTCACCCACAAAGGATCGTTCGATAGGCAAGGTCAAATTTACTGCTTATAAACTTCAATCTTCCATGAATCTCTCACGTACATTTATTCCTATCGAAGGAAAAAAAGAATTGAAGCTAGAGGCAAACGACAGCGATCCCCAACAGACACTCACGCTGTTTACACAGGGAGGGCCTGCCGGACCCGATGTAAATTGACTCCAGCACCTTTAGATGAAATGAAGAGTGTGAACGGGACAACACGGTGAACCAATCATTTGCCTCTAGCTCCAATTATTTCTTTTTTCTCCCCCTCACACTTATTTCCTTTTTCATTGCATATTCTGTTTTTTAATTACATTAAAATCTCCCGTAGAAGCCTGAAGAGCGGGAGCGAAACCGGTTGCTTCCCTTTTTATTCTTTGCTTTAGTATTTTAATATGTCCAGTAATATTAAACTTAACACTTTCATTTCAGTTATAAAATTTTGTACCTACAAAAATATCTTTAAATATATATATATATATATATATATATATATATATATATATATATATATATATATATATATATATATATATATATATATGCTTAAATAGAGAGGACGTCATTTTACCTTTATGAGACCCTTTCTGCCAACAGTTTATCAAAAGGTAAACGTTGGTGAATAGTCAAATTAAATAATCAATGTCAGACTTGTAAATAACGAATGAGAAGGGGAAATTGGAACATGAATAAAATAAATTTTAATTGACGACTAAAAACAAAAAGGTTCCGAAAAGAGTATAAAATACAAAAAAAAAATCCTCATATCCCCTCGGTCATTGCATTCATTTACGCACAAATAATCTCGGGAAAGATATGAATCCATATTTCCCCCAGATATGGGCTAAATACTAGTTGTAGACTGGCCTTTTTTAGCCTTGGCTAGTACCAGTCTAGCAGAAGCGCAAGAACGAAATTTATAAATAATATATTACCCAGTCGAAGCACATAGTATGTGCAGCTAATGAAAGAATTGTGGAGCTAACAATGACTCGATGATCCCAACGCCGATCGGCCTTGTACTTGCATTAATTAATAATTAATTAAGACCTGAACGCTAACAATCCATTTCTTGTTGATTTTCAAGTCATATCTATAGTAAAATCATTAGAAATAAATTTATATATATATATAATATTAGGTAACTCTACGAAATCGCTAAAAAAATAGCATAGCATGATAAAAAAGATGCCAAACTTGACTAAAACAAAATTTTATCGTCTAAATGCTTATCTTATTATGAAGACGAAAGACCAAAGTTTCTTTTAATTATTTTTAAAATTTTTTACTTCTTTCTTAGAACATTCTAAATTTTGATTAAAAAAGGCCTTGCTTCTCTTTGTATCTCCGGTACTAGTAAAATAACATATACAATTTTTGCACATTTTTTTTTTGTATGACACACATTAATTTGGAAAATCTTGCAAAAATAAAAATAATTGTCGGAAGTTAATGAAACTTTCAGAAACTAGTCATAGATGATGGAAAGTATTATAAATATGTTTTTTTTATTAAAGTCATGGCAGAAATATTTTTTATATATTTATTACCCCCCATAACTAATTTTATGAAAACTCTAGAAATTCGATCGCATCGGGTTTAGTGATTACAATAATTAAAAGCACAAGGCTTTGAGGAATGCAAATCATGTTTTTTTTTTTAATTGGACCCGCACTATCTGAAAATCAGCTCTGAATTGTAACATACAAAACTCAACAAAACAAATATATTATTTAATTTCAAATGCTTTTATTTGCTTTTAGTTGTTTTTATGAATATGAACAATATTTTCTGAAAGCAAAAGATTTTTTCGATAAAAAATAAATTTTTAATACAATTATTTGTTATTTCTTTAATTATAATAGATTTTTACATTTAAGTTGTTAAAATATTATAAAATTAGTTAAAAGCCGCATCGGGTTTTCTAAGTGTCCTTATGAGATAGATCGTTTTTTAGCGCTTCGTAAATTGTTTAATTTCGACCAATCAGAAGATCCGCAGTAATTAAGAAATGTAATTTTGTATTTATAATCGGGCGGTAATTATAAAGTACGGAAGACCAACCAGAATACAATTAAGTTGCGTTATTTGAGTTCAGCATTGTTCTCCGCTGTAAAGTTAATTTGATTTTCCAATTTCAACTGAGAAGGGTACCTATAAGTATCAGTATCATCTTATGAAATTTATATGATCTTATTTTTATATTAATCACAGTTATGACATTTTTCCATAAATTAAATATCAAAATTAATAAAATGAATGGAAATACAAATAACACAGTAAAATGTAATAAATGTACATAAAATTATAGTATTTTATGTACACTTCTGATAAAATTTCATAAGAAAGGTACCTATAAATTAATTAGATACCTTTCTTATGAAATTTAATCTCACTCTTAACAGTCTTATTTTTTCATTTCTTTATAATATATTTTCCATAAAGCATCATAAACGTAAAGGTGAAAGCAAGTACAAAAAATAAATTAAAAAATTAGAGCGCTGAAAGTTTTCCTTAAAAATAACGAGGTAAATAATTTGTTCCCTTAAATCTAAATAATTTCACTTCCTTCCATCCGTAGAAAGAATTATCCTCCCGTAAGTTATCTAAACGTTATGAAAATGTCTTTCGTCACCTGTCAAGTGACGCGAAGGGTTATGACCTGCTTTGTTTTATTTTCAAATTACATTTTTTCGGTGCAGAAGCTAAGTTAAGCTTGGTTCAAAATATTTTAAAATAAACATTATAATTTCTGATTTTATTAAAATAAGTTTTGAAAAAATGATAATTGATTTCTAAAAGGATTTGAAAGTGAGATTTTCATCTTTTTTATAAAATGGAAAAAATGATTGAAAATGATGGATTATCTGTCCTTTTTTTGACAAAAAGAAACAAGATTTTTAACGAAATTTTCGGACGTGCTAAGAACGATTAAAAAATGTAAACAAATACCCCCAAAATACTTTGATCTTTCCTCTTTAATAATAATATGAATTTTAGACGATAAAACTTTGTTTTCGTCAAGTTTAGCGTCTTTTTCATCATGCTATGCTCTTTTGTTTACATTTCGTGGAGGTACCTATATGTTTCTTTTGTCAATTATACACCCTTGTGCAAATTAATTGAAACAACCACTTTAGTTTCCTTTCTTGTTGATTTTCATGTCATATCTATAGTAAAATCATTAGAAATACATTTATTATGAAATGGACAAAGTCCGACAATTATTTAAAGACATTTTTATGTTTAACATTGTTTTTATAGATACAAGTATTTAAGCAAATGCTCTGTTTATAATAAACAGTATTAAATAACATTTACCGGCCTGAATATCCAAGAAATTTTGATAGAAAATATTCGTCCTTCGACAGGATATGAATGTACGTGAGGGATTCATGGAAGATTGAAGTTTATAAGTAGTAAATTCGATCTTGCCTATCGAACGATCCTTTGTGGCCGAGCGGTAAGGCACGTCAGGCTATATGACGGTTTCGTATAGGATGTAGGTTCGAATCCAGTCGAAGGACGAATATTTTCTATGAAAATTTCTCGGACATTCAGGCCGGTAAATGTTATTTAAATTGCGTATTATAAACAGACCATTTACTTAAATACTTGCATCTATAAAAAGAATGTTAAACATAAGAAGGTCTTTAAATATATGTATATAATACTTTTCTATTGTCAATTATACACCTTTGTGCAAATTAATTGAAACAACCACTTTAGTTTCCTTTCTTTCACCGTAACGTCAGTTTTAGATCCACTGGAGTGATAGGGTGTAATCAATTTCTATTTTTTCCTCGGATTAGGTCATTTGCAGTAGTGTGCAGTAATATGAATTTATTTTCGGGGTGTATAATTTGTTTGGCCTTGAAAAATATAGCCTCATCCGTGATTGCATCAGATTTTCATCACGCCAAGACACTATTGTCTCGAGTGTCGATTAGTTGTCCTACGGCCATTGTCTGCGATTCTATAAAAAGAATGTTAAACATAAGAAGGTCTTTAAATATATGTATATAATACTTTTCTATTGTCAATTATACACCTTTGTGCAAATTAATTGAAACAACCACTTTAGTTTCCTTTCTTTCACCGTAACGTCAGTTTTAGATCCACTGGAGTGATAGGGTGTAATCAATTTCTATTTTTTCCTCGGATTAGGTCATTTGCAGTAGTGTGCAGTAATATGAATTTATTTTCGGGGTGTATAATTTGTTTGGCCTTGAAAAATATAGCCTCATCCGTGATTGCATCAGATTTTCATCACGCCAAGACACTATTGTCTCGAGTGTCGATTAGTTGTCCTACGGCCATTGTCTGCGATGGACGTTACTCCAAGGAAGCGTACGAAAATTGTAACGCTGCACGAACTCCCTGGCAAGCCTTACCAGTGAGCAAATAAAAGTAATATAGATTGGCCCGGAAACTCTCCTGATTGATATCCAGTCGAGAATCTGTGGTCATTCTGCAAGGAACGACTTCGTGGAATGGACATACGAAATACTAACATGTGCACTGGGTCTTTTCGTTGGAAAAATACGAAAAAAGTAAATAATAATAGAATTATTCGTTTTGTTTCGATTAATTTGCACAAGGGTGTACATGCATTTATTCCTGACCACTGATAATCACTTTCTTCCATGTATATTATACAGACTGAAAAAAACCTTGCATTTTATTCACTCTATTTCTTGACAAAGGCAATGTCAGCAAATGCATCATTTGGTAGATCAGGGATTATAGACATATCTCACCAAATTGTGGATGTTGTTTTCGATTATATCGATTCATATATCGTAAACATAAACTGAGAGTATAATGGACATTAACAGTATATATCAGATAAGTATGTCCACATCTTTCGTTCAGGCGCACAACAAACATCGGTGACAGATGGAAACTTTTCTTTTTAACATGTTCTTATTTCGGGTCATAATATGGTCATGGTACTCCACGTCTTTTCTTTATTGTACGGGAATTACTACGACTTCTTGGGAAAACTGTTAGAGTTGTCTCCCGTCGTCTTCTTTTGAATTCAGAACAATTTTCGTCCAACAATGCAAATGGCTACAAAACCAAAACAGCAACCTGAGAACTCGAGTCATCTTCTTAAATATAGTGCTGCTCGATAAAAGTGACTCACCTGATTTTTGCCACTTAAAATTTTTTTCGCCTATTGTTTTTGGGGTCAAACTAATTTTGAATCTTACTGATATAAAGACCTCTTCCCGACCACATAGTAAAAAAGTTTACTCACCCAAAGGTATTGTATTGATAATTATAATTTTGGATATAAATGAGATTTAGGGAAAAACTCTGTGCAAAACAAGTGACTCACTTATTTCCTGCAACTAGTAATCAATAGAAACATAACCGAACAGCTTTAAATAAAGAATAATAGAGGTATAATTTATTTATAATAGGTAATATAATACGAAATATTTAATAATCTATGGGTCCTCCTTTATTTTGAATAACCTTTTCAACCCATTTTGGCATTGACTTGATTAGGTTCTGGCAAATCTCATCTCCAAGCATTGAATTCTATTCGGATATGAAATTCACAATCAAATCCTCTTTGTTGCTCAACTGCTTTCTCGAGAGCCTCTACTTTATAATGCTCCATAAGTTTTCTATGGGGTTGAGGTCAGGAGATTGGGGCGGCCATGTCATAACACTCACCTGCTTCTCATCAAAGTATCCCTTCATCAATTTTGATTTGTGGCAGGGAGCATTATCCTGCATAAAAATGAGCTTGGTTGGGTCGATTTGCTCCCTTTCAGCAGAAGGGAGGAGACAAGATTAAAATTCTCTTGTACTGCTCGCTTCTGAGGGTCTTTTTAATAGGTTTTAAGAAACCAGTTCCATGAAAAGAAAAGCATCCCCAGAACATTACACTGAACGGATGCTTGACAGTACTTACTGCTAAATTCAAAGAGCTTTCAAAGCTTCTTTCTCCGGATTTTAGATCGCTTATCCTTTGAATTTAGCTCAACTTTCGTTTCATCGGAGAAGAGAACATTTAGTAAAAAAAAATCAGGTGAGTCACTTTTATCGAACAGCACTGTAGTCTTGATAAAGATTTTCATATGGATGCCATGCAAGGTACCAAAGCCGTTTAGAAATACTTTAACTGTTAGCTGTAGATAACCGCTTTCTAAGACCAATGGTGAAAAAGACTTTGAGCGAGTGAAGCCTAAGGGTCTTGGCAAAGTTCAAAGAACATTGTGATATGGCGATACAATCTCACAAAGAATGAACTGTATCAAATGACCAAAACCGTATCGCTTGAGAATTATCAATAGTTGCAACAGCTAAAATGGATAGCTCTTCTAACGCGAAGAGAAAATAATGACATCATCAAGATGTTGACCTTCCATAGTACTTCAAATAAAAAGTTAGGAAGGAAACCCCACTTTTAATACTGGAAAAACGAGAATGGCTACTTTACTTGAGAATCCTATTTTCCTGAAAAAATGTTTTAAGAGAGAGATTTTATAAATTCCAACCGACTACTAAACTACTCATTTAATGAATGCCGAAGATTTCCTTATAAGGAAACGGTCAATATTACCATTACAATTAGAATTAATATAAAAAAAATAAGTCTTGGGTGTGCGTTGTCATCTCGCAGGTGACTTTCCGGCTTCGATGTTATATAAAAAGCATTTTTTATTCCACAGTACTTCGAATAAAAGGTTACGAAGGACATCTCAAACAATAATGGAAAGATCTATAACAGCTACTGGATTTGAGAAACCTATTTCCATGAAAAGATTTTTAGGCGAAAGATTTTATAAATAACATAATTAAAATGTTTATATTCCTACCTACTTCGAATAAAAGCATAAGAAGGGAATACATGTCAATACTGGAAAGAGCTATAACAGCTACTGGATTTGAGAAACCTATTTTTCTGAAAGATTGTTTTATGCAAAAGATTTTATAAATGACATAATCAAGATGTTTATATTCCACACTACTTCGAATAAAAGTTTAAGAAGGGGATACATGTCAATACTGGAAAGAGATATAACAGCTACTAGATTTGAGAACCTATTTTCCTGAAAAGAATTTTAGGGGAAAGATTTTATAAATAACATAATCAAGATGTTTATATTCCACCCTACTTCGAATAAAATGTTACGAAGGAAATCCCTGTCAATACTGGAAAGAGATATAACAGCTACTGGATTTGCGAAACCTATTTTACTGAAAAATTGTTTTATGCAAAAGATTTTATAAATGTTAACCGAAAGCAGCACTGGCTGCTCGTCCAATGAATGCCGAATGTTTCCTTATAAGGAAACGGCTATTATTACCATTAGAGATAAGGAGAACAGATACTACACTTTGATCCCAGCCCGATGGTCAGGGTGTGAAGAAAAGCGTAACGAGTAGCACTGGCTGCTCGTCCAATGAATGCCGAATGTTTCTTTATAAGGAAACGGCTAATATTACCATTACCATATCAGAAATATGATAGGATATAATATCATATCAGAAATATACCTGATTATCGAAATTATAAATATAAAATGGTGGATATTTGTCTATATCTCTGTTCCCAAGGACACATGACCCAGTGGATAAAGACGTTGCTTAGATTCAGTGTATAGACCCATAGTTTTGAGTTAAATATCAGGCCAAATCAGAGTTAATGGGAAATAACGGAGACATCCGAAAAGGTCATGGTACGGGGAACTAGAACAATCTACCCCGGGTGACAAAATAAAGTGTTCAGTTCGAAATTCCAATCACCTGAAGAAGTCCGGATCGTACAACGGCCGAAACGTTGTGAATATGGCGATGAAGTTAAGGTTAACCGTCCGAAAAATGTAAATAATTTAAGTAAAAATGGTGGAGTGGTCTCCCGTTGCCTTCTTTTGAAGTCAGAATAATTTTCGTCCAACAACTCAAATTGCTACAAACCCAAAACATCAACCTGAGAACTCGTGTCATCTTCTTAAATAGACTTGATCAAGATTTTCATATGCTACCAAACCCGTTCAAAAACATTTAACTAAGACTAATGGCAAAAAACGCTTTGAGAAACCATATCACTTGAGGACTATCAACAGTAGCAACAACTAAAATGGATAGCTCTTGTCCCGCGAAGAGAAAATAATGACATCAACATGTTGACGTTCCACAGTACTTCAAATAAGGAAGGATTAGGAAGGAAACCTCACTTTTAATACTGGTAAAAGTGAAAATGGCTAATTGACTTGAGAATCCAATTTTCCTGAAAAAATTGTTTTAAGAGAAACATTTTTAAAATATCGACCGAAAACATTACTGGTTGCTCGGTCAATGAATGCCAAATGTTTCCTTATAGTGAGACGGCTAAAGTTACAGTTATCGTTCATATTTGTGATTGTTACTGCAACGCTCAAATATTTAACGATGCGATAGGGGAATTTCTAAATATTTTATTCGAGTAGAACTCGCCATGAGCTGATTCAATCATTAACTTAAGAATTCAGATTCATAAGAAAATTCTAACAGGAAAACCGTTAAATTTTCACGGTCATTACTAGTATTTTATAATATCACTAACAATCAAATATGTTTTTTGCTGATTTTTGATGCAGCCCTAAAACATATTATTTGCCACCGAATTTCTATATCGTACTAGCAGCATGTCCCGGCGTTGCCCGTGCTTGATTCAAAAATCGTACGACTCATACAGCAATCGCTATCACTTGACTTGAAATATTTTTGTCCTTCCTTGCCTTTAAAGGTGTGCCCTTTGCCGTGCTGATGTTGCTACAGTCCTTACTTCTTGCCTATCTCACACTGCGAATTTTTTCTAAGCTCTATACTAAACATTAAATCTGTTACGAAAAAAGAACTAAACAAAATGAACACAAAACGATCAGCTTTAAAAAAGGAGTCGTAACTGGAAAAACCGAATGAAAAAAGAATGTTAACAACAAATACTTTTTCACACCCAACCCAGTTCTGCGGAATCAGAATCAACGTTGAGTTTAACCAAGCGAATGAGCCAATTGAAGAAAAGTGCCATGCAGATTTAAATTTTTCCCATTGTGATGAATGCAGCTATCTATTTTTTTGCATGCTAGCATGCTAATTAACATTCGTGTCAGTCAGCTGTTGGCTCTTACGCTGGCCAATAGAATCTTCCTGCCTATTCGTGGCAACTAGCTATAGGCTCTCACTCTGGCCAGTAGAAAATGGCCGCAAACTACATGAAAACTGCCGTAGAAGCATGAAAAAATCGATTACTTCTACTATCGATGGGAGTTGGGAAATGCAAAGGCGGTCTTGGGCTTCCCTCTAACTTGGAGCATGTGCATGTAAATTGTGGTGCAAATCCGTTGAAAATTGCGGCCGTGCATTCGTTACACACACACACACACACACACACACACACACACACACACACACACACACACACACACACACACACATATCCTGCCTTTTATAGACAGAGATAAATTGATTTCCTCTCTAAAGGTATGGATTAAATGGTAGAACATGTATCTAAAAAAATTATTGTTATTCCCCACAAAATTTTTAATGCAATATTCACTCGTAAAAAGAAAATTATTCTTCTAATCTCAAATATATTTCGGCCTAATACAACCCAAAATGGGTTGATAAGACATAAAAAAAACAAATCATCAACAAACAACATATTTCTATTTATATACTCTTAGTATTTGTTGCGTCTTATATATGTTATTATTAGAGTGAATGACAATTTTAACTTATTTACGTAATATTTACGGATGGCGTTACCATTTTCCCTTTTAAAATGGGGAAGTCGTTGATTTGGGTTGCGACCTGTGCCTTATACATTTTCGGCCGGTAATTTGATCAGGTCCGCGGTTGAGCCGGGCTCCGTCGTCCGAGACGCAGAGATAAAAAGAATAGTTAAATATTCTTCTCTTGCTCATAGATTTTTTTTTTTTTACTCAGTGAAGACTTCTGGGGTTATTGGACCTCGTTCGATGGCGATCCTTCGGAGGATTGGCGGGATGGCGCCTCGATTAAGGGACGAGCCTCGCGAAACGGAGTGGCTCTTGCAGCGTGTCTCACTGGCGATGGTGCGAGGGAAAGCTTTCGCCATCATTGCGGCTGGCAGGCAGAGGATAGAAAAAATTGTTTATAGTTACTTTGTTCAACTTTTTTTACAGTAAAAAAAATAATGGTCATAAATATTCATCTAGCTAACTAAAAAGTCTAAGTAAATTATGGTGACGTAATTATGGTGACGTAATTATGGTGACGTAATTTACATAAATTCTATTCTATCTATGACATCAAGGTTTACATAAATAGCGAACAGGGAAATAATTTGAAATACATATATTTAGTAAACTTTAAAGTTAAATCTGATTTGTAACAAATATTACTTACTTATAGCTTAAAAAACATAGTTATTATAGATGTTATAGTTGTTATTACTTATAAACTTTAGATTCTAGTAAAATTCTTCTCTTTTATTAATAGTATTAAACTCTATTTTAGGAATAAAGTAACTAATAATCACAAAACAAAAGTCATTGAAACAAAGCAAGTTCAGTCGACCAATGATGACTAGTTCCGAATGTATTTCAGTAGTGAAAAAATTTGAATTACGAATTATGATATTTTTACAGTAAATTTATATAGTAAAATAAGTTGTAATGCAAATCTATAGTAAAATCATTTGCAACGAAATACTGTAGTAAACTAATTGGCAATGCGAAATTCTGCTAATCAGCATATATTTAACGGCATTGTATTATTCAGCATCGGACGAATTGAACAGATTTTAGGGTTTGGTTTGGTTTGGTTTGTTTTACGGCATATCAACCTCAACGGGTTATTTAATGCCGACAACATTTTTAGGATAGATTCGTATGAATAGAATATGTATTCTTTGCTTTAGATTGGTTTGGTTTATTTTGTTTTACAACATATCAACCTGAATGGGTTATTTAATGCCGACAACATTTTTAGGATAGATTCGTATGAATAGAATATGTATTCTTTGCTTTAGATTGGGTTGGTTTATTTTGTTTTACAACATATCAACCTGAATGGGTTATTTAATGCCGACAACATTTTTAGGATAGATTCGTATGAATAGAATATGTATTCTTTGGTTTAGATTGGTTTGGTTTATTTTGTTTTATGGCATATCAACCTCAATGGGTTATTTAATGCCGACAACATTTTTAGGATAGATTCGTATGAATAGAATATGTATTCTTTGCTTTAGATTGGTTTCGTTTATTTTGTTTTACGGCATATCAACCTCAATGGGTTATTTAATGCCGACAACATTTTTAGGATAGATTCGTATGAATAGAATATGTATTCTTTGGTTTAGATTGGTTTGGTTTATTTTGTTTTATGTCCTATCAATCTCAATGGGTTATTTAATGCTGATAACATTTTTAGGATAGATTCGTATGAATAGAATATGTATTCTTTGCTTTAGATTGGTTTGGTTTATTTTGTTTTACGACATATCAACCTGAATGGGTTATTTAATGCCGACAACATTTTTGGGATAGATTCCTATGAATAGAATATGTATTCTTTGGTTTAGATTCGTTTGGTTTATTTCGTTTTACGGCATATCAACATCAATGGGTTATTTAATGCCAACAACATTTTTAGGATAGATTCGTATGAATAGAAAATGTATTCTTTGGTTTAGATTGATTTGGTTTATTTTGTTTTACGGCATACCAAACTCAATAGGTTATTTAATGCCGACAACATTTTTAGGATAGCTTCGTATGAATAGAATATGTATTCTATGGTTTAGATTGATTTGGTTTATTTTGTTTTACGGCACATCAACCTTATTTAATGCCGAGAAATTATTTTATTGCTGGTAATATTTTGTCAATAATCTGTTTCTGGTAATATTTTCCTTCAAAATTGTAATGTTGGTAATAAATAATAAAAAAAAATTGCTGGTAATAGTTAACTATTCGCTCATAGCTGGGATCCTAACAGGTGCTACCACCCCGGGTCAGGGTGAACCTGGGTACACCAGCAATTAAGAGGTGGTTCCACACTCCTCAAAACCTTCTGATCAGAGGCCTTGCTGCTGGACGTAGTTTATCGTCTTACCCAGGACGCGGATGTAATTTAACATCTTACCTAGGTCGGCGCTTGGGGTGATACCGATATTATATCTATCTATCTATCTATCTATCTATCTATCTATCTATCTATCTATCTATCTATCTATCTAACTATCTCTCTCTCTCTCTCTCTCTCTCTCTCTCTCTCTATATATATATATATATATATATATATATATATATATATATATATATATATCTGGTAAGTATAATACACGTTTAAGTTGAAATAAATCTCCTTTTTTTATCGGCGAACATACAAAAATAAAAGTTTTTCAAATTGTCATATATATATATTCCGTAGAATTTTCATCCTAATTTAAATCACACACACACATTTACACACATAAACACACACACACACACACACACACACATATATATATATATATATATATATTTATTGATTTATTTATTTTATATTATTTTTCCCGAGTACTTTCGAATGATACTCCATTCATTTTCAGGAATAAAAGAGAATCAGCTAACATTGAATAAGGTGTCTTTCTCCATAAAGGGCCTTACATTTGCTTTGTTTTTTAAACAAAGCAAACAGACACACAGACACACAGACACACAGACACAGCCAAAAGAAATTTAGTTTGACAGTTTTTTATGACGTCAACTTCAGGGAGTTGAAATTGATTCCATCAAAAGTGAGCATAAAGGTATTAAAAACAGTTTCGTAACTACACACAGAATATTTCTTTGATTATATATATATATATATATATATATATATATATATATATATATATATATATTGATTTTACCTCTTATTTCAAAGTATGGTAAATGCTGTTAAATTGTGTTCTATAAAAATTTTTTTAAGCGAGTTCACGAATACTATAGATAATGAAATAAATAATAAAAATTAAAAAAAGCAATTAATGTTTAGATTTTGCTGCCGTTTTCAAGGGTAAAACAAAATGGCTGAATTTGTTGTTTCTGATTTTTACATTTTTTTTTTGTTTTCACTTAATTCGAAAATATTTTAATTGTTGCACGCACCGAGACAGACTGGTCGTCTCTTGATAAAAATAAAATAAAAAGAAAAACATACATGTATAACCAAAGTATAGCAGCTGATATTATGTTTGATTTCTCTGTCATTCCGCTAGGGGGCGTTGTCGTAATTGGCAGGCGGGAAATGACATGACACTTTTTATTTACTTTAACATACTAAAGCAAGATCAATTTGAAAAATGGTGAAAATCAAGGAAAAGAAAAAGTTTAGTTCGAGAAAGTTGGTTTCAGTCTTTAACCTACAATGGTACTTGCTTATTTTTCTTTGAGTCAAGGAATTTAAAAAAAAAATTCTAAGCACGAGAATCGGATAGTCAAATAAAGACGTAAACATTTTTTTCTATTTTAAATAATTTTTATTTAACGGAAAACATGTTTAAAGAATTTAGACTTTTCTTATTTTCATTTCTAGTCGTCAAGTAAACATTCGCGTGTTTCTGCATTCTCTGAATGTTTTTAATCTATATATAAAATATGCCGATCTGTGTCTGTATGTATTTAAATTTCTTTCATGAAAAAAAAAAAAAAAACTATTTTAACGCATTTAGGAGTTTATCGATTCTGCCTCTTCTTCAACGAAATTCTTTAAACCCTGAAGTGTTTCGGGTTTTGGGTTGTAAACTGCATTCTTGATATGACTTCAAACATTATCTCGTGATGTGATATCAGGAGAGCTTGTAGCCACAATCGATGTTCCCGCACTACGAAGTCGTCGATTTTCGTTATTCTCTTCTCCAAATCAGACTGGTTGCACGCGAGTAATATGCAGTTATACTGTCCCGTTGAAATATTTTTGATTGTGTTGCCTTTCAGCGGAGTTGCGATAAAAACATGACGGTCTAACGCAGTGTTTCCCAACCTTTTCTCAACCAGCACCCACTTCGGGTACAACCTTTTTGTCAACGCGCCCTCCCCCTGTCAATTTAAATTTCGAATATTATATTGAATTCAACATTCATAGCAAGATAACACTTAGTTACTAGTGGAAAAATAATGTTAATACTGCTTACATTTCTATTAAAAATGCCAATGATTAAAATCTTTAAAAAAATTTCATTTGATAGCTGATCTCAATGTTTTCAATGCGATGGTTGACTTTGGTGTTTACTGGCTAAGGCTCTTACTCTAGGTTCATTTGATAGCTTATCTCAATGTTTTCAATGCGATGGTTGATTTTGGTGTTTACTGGCTAAGGCTCTTACTCTAGGTTCATTTGATAGCTTATCTCAATGTTTTCAATGCGATGGTTGACTTTGGTGTTTACTGGCTAAGGCTCTTACTCTAGGTTCATTTGATAGCTTATCTCAATGTTTTCAATGCGATGGTTGATTTTGGTGTTTACTGGCTAAGGCTCTTACTCTAGGTTCATTTGATAGCTTATCTCAATGTTTTCAATGCGATGGTTGACTCTGGTGTTTACTGGCTAAGGCTCTTACTCTAGGTGCATTTGATAGCTGATCTCATTGTTTTCAATGCAATGGTTGACTTTGGTGCTTACTGGCTAAGGCTCTTACTCTAGGTTCATTTGATAGCAGATCTCAATGTTTTCAATGCAATGGTTGACTTTGGTGTTTACTGGCTAAGGCTCTTACTCTAGGTTCATTTGATAGCTGATCTCATTGTTTTCAATGCAATGGTTGACTTTGGTGCTTACTGGCTAAGGCTCTTACTCTAGGTTCATTTGATAGCAGATCTCAATGTTTTCAATGCAATGGTTGACTTTGGTGTTTACTGGCTAAGGCTCTTACTCTAGGTTCATTTGATAGCTGATCTCATTGTTTTCAATGCAATGGTTGACTTTGGTGCTTACTGGCTAAGGCACTTACTCTAGGTTCATTTGATAGCAGATCTCAATGTTTTCAATGCAATGGTTGACTTTGGTGTTTACTGGCTAAGGCTCTTACTCTAGGTTCATTTGATAGCTGATCTCATTGTTTTCAATGCAATGGTTGACTTTGGTGCTTACTGGCTAAGGCTCTTACTCTAGGTTCATTTGATAGCAGATCTCAATGTTTTCAATGCAATGGTTGACTTTGGTGTTTACTGGCTAAGGCTCTTACTCTAGGTTCATTTGATAGCTGATCTCATTGTTTTCAATGCAATGGTTGACTTTGGTGCTTACTGGCTAAGGCTCTTACTCTAGGTTCATTTGATAGCAGATCTCAATGTTTTCAATGCAATGGTTGACATTGGTGTTTACTGGCTAAGGCTCTTACTCTAGGTTCATTTGATAGCTTATCTCAATGTTTTCAATGCGATGGTTGATTTTGGTGTTTACTGGCTAAGGCTCTTACTCTAGGTTCATTTGATAGCTTATCTCAATGTTTTCAATGCGATGGTTGACTCTGGTGTTTACTGGCTAAGGCTCTTACTCTAGGTGCATTTGATAGCTGATCTCATTGTTTTCAATGCAATGGTTGACTTTGGTGCTTACTGGCCAAGGGTCTTACTCTAGGTTCATTTGATAGCTTATCTCAATGTTTTCAATGCGATGGTTGACTTTGGTGCTTACTGGCTAAGGCACTTACTCTAGGTTCATTTGATAGCTGATCTCATTGTTTTCAATGCAATGGTTGACTTTGGTGCTTACTGGCTAAGGCTCTTACTCTAGGTTCATTTGATAGCAGATCTCAATGTTTTCAATGCAATGGTTGACTTTGGTGCTTACTGGCTAAGGCTCTTACTCTAGGTTCATTTGATAGCTTATCTCAATGTTTTCAATGCGATGGTTGACTTTGGTGCTTACTGGCTAAGGCTCTTACTCGAGGTTCATTTGATAGCTTATCTCAATGTTTTCAATGCGATGGTTGACTTTGGTGCTTACTGGCTAAGGCACTTACTCTAGGTTCATTTGATAGCTTATCACAATGTTTCCAATGCGATGGTTGACTTTGGTGCTTACTGGCTAAGGCTCTTACTCTAGGTTCATTTGATAGCTTATCTCAATGTTTTCAATGCGATGGTTGACTTTGGTGCTTACTGGCTAAGGCACTTACTCTAGGTTCATTTGATAGCTTATCTCAATGTTTCCAATGCGATGGTTGACTTTGGTGCTTACTGGCTAAGGCACTTACTCTAGGTTCATTTGATAGCTTATCTCAATGTTTCCAATGCGATGATTGACTTTGGTGCTTACTGGCTAAGCTCTTACTCTAGGTTCATTTGATAGCTGATCTCATTGTTTTCAATGCAATGGTTGACTTTGGTGCTTACTGGCTAAGGCTCTTACTCTAGGTTCATTTGATAGCTTATCTCAATGTTTTCAATGCGATGGTTGACTTTGGTACTTACTGGCTAAGGCTCTTACTCTAGGTTCATTTGATAGCTTATCTCAATGTTTTCAATGCGATGGTTGACTTTGGTGCTTACTGGCTAAGGCTCTTACTCTAGGTTCATTTGATAGCTTATCTCAATGTTTTCAATGCGATGGTTGACTTTGGTGCTTACTGGCTAAGGCTCTTACTCTAGGTTCATTTGATAGCAGATCTCAATGTATTCAATGCGATGGTTGAGTTTGGTGCTTACTGGCTAAGGCACTTACTCTAGGTTCATTTGATAGCTTATCTCAATGTTTTCAATGCGATGGTTGACTTTGGTGCTTACTGGAAAAGGCTCTTACTCTAGGTTCATTTGATAGCTTGTCTCAATGTTTTCTATACGATGGTTCCATGATTCTTGCAAGAAATCATAAATCACCTTTTTTGCAGACGGTTTCTTTGTTTAGTAAGAATATATGTAACTGCATTGAAACCACATTCAGTCATATTGAAAAGGCAATGAAGAAAAGTCCGATGGATTTCCACGGCAATTTCAGTAATATTGAATAAGTTTTGAAATTCTAGAAAAAATGGACACATACACACCGCCACCTGAGTATGTTCACCGCTTCCAAATGAAATAAAAAAAAACTCCCAGTCCCCACTTTCAGGATAACAAAGCCCACTAGGGGGCACTATCGCCCACTTTAGGAAACACTGGTCTATCGTGTTTTTCACCTGAAATGTTTCAATCAATGACGAAATGTTTGTAAGCTTTTACTGATCAAAACGTCATCCAGACGAAGATATTCTGATTTGATTGATTAACAAAGAAAAGAATCCTGAGATTCTATGTGATTTTTGTCCTCCTTTATCTTAGCGAATGTTGGACGGTCTCCTCAAAGATGAAGAAGAGACTCGAGCCGGCGGAGTTATGGTTCTACAGAAGGATGTTAAGAATATCATGAATCGATCGTGTGAACAACGATGAGGTTTTGGAGAAAGCTTATACTTAGCATCAGGAAGAGGCAACTGAAATTTCTGGGACAATTAATGAGAAGAGACGGCTTGGAGAATCTGATACATATATGACATACATAGCAGGCTTAAGCAAATGGATGACAGAAGAAGGCCCGGGGGAAGTAGAAAAGGGACATAACTTATTGAGAGCTACAAGAGATAGGGAGAAGTGGAGAGCCATGATCGCCTACGTCCTGAAGGGACACGGCACATAAAGGTCGAATAGAGGGAAAGAGAGACAAGGGAAAGCAACGCATGACATACATAGCAGGCTTAAGCAAGTGGATGACAGAAGAGGGCCTGGGGGAAGTAGCAAAGGGACAGAACCTATTGAGAGCTGCAAGGGATAGGAGGAAGTGGAGAGCCATGATCGCCTATGTCCTGAAGGGACACGGCACATAAAAGGAAAGAAGGGAAAGAGAGACAAGGGAAAGCAACGCATGACATACATAGCAGGCTTAAGCAAGTGGATGACAGAACAGGGCCTGGGGAAAGCAGGAAAGGGATAAAACTTATTGAGAGCTACAAGTGATAGGAGGAAGTGGAGAGGCATGATCGCCTACGTCCTGAAGGAACACGGTAGAAAAAAATAGGAAGAAGTTATTTAACTCAAGGAATTGAACACTCCTGCCTTGCATCCTTCATTTTGCCTCTTGGAATAAATGACTGCTGATTCCTTATTTTATCCTAGATTATATTTTTGTTTGTTTTTCTCTCGAAGAGATAAAAGGAATAATACGACATTGAAACGTTTACAATTTTTGCAATTTCAACTTCAACCTATCAATTGATTTGAATATACCTTATTGAAATGGGTGAACAACCATTCATTATTCCTTTACTTTTTAAAAAATTAATAGCAGCAATTATTGCCTGAAGAGCCTTTCTGGTGACAATCGATTTAAGGAAATCCGGTTAAGCTCTCGAGAGAAAGGGGGGTTTTACAAACAGCGGCTCCTACTGCAATTAAGCATTACTCTTACATTTGAGTTCTCCGAGCCTTTGTCGTATTTCGTGTAGAAAAAAAAAATCATTAAAATTCCCTTTCTTTCTATCGTAAGATATCTGAATGATGTCAAATAAATCGGGTTTTGATCCCGGGTGGAAGCAATCGAAGTCTAGCCCCCCCCATATATATATATATATATATATATATATATATATATATCGTATAACTATCTAATATTTGATAAATATGATTGATATTCATCAATGAATTAAGCGCATTGAAAAAGAAGGAGATTATGTTGAAAATTTAATGTGTAACGTAAATGTTTTTCCTCATAGTAAACTTAATGATCTATCTATCTATCTATCTATCTATCTATCTATCTATCTTATTCTTTTCATATTTATCTATCGTATTCTGTTTCCATCTATCAATCTCATTTTTTATATCTGTTTCAACAGATCCCAGTATTTGTATATAGACTGTGTCTGCATTTTCCCAGTGACTGAAGAAAACATGTTTTTCTATTTCGATTTAAAACACAATTACCACGCACGCACACAAAGCATCTAATTAATATCATTGTCATGTAACATAAATAAAATCATAAATTTACTTTTCAAAAGAAAAAGTATATAGATATTCTTGTTAATTTTAAGTATTCACAGAATCATTACAGGACATCCTGTCGCGTTTCTCAGAGAGCATTTATTTATGGTGACAGTACCGTCATTGTGCACAATCTATCAGTATTCACACACACACACACACACACACACACACACACACATGCAAACGCAAAAGCAAACACACACACAGATATATATATATATATATTATTAATATCAAAATATCAAAAATCAGTAGGCTAACATCGAACACTTATTTTAAATACTGACAAGCCATGTTACTTCCACAGAGCCGATTCTCCTCATCTCTTCCGTATTCAAGTTGTAAAGAGGAAGTTACACGCAACTTTTTCCCAAGAACGGATACTTTCTAGAATATGCTCCCGTGTGAATACTTCCTTAAAAATTATAATTGCCCCCTCTTCAAGTTAAGGGCCATTCATTATCTATGATCTCGATCCTCATAATTTTCATTTACTACCATCTCTCCTTTCATTCATATCGCACCGCATTCATCATAGCTATTTTAACAATAGCCCTCTACCTTGTGTGGCTCTCGAGCTTTGGATTCGGTGACCTTTTGTATATCAAAAATAATTCCTACATCTTTTTGGCTGTTGTAACTTTCGGCCTTCTTCAGGTGTCTTTAGATTCGGTAACCGTCAGAAAATTTAAAACTGAACACTTAACTTAATGGCTGTATTGTTCTCATTTCGCTGATCATATCTCGGGATATCTCGTCTTGTTCTCGTTTGGCACTGCTCTAGGAATTCGATAACGTTTTCAGACTTTTTAATTAAGTCAGATTTATTCTAACATATATTATTATGGCATTAAATTAAGAAAAATTAAAATTTCAAATAAATTCAAATTAAATTTTTCTTAATGAGTCATATAACAAACTTATCATCCCAATTCGGATGAACAAAGCGCGTAGCCGAAATGTACCGGAGATAGGACAAAAACAGTGCGGGTTCGTTAAAGACACTGGAACAAGGAATGTAATATTTATGCTCAGAATGATACCAGAAAGAGCAATTCACATGCAGAAGGATATGTGCATGTATTTTATAGATTGTGCAAATGTGATAAATTACGTTACAAGAACTATTAAACCTGTCGGGTAAGCTCCATCTACCTGGGAAGGATGTTAGAATAATCCAGAAACTATACTGGCACCAAAACGCCTGCATGGGGATAGAAAATGAATTCAGTAAATATGATAAAACAGAAAGGTGTGTAAGACAAGCATATGTCGTCGACTCGGAACTCAACTTATACGAAGTCCTATCATTTTTGGCAGCCACAATCTAAGCAACATAAGATATGCAGATGACAAAGTGTTGATAGCATACACAGAAAGCAAACACATGA